>CM075025.1:1894747-1946254 GCA_037576675.1 Pangasius sanitwongsei
ACTGATCACCATTGTACCCAACATCCCATCACTGATCATCATTGTACCCAACATCCCATCACTGATCATCATTGTACCCAACATCCCATCACTGATCACCATTGTACCCAACATCCCATCACTGATCATCATTGTACCCAACATCCCATCACTGATCATCATTGTACCCAACATCCCATCACTGATCACCATTGTACCCAACATCCCATCACTGATCATCATTGTACCCAACATCCCATCACTGATCATCATTGTACTCAACATCCCACCACTGATCACCATTGTACTCAACATCCCACCACTGATCACCATAGTTCTCGATGACCAATCACTGATCACCATTGTTCCCAATATCCAATCACTGATCACCATTGTACTCAACATCCCATCACTGGGATAAACTCAGTGTTTATAAACTCCTTTAGTGACTTGATTTCAGAAATGAGTTTAGTGACAAATCTAGTGACTTTTTGAGTGGATGTTAGAGACAGTCCTGCACTTGATGAGGCTCTCCAGCTCCCATCACAGCTGCTGCTTATATGAGTTGAGAGAGCAGGTTTACTCTTCTCATCATCAGTGTGTAAAGCCACTGGCCAATCACCATTATTCCCAATGACCAGTCACTGATCACCATCGTTCGTGTCAAAATTTAATGCTGTGGAACTTCCTCAAAACACGTTAGTCCTTGTTTGTTCTTTTTCGTTCCCTCACCAGTCTCTCTTTTTGGTCTCTCTTGAAGTTAATAAGACAAAAAGCACAACTGGTCGTATAACCTAGAAACTCCAAAAGCGTAAACTCGTGTGTCCCATACAAAACTGTTACAAAGTGCTGACACTGGAGGCTCGGTCCATAAATGTTAAATAGAAAAGTTCACCCTATCAATGATCACACATGGTTTTTAATCCATTTACATTTACTTTTAATCTGTTTTTTTTTTCATGAGCTTTCTATAGAAATGATAACATATAAGAAGCAGCACATTAAATAAAAACCTAAAACTGTCTGAATTCAGCAGCGCTGTGGTGTAAAGCAGTTCAGGTTACGTCTTTAGAGAAAAAAAAAACAACCCATTCCGATGAATCCACTGCTCTCCATATTTCACTCCCGAATCAAAAGGTGTCTGGAATATTGTGACATTTGATATTGAATCATTGATCTGTACACCTCATTTACAACCAGTAGTGTATGTCACCTCTCATTATGTGTTTGCCAAGTCTCATCATGTGAAGAATATTTGCTTTATGACTCAGATCCTCCTCGCAAAGGTTATTTAAACACTCATTGGGTATTAGATTTCACTCTGTAGTTGCAGAACTCGCGAGATGCCATTGCTCAGTGCAGGGGGCCGTTCTGGATCTTCTGCGGCATAATTCACCCGAAAATGTTCTGCTGAGAAAGCAAATACGACCGCGCACTAAAGGGAGGGAAGGAGAGTACCATGGCTGTTTTTACTCAAATAAACTGATGCCTGAACATGCCCTCAGACCTTCTTAAAAAGCCACAGAGAGCCAACTCTCAGTTCCAAAAACCTGTTTCTGTCACACACACACACACACACACACACTCATCTCTGAACGTCCCGTGCTCAGAGCTCATCATTATCCACTTCAGCAGCAGATCAGTTTCAGACGACGCTCGTGAACGAATAACGAAAACCATGTGACTCAACCCTGAAGAAATGACAGATTATGGGTTTCACATTACTTCTTTTTGTCATTACTGCTCTTAGTTTCTTTGTTTTGATCCTTGTGGTCAAATAATGGTCTGAAGATTTCCAGCATGCCATAACAAGACTTTTATTTTTTATTATTTTTAAAATTGGCCAGCATTCTTTATGACCAGTTAATTCTGGGGCTCCGAGCAAATCTGCACCATCGCATTTAAATAGTGTGTCCCAGCGATGTAACCGAACGCGAATACATTATTCAGAATCAACAGATAACGTGTTATAGACAGAAACAAATACACATATGAATAGGAAGAGCACTATTCTTTTTTCTTTTTTTTTTTTTTTTACTTTTTATTTATTATTTTTTTAAGAAAGCATGCCAGAAAGGTTCACACTTGTTTTTTTTTTTTTTTTTGGTGTTTCAGGGCCAAAATGGTGGGTTTCATATTTAACTAAAACAAAAAAGATAATAATTTTGATAATATGATGATATTTTATGTTATTTGTACTAGTAAGAGATAAAAAGAACAAATTAACTAAAGGAATAATAATAATAATAATAATAATAATAATACAGCTCTTTTTGCAATGTTCCACACGAACACATGAATCCTCTTCAGTCTGTAATAATAATAATAATAATAATAATAATAATAATAATAATAATAATAAACAGCGTTGATAACCTGGACACAAATTTATCCCAATAACAGAAAATCCTTGAGCTATATTGTTATTTCTGTCTTGTCCTCCGCCACTGAGGTGCTATCATCTTCTAAATACAGGTCAACCTCTTCACAACAGGAGCCTGACAAATGACCTTTAACCTCCCCTGCCACACTTTGCTGCTGGCTAAGTGCAGCCCTGCATTGTCTCGCCGAGGCGGCTGTGAAATTGCGATTTTCCACTCGGGTGGTGCAGCACTGCGTAATTGATATAATGAGGGGATCTTAGGAAACAGGGCTGGAGGGGGAGAAGGGGGGAGGAAAAGCTAATTCTGAAACAGAGCGTCTTCAGTGTCTCTATTCCAGAGAACATCTTTTATCCCGTTGTCCCAGCTCGTTTCTGACACATTCCAGCTCCAAGCCTCGTGCTGGTGCTCTTCTAAAAGTGCCTGTTTTATGGAGTCTCGGTAAAGAGGACTATTCCGTGAGCAGATCAGAAACAGAGCCTTGAAATAAACCTCATGCTGTTTGCTTCACAATGGGCCTCATTTATCACAGTACTCAAGTGTGGAAATGTTTTTGTAGGCCAAACCGAGCTAAAGCTGTCACTAAATTTACAGACATTTCTCTGATTTTCTTTGTATTCATTTGCACGTTATATCTGGATAAGCTACACGGCATATTCATGGCACATTGCCCACAAAGCAAAGCACACAGAGAGCTGAAAGTGCCAACTAAACAGCGAAAAAGCGCCTCCTAAGCATGGCGTGCTCTAAATCTTCCAATAATGCAGCTCAGCCACTGCACTGCTTCGGCTACATACACCCACTAACGCTCCCCCCTTTTATAGGGCGCCATTAGTTTTTCCCTAATTGAACAGCTAGTCTTGTTTGTCTTGATTCATGGATTTGTTTTGGAATTGCTTTCTTTCATGGTGAAACAACTGAGTCTCAGAAAATGTTCATTATGTTGGTGTAAACTGAAAAAGAAAACACACACATGGACATATCAACAAATTACACAGTTTGTAGCCGCAAATGTACAAAAACTCAGGATTGAAACATAGGATACGAACTAATAGGATTTTCATCAGCATCACATTCCAGTTATAAATGCTTCTACGAATGATTTACGAATAAATTAGTTCGTATCCAGAGTGAATATTAAGGCCCAGTGTGAGGAAGAGTACTCGTGTATCTCGGCTGGTTGCGTAGCAACTACATACTTGATGGAAAATCTTTTCTAATCACTAATATGCACAAAAAAAGAAAAAAGAATGCGAGCGCTGATGTGACTGTTACGGTATGTTTCCCCAGAATTCACTGCTCTCCGTTCACACCCAGAAGCTGAATTGTTAAATTAATGACAGGTTCTGAGATTCAGCACGGGGTGACAGTTGCCATATGGCACCAGAGCGGATAAAGCCAGTGTTGCTGCTCGTTCAGGCAGGCACCTCCCCTCGTCTGGGTGCTTTCTTTGTTAACAGTCATTAAAGTTCTCTTCCTGCCTCTCATTCTCACGTTTCCTGTTGCTAAGACCATTTTCTGTGTGATGGATTAATGTAGGAATTAACGCTCCGAAACGACGGAGCGACTGCAATGGCAGCTTTTCCTCAGAGGCATTAAAGGCACTTCCAGCAACAAACAGAACATTTCATCGGCCCCTCACATCGAGCCGGTACAATTATTTATAATGGATTGTGTTGCGCAAGAAATTAGGGATTAGGGATAGCATGTTAGAAGAGCGAGAGGTGATCTGTTAAGTTAGCTGTCGAGTTTTGTGTTTTCTGATGAAGCTTTTTGACACACACATGCACATGATGTAAAAATAATACAGATAGCATTTGGGGTCGAGCTCGAGGTTGAACGGGAAGATAAAGTATGCAAATCGGTAGATTTTTTTTCCGACTACGTGTTTTTTTTTGGTACCTGATGTTTTATCAGGTTACTTGGATTGTAGGAAGATGCTGTAGATCCTCGTCTTGATATTTACACAGAGCACAGTTTGCTTTGCGTTGTTTGCCATTTTTATGAGTGTACGAGCACCGAATCGGACCAGTACCCGATCCCTAAATGAAACAGTATAACAGTTCAGTTTCCTTCATGAGAATCGTCTGGCTTCAGAATGCCGAGCGAGTCACATTATGCCGTTTCAGGTTCCCTCGACACTCTTTGGCTTATCTGCGGTGTGCGGCAGCGACAGACCCTGACCCAAGGGCAGTTACGGGTCTTCTGGGGGATTGGGATCGCCATCGCAATTTCTCCTGCCATTCAGACATGGGGTCTTAACCTCTGTAAGCCTTCAAACCTCAGCGCAGCAGCAGGACTCTCAGAGGAGAGGGAGCAGATCAGGCTGCTTTTAAAATAATGAGGAATGATGTGTGTGTGTGTGTGTGTGTGTGTTTGATGGGTCGTCGAGCAGTAAATTGAGTGCTGTTTTTTTACATTATGAGATGACAACCGTAGTTTTGTGGACTGTAGATTCTGAGAAGGAGGAAGTGGGAACATCTTTTTTTCTTTTTGTTTGTTTGTCTCTGTCCCTTCTTTGGCAGTGTTTTCAGAGCATCTGCAGAAACCTAGCTGTCATTTTGCTGTGTATCACACAGAGAGCGAGAGAAAGAGAGAGAGAGAGAGAGAGAGATGATGTTGACCTTTATGGAAAAGGAAATCCTATTCTTCTCTGATCCCTCTTTAGCTCAGTTTGTTCAAATTTGACAGGTGATTTTTGTGTTAATGTGCTTTTCCTCCTCTCGCTACCGGCTGCAGCGCAGGAATCTGCTGTCAAATCACGAACATATGATGAAATTTTAAACATTTTAAACATTATATGTGCTTGTCGTTTTAACGTTACCACCACACACATTTTCTGCAGAAATAACTAGGGAATAAAACACTCATGTTGTGCTGTTTTAGTCACATTTAATGTTGTCCAAGACGAGTTAAGTGTTAAATAAATGTCTCCTTACAGAAAACAATCAGCACCTTCTGACCAATCCGAGTCCAAAATTCAACAGCGCTGTGGTATAACATAGAAATAACATGAAGGAGATGCTTTCTGTACTAAATGAAATGATGAATGTAGCTAACTAAGGGGATAATGGTTCCAAAACAAATGCCACATTGTGCAGTTGGTCACTACAACGTCTAACACCATGGAAAGCCTTGTTGAGCTCATTGCTGCTTTTGTTATGGTGCTGTAGCATCCGACAGGTGATATATATCGCCATCAGAGCCGACCATACACGTCCCTTTCGTCTTGTAATCAAGATTTATCTGTTCTGGAGCCAGATGGCTTGCCTGAGAACACAATTTTTCCTTTTAGCCTCCCTCCCATATCCTTAGCTCTGTCCCTCCTATTTGTCTAGACTTGAGTGATCTCTCCCAAAGGAATAACCCATCCCCGGCTTGCCCCGCGTCCCTGAGGAATTGGGGTCATCCATCTTTTGATGGCTCATGGAGTACTAACAGTAGCCTGACACCTTGCCAGAATGGGTTTAGCCACCACGCTCAGCTCCATTTGTCCAAAGAAATTCATTTCGCGCCGTCGATAGTTTTGCCTCAAATGACTTTTTTTTTTTTTTTTCTATCAACTTTTTAAACCTTTTGACTGAAACTTCTCTCTGCCGGGAGAGAAGAAAGGCAGCTGCTCTTAATTCAAGCCACAAGGCTGGAGAAGAAAAGAAGGGCAGGGATGACGCATCTGCTCATTATCTGTCGTCTCTGAGTTTGACTCGAGAGCGCGGGGACACGTGTCTGCTTCTTTTGTCGAGTTAGACCCTGAATCAGTGCCAGAGACGGGAACTATTCATGGCTGTCCACAAGGCAGCTATTGAGAGCTCTTGTCTTGCCGGCGCTCATTATCTGCATTGTTGCATGCCATTACACTTCATTTTGGCTCGAACCAGTAAAAGGACATCATAAAAGCCTGCAATGTCAGCGAGGGCATTCTTTCAGCACAATGTCCATGTTCCTCAGGCCCTGGAGGTATTTTTCCATTTACTGCCCATCAAAGACTCTCGGTACCCACCTGCTGTCTTTGTGAGACTGTTCCAAATATGGAAAATACATAATAGCATCTTAAATAATAGGTTACGCATGGAGTACATGTATAGCCTATTATAACCTACTATATGGAAACACAACTCGGTATGCTGTTACAGGAAAATAATCAATAATGAGGTGCCACGACACAAAATGGTTGATTATTTTCCAAAAAGCACATGTCTGGAGGTGTTTTATTCCTTTTATACTGCTAGCAATTTGCAGACTTATACTTTTCCACTGTTTAGAGTTACAGTTAATGTTGTGGAGCATCTGTGAAACAAGTTACTTCCTGTTCTCGCTTACCTTATAGTAGCTATAAACAGTCGTTCCCAGATTTTGTAGCGTACCTGTACCTGTGAATGAGCTGTTACTATAGAAACGGTAACGTATGAGCACATTAATATATACCTATATAAACCTGAAGAAAAAAAAATTTCATAGATCAGATTTGGAAATCCAACAGCACTATGGTATAAAAAAGTTTCATGTTTGATTGCTTTGCACCGTTGTATACAGCAAATGTATTTCAGTCACTGTGCTTTGTGTCGTTTGTTTTTATTTTTTGCTTGCGGCAGTATAAAATAGGTGTGTTTAGGGTTTTGGTCGTTTTGTGTATCTCGGGTTCACACACTCGTCCGACGTGCTTGAGCCTGTCTGAGCCGGAATCGTTTCTCCAAAACCCTTTTGTGTGGCTTTCTTTTTATTTGTTTTGCATTTTCCCATCCTTTATTTTGCCATCATTTCCAGCTCTCAGTAGTTAGCTCTTTAACTGCCCAAATCCAGTTGGCTCCATTCACACACTGTTCTCCCAGTAATGCCAGTTTTGTTCAAAATGGCTGGTGACTTAAGGCAGTAATTATTATGCATGTGTCACATTGCTCCCATTACTCTCTCAGCCTACATCGTCTCATAGCCCTGTACTCAGACTGAAACTGTGGGAGTCGAGTGCTGCCCTCAGACAGTGAAGAACCTCTCCATCTATTTACCCTCCCATCTACCCACCTACTCTCTGCAAGTGACTCACACGGACCCCCGGCCATTGGGAGTTATGATTGTTAACCCAAACACAGTAAACTGTAGCTATTTGCAGATGTTATAGAAGACCCATATTTCAAACCCTCAGCCCTTTGGAGGCATATAAAAGCGTTTGTCACTGGAGTATTGACCCAAGGGTTTAGATCCAGCCTTGCTCATTGACATCTACCATCTTGCAGGGGCAAGACTAGATTTAAACCTTCCAAAATGCTTGCAAAGATCATGGAGGTGCTCTTCGGAGGCTTTTTGGAGGCTCATAAAAGCTTTTGCTACAGGAGAGGTGACCCATAGGTTTGTATCCAGGCTTGCTCCTGGATGTCTATGATCTCTCAGAGGTTTAGATCCAGCCTTACTCCTGGACATATACCATCTGGGAGGGGTTTAGATTGAGCCTTACTCCTGGACATCTAGCATCTTGCAGGGGTTTATATCCAGCTTTGCTCCTGGATGTCTACCATCTTGCACGGGTTTAGATCCTGCCTTGCTCCTGGACATTTTCCATGCTACAAGGGTCAAAATCCAGGCTTATTTGTGGACGTCCGTCATCTTGTAGGGGTCTAGATCCAGACTCGCTCTTGAATGTCTACCATCTGGTAGAGGTTTCTTGTTCCTGGACATCTGTCATCTCATTTTGATGTCAGCCTTGCTCATGGAAATTGACCATTTTGAAGAAGTTTCTGTCCAGCCCTACTGCTGGAAGTCTGCCATCTCACAGGGGATCAGATTTAGATTTAGATCAGATGCTCTTGGACATCTGGTTTCTTGCAGGAGTTTAGATCCAAACTTACTCTTGGAAGGGTTTAACCATGATCAAGCCTTGTTTCTAGTCATCTACCATCTTGCAAGGGTTAATCTAGTGCTTCACATTCAAAAATGTTTAACAGAGCTCAAGTCTTGTGCATTTGTAATAATGCAGATAAATGCATAAACTAGACCAATGTTATGAACTTTTTTGCTTCTAGGGTAGAATTATTTTTATAGCTTTTTTTTTTTTTTTTTTTACCAGTGTTAACACCAGGTGTGCGATCCAGTGTCCTAGATAAACTCCTCGTGATTCCTCGCAGTAGTCCTTCAGATCGCTTGTGAATGAATTGAGGAAATGGGATTTGCTATTGCCTCTGTGCCTCAGTGTCTGTGCAAGTATGCTGCTGAGGCATATTTTCTGTTTTTTTTCCCATAAATAAGTTTTACATATGTGCTATTTGGATTCTGAGATTGTCATGCTGGTATTCACGCTGAGCATCTCAGCGTGGGTACAGAGGAAGTCTCGTCTCCACTTTTCAGACCTGTATCTGGTTGAAAGTAGAACACTGTGTGCTCTATAGCTTGGAATTCTAACAGCGTAGTTCTTTCTCTTCCTTGATATCTTCTGATTCTAAGCGTTCTGACAAACTGTCTGGCTGTACTGAACAATATGTTCAACTCCGTAAGCACTCGAGACACCCGCTCAATATGAAATGTGCCTGCAAAGCTCAATCGTACTGCATCTAAGGTTCATACATTGTACAGATTTTTGGCGCTATTGACAAAAATTCAACCAATACCAGGAAAGTATGATTGTTTTCACATATTCTTGAGACCGGTGGTAGGGTTCCTGGACTGCACAGTAGCTCAAAAACAGCTTGAACACTGGACCAATGACCTCAGGTCTAGGAAAAAAACTAAAATAATAAATGTGTTTATAAGCAGTAGAAAAGCTTACAATGCTCACCCTATCTCCAAGAAAACATGAGTTGCAACAGCCATCTGTGACCCTACTCTTTGGCTGGAAAGAATGACGTTTATCAGAATGACACCAAACAATTGTGGCCATTTGACCATGAAAGAGGGCAATTATCGCTTTCCTCTGAGATATACGCTGCCCTGTGATGCAGCACGTGCAGCAGCTTGAAATGATATGGTGGCTTCACAAGCTAGATTTCTCTTTTCCTTTGGTAGCTGTGAAATGATAGTGAGAGCTAGCTAGTAGGTGTGACTTACCAGGAACCAAATTGATGATGACAATACAAGAAATTCATAAGCGAAACTTTATTTAATTTTATTTTATTTATTTAGTGTTTGGCCCCAGTTGCATTTTGGGCAGAAACTTCAGATTTGATAAAACTTGTGGTCCTGGACTGGAACACTGGGGCACATTACCTAGTTAAACATATATGCCGATTAAAAACCACTTTTCTGCTAACATCTTTTCTTACAGTAAGGTGCATGGATGATGATAGTAGAGTTCAGAGAACACCATGTCTAATAACCGAAAAGTTCAAGGGCGCAAACACATCAACACCCCTCCCGCTAAGACATTTCGGTGCTTGAGTACTCTCAGAACTAGCTCTTCTGCAGGTCAGTATGCACTCTGAATGAGGAAAGGCAGGAATGCGAGCGCTGAAGATGAACAGATTCGGTTCACAGCTGAGGAATATCGCTTTGACAGCAGCTCACCACTCCGAGGCTCTTCCTTGCTTCTTGGCTGGGTTTTGGCAGTTGCTTCTTTTCTCTCTTCTTTCACTCTGCCATTCTCTTCTTCTTTCGCATCCCTTCACCCTGCACTTTTCATATTCCTTTCCCTGTCTTCCTCTCTCTTTTTCTTTCCTCAGTAGATAGAGGTGTGGCTCACATCCACAGCTCCAGCTGACATGTTAATGTCGCGCCTCATGCGATAATGAATCCGTAGGTGTATTTTATGCCACTTTTGGAACAACTCTGCTTCTGCCTCCCTCTGTTTACACACTGTAGAGACAGAATCGGTTTTTGCTACACTAAATCACCTCCATCTTCCAGGGAGATCCTGAATAGTTGTGTTTATTTTGCTTTTTATAACAGTCAGGGGTAAATGGTATGAAAAGTTTGTGGTGTGATGACCACAGTGCTGTGAAAACCCAGTATAACAGTGCTCAGGATATCAGGATATCTGCTTCCTGTTTTCAACATGGCATATGACACTAGGGTGACTCATTGGTGTTTAGGGTATTCTGCTTAAGAGATGGGATGTTTCCCGAGGTACCGTTTCAGGGCTAACTAGCAAGACTCTGTTTGTTATTATGGATTGTTTCCTTCTGTCATCAAACTTGCCCTGTAAATTTATCAGAAAAAAAATTTCAACAGTTTGTCCTGTTGCCAGGTGCATCTCTCAATTTGGATAGTTTAGTGTATAGGTAAGTTTTCATCCATATCAGGATTATTTCAGGTTTTCTTTTCAGTGTCGTAGCAAGTAGCGAGTAGCGTTTGCTTCCTGAAAGCTCCAGGGTCAGTGGTTCGATCCTTAGCTGAAGTTACTATCTGTGCAGTTTCATATGTTCTCTGGTTTCCTCCCACCTCCCAAAAACATGCTGGTACGTTGAATAGTGATACTAAATTGTCCCTAAATTGTGAATGAGTGTGTGAATGAGTGTGTATGGTGCCTTATGAGGGTTTGGGTGACTCCTGCCTAACATTCAGTGTTCCCGGGATAGGCTCCGGATCCACTACTACATTACGAGAATAGCGTCACGCTTATTACAAGAAAAACATACAGTTGTTAAGCATTGTGTTATAATGAGAAAATCATAGCATTAGTACAAGAAAAGCATCATGTTATTACCAAATGGCTCAGTTGACAGAATTAGACAAACATGAAGCAAAATTTTGACTAATTCTGTCAACTGTGCAATTTTTCCTTTTCTTGTAATAACATGAAGCTTTTCTCGTAAAAATGAGATGCTTTTTCTTGCAATAACAAGATGCTGATGGAGAGTTTTTTCCTGCATGCCAGGAAATTAAATAAATTTTCCCTGAAAATCATATAATGAAATGCAGCTTAAAGGACGCCATTTTGACTCGCAGCAGCACTGCATCCCAGCTTTGTACTAGATGCTGATAGCGTCTCCAGCAAACGTTTCTGATCTTTCTGGAATCTGATGAAATATTACTAGATAGATATTATAGTCACTTGTTCCCTGATTTGGCAACTATTTGGAAACATAGTTCGCTAGCTTACTTAGTCACTTTAGTATAGAATAGAAAGCCTTCCGGAAAGTTCCTCAGGATGCCTGGTTCAGACCGATTATCAAGTGTGAGTACTCGAGTGATATAATGGAGGTTGAGGAACTATAAAAGTTGAGGAGTTGAATAAAGTTATGTTCAAATTACTATTTGTTGGTAAAGACATTTCTGACACTTTGTTTTTCCCCCCCCCTACAGAAATCTATTCAGCATAAAGCCTTTAGGAGATGGGAGTTGGGTTTCGAGGTGAGAGGTTCGAAGTGCGACGTGACTCTCCACTGAGACTCCCCGCTCATCACCAATGGTGAGTTTGAGTTTGGCAAATTTTTGCTAATTTTACCTAATGTTCTTAGATCAGCTAATTCCAAACTGAGCTGTTACTCTGTGAGGGTGAAGGCTAATACTTAGCATGAAGCTTAGTAGCTGGAAGAGAGTGCTAGCTGATCTATTCTGTATGCATGAGCTAATCGATACTTGTGATTGGCTAGTGTCACTCTGATCATCAGAGGAGAAAGGAAAGCCATCTTTCCCACCCACAGGGCAGGGCGAATTATACTGCTTTGTGTTTCTGAATGGTTGAGAATACAAAATTGCAATCTTTCTATCAAACCCATGTCAGGGATTAGACTTGTATCCCCCTGGGGATTATTGAGCCACACAAGCAGGTGTACAAGCTCAGGTTGACGATGCTACTAAAATTGTATAAAACTGTATAAAATTTATGCTAGCGCCTCTGTTCAAACTGTTGGTCTGAACTGAAGTCACATGAAGGTTCGAGGTTTATAGTGGACCTCAGTTAACGAGAACTTGACCTCGTTAACGTGGAAAGAAGTAGTAAAACTTTGTGGAGACTGTGATGTGTCTGTTTGAGTTTAATAAAACTCGTAAGTCTAAAGGGCAAGAAGGTAAAATTCAAGCTGTAGCAGTTACAAGCACTCCAATGCCCAGCTAAGTTAGTAATTTAGAAGAAAAAAATTGTTATTTAGGTGGCTAGATGGCAAAGTTTTAACATCACCGGTGGCTTTAGCACAAAGCTGTTTGAGAATGTAGCTAGCTTTGCTTTCATCTCACATATTACTATTTCTGTTTTTTTTTTTGTTTTTTTTTTGTCAAGAGCTCAAATGTCTTCCCTCATGGGACACTTTTTTCTATGTGAATTGCTGACTTATCTGAATCAGATTGTTACAAGTTTCTGTTCTTCAAAGTCCTTAGAAGGAGTTGTATTGTTAGCAAATTAAACTGCCTAAATACCCCAGCACTACTGAATTCTGGATTCTGATTGGTCAGAAGGTGTTGATTAATTTTCTAGAACAGCAGCTCTGACAGTAGTGCAGCTGCAAATCACAGGTATATATTAATGCACTCGTTCTAATACGTTATCGTTTCTATAGTAACAGCTCATTCACAGGGTCTTGTGCGGCAGACACGCCACATAAACAGATGAAAAAACGTGTGTAATTGTTTAATTGGCTTTGCGTAATTGGCTTGTTTATTTAACATTGAAAGAGTGGAAGGAGTCTCCAGTGTAAGCGAAGAACTGAATGATCCTGTTTGGAATGAGCAGAATTAGTAAATCTGGGATATGTCATCTTATCTTGGATTTGTTAGATGATGTATGAAGGACAGGGTTCTGATTATAGGCTCCATATCAACAAAATCAAATGAAGTGTACAAGCGTACAGTATGTAATTTTCCACTGTGCAGTTCAGTACAGTAGGATATTTAGATGAGCCACAAGATGCTGGTTTGTTAGATGGTCACCCGGTGATTTAGGAGATGAACAGTAACAGAATAAACTGTAATCATGGCCGTACTTTGTGCCTCAGAGGGCGGCTGGATTGCTGTTGCATGTGGCATGACCCGGCCGTGCCCTTTCGATACTTGTCCAAGCTCACGGGCTTGAAAATCTTGTGCCATGTAAATCATCTGGATTCCATAAAATCCACAGGGTCAGTTTGAAGCGGCGCTCAGTTCTGCACGGTCCATTCCTGTTCATTTGGCGCAGAACCAACCGTCCCTCCGAGGAGCTCCATTCCACACAGTTCATTCTGAGTGCAGCCATCAAACGCTGACGGTTCCTGAGACGGAGAAAATGTGGGATATGGTGGATCTGTCAGATAGCCGCAGGGTGTCTGATTCACTTCCCCCAGTTTCTACACTCACAATGATTAGTTTCTACTTACTTCTGGTTTTTTGTGATTCACTTGGCTCGGCTTACAGCAAAATGATGATGAAGATGAAGTTATAAGCATCATTTCGGATTCATTTTCACTCTGGAAAAGCTTTACTGTCACTAAGAAAGCAGTGAAATGATCATGTCAGCTGGCTCACCAACAGAGGTGCCAACATTTACAGTTTTGCTGTCATTCCTGACCCCTTGTCATACTGGAGACACCTGAAATCTACAGGTTATTGACGGAAAGGACGCAGTTTGTGTGAGCCACTCATGTGTTTCTGGTGGCTTTACTTTCACTTTGCGTGGACTTTATCTAGGTGAACTTTGACCTGTGAATTCACGAGCGCGACTGTGGTCTGTTTGTTTGGTTAGATATACTCGGAGTTTTATATTAGTAATTTGTGTATTCGACTAAACGATAATGACATCCCCTTTTCGTATCTCAGTTCCTCTTAAAGGTTCTTCCAAATGTAGAACTAAATCAGTCTAAAATCAAACGAAATCGCGCCGTCTGCACTAAAGTAATGCAAGACGAAAATATTTAGCTGTGCACTTCCCTGTCGGCTTCTTCTTCCTGCTCAGGGTGGAGAAGAAGCCCTTATATGTCATATATACATTACAGCACAGTGAAATTATTATTATTATTGCATATCCCAGCTTGTTAGGAAGTTAGGGTTAGAGCACAGGGTCAGCCATGATACGGCCCCTGGAGCAGGGGTGGTTAAGGGCCTTTCTCAAGGGCCCAACAGTGGCAGCTTGGCAGTGCAGGGGCTTGACCCCCTGACCTTCTGATCAGTAACCCAGAGCCTTAACCGTTGAGCCGCCATTGAGGTTGGTGTTTGTTTCTACCAATCAGGAGTGATCATGGCACCCAATGTGTGGACTTGTGCGCTTTGTAGCGAGTTCTCCTCAGCCTCAGTTATCTCCTTCTCTTTTCTTTCTGTAAAGCTGTTTTGTTTTTAATGACTGTTGTTGAAACAATTTGAGGTGAAAAATTGAAACTGAAGTTAAAGTGCTTGTACCGTGAAACAGTTCAAGACGTTTGGCTAAGCAAAGCGTGTTTTGCACTTTGTTTCCTGCCTTTTAATCCCGCCCCTAATTGTATAAGTATGAACATCTGTAGAAACTTCAGCCGAATGCACTTAATGAGGTCGTTTGGGTGTGTAGTACTGTCATACGCGGCCTGTTCCCTGCAGTGAGCCAATTTTAGCCTGTATTGCTCATTACTTTGCTGAAGTGGGGATAATAGTTGATCATTCACAGTGACTCACTGTGAACTCTCTGATTTAAAAAAAAAAAAAAATCTCTACGTAGTGATTTCTGTAGGCCTCATGTTCTGTCTGTCCACGAAGCAGCCGTATGACCGTGAGTCTGTGATGCTGTGTTTTTCTTTTCCTTTTTTTTTTTTTTTTTTTTTTTAAATAGTGTTAGTTGTTTAAATAAGTGTCAGTAGTATAGCAACAACAGGAAGTGTGACACAAAGCCTTGGACACTGTTGACGAGCATAGAAACAGGAGCACAGCCAGGGATTATGGGGGATTATTTCCTTTTGATCTGCTCCAAAACAGGATGACTGTGATGAGGAAATGAGAAAAGAATCAAGGCTGCTACATTATTGTACCCTTTTTTCCTCCAGTTTTTTTCCCTTGGTTTCCAGGTGAAGGTTGTGTTTTCTGTCACAATGGAATAAATGGAAAGAAGCAGAGAAAGATTTGAAATGCTGAGGCTAGCGGCTTGCTAAATTGTGCCTTATTTAATCTTTTTTTTTTTTTCTGTTTGTGGCACACTTCACACTTGGGCTTTTGAGCCTTTTAGGGACTGGATGGAATTGGATGGGATCGGATACCGGCGATGTCTAACGTAAACGGCACTAATCTTTGAGAGACGATGATATCACTCATTTTGGAAACAGTTAGAGAACTAGAGAGGTGCAATTTTAAACAGCGTGTGAAGTTGGCTAATATTACCCAAATACTGTCCTGCAAATAAGAAAAGAAACAGCAGCACACTCAAACGTCTCTGGATTATAAATCTAGTGATTGGAGTAACATTAGGCTACAGATAAATTAGCAAAGACAGCTTAGATAAATACATTATGAAGTGTTTACATATGAAAAAAGTACAAGTAGGCTGTATTATAAACTCATTTATTTACGAATCATTCAGACCTCGAATGAAAAGTTTGAAGTGGAACTCACTGATGATTCAAATACAACAACACAGAAACACTTTGTATGCTAGCCGTGTTCTTCCTCATTGGCTTTTTCCATCCACAGGAAAACAGCGTACACTAAAAACATCTGCTCTCTGAAGTGGATAAATCCTAAAACACCGTTTCAGAGTTGTAGTGTAGATGTAGGAAGAACACGTCCTTGTGACGGATGGATGGAAAACTGATGTACGATTGTCACGTGATCTATGCAATTCCAAGATGGCGGAACTTCCTGACATGCCATTTTCTGAATACAGTGTTTCCTGCTTGACTGGCTAGGTGTATATATATATATTTTTAAGTGTTTTATGGTCATGTTGCCCAAATAAATGGAAATTTTGCATAAAGGTCATGGGTCTTAACTTTAGTTTGCAAAACAGCAACCAAAAAAAAATAGCAACACAACCAAACAGTGGGACTGGAGGATCATTGCATAATGTGTTTTTGTTTTTTTTGTTTTTTTTGTCATGTGCCAGGGCTACATGGGGGTGGGGACTTATGTGGGCGGGGCCGTCCTCGCTTGCATGCTCCGCCCTCCAGCTGATGCACTGCTACATTTAATTGCTGTATGAACATGAGCATGTTCCTCATTCTACTCCATTCTGATGGAGGATGAGTTTAATGTTGTAACGATTAAGAAATACATGATTATAAGCAGTTTTAAATAACTGCCACGCTGATGATTATGGAAACAGTACTGAATAGTGTTACTTTACATCACAGTTCTCCCTGATGTTCATGTACAGCAATAAGTCCACACAAATAAATCACTAGGATTTTCCATTTTTAATTATTTCCATGTTCCCAGTACTGTCTTGTGCTGATCTTCGTGCTGTGATGTTTCTGAGGAAACTCTAAACTTTTATGATAGCGCTAATGGTAAGCTAATGGTTAATAACCTTTGCTAATGCCGTCCCTTGATAGCGTCCGCTTGCAGACTTGCTGCCGTGTGTTCTCTAAAGACACTTAACGACGTGGAACGGTTTACCACAACTCCGGGTTTTTTTTGTTTTTTTTTTGGGAAGCCCAACTCTTCTCAGCTGCTCGTCTATGACATGCGCTGAAGTCATAAAGCTACGCCTAGCTGTGTCAGTCACGACATCTGTTTCAACTGTGCTGCTTCTTAATCGCCTCCATATTTTTCGGAGATCTGTCGACGTGAGCCATTACAGCTATTAGAGAAAAACGATCACAGTGTTTCTCTCTGATTGCACAGAGCTCGCTTTGCTTCCCTCATGCTGATTTATCTACAACAGCGCTTTATAACAGTTGGATCGTATCGACAAGTTAATCAATGTATTATTATTTATATATAATAAAAACCCCTGGCGTGTGGATCAATGAGCGTCGCTGATGATGTTTAATCATGCTCAAATTCAGATCTGTTCCAGTTCACGGGTATCAGACTGCTTTAATTAAGCAATAAATCACACCACGTTGTGCTGTTGTAGGAAAATAACCAGCGTGATCTGCGGTGTTACTGTTACCACCTCGAACTTGTTTCTTTTCCCCCTACAACAGCACGTGTGTTCAAAGCGTACGTTATAAACTTTTTCTTTATCTTGAAGGTCCTAAAACAACTAAACTCCTCTGTCCTGAAGATGTGTCAGTTAACGTTACACATTTACCTCCGAATGTTACAAAGCGCTGACACTGGAGACTCCTTCCATGTCAAATGTCAAATAAACATCTCCTCATAGACAACTTCACCACATCATAATGATTTAATCGTTAACTTAGCTAAGCTACCATGCCTAGCTATTAAATAAATAGCTACTAGAGCAGAGGGAACATTAGCTAAACTATGTAGCCGGGTAACATTAGCACAGAGCTGTGTTTATGTAGCTGGCTAGGTTAACTGATCTTGTGCTGCTTGTTTGTTTTTACTGTTTTTTTTGGGTTTTTTTTTTTTGGCAAATCATTGTATATTGTGGCCGATAGTAATTTGTTCTTCTTTTTAACCCTGATTAGCGATAGGTATTTCGGAAAATGTAATAAAGATGAAAATGTAAACTTCCATGTTTTTAGACGAGCTATTAAAAAGGGAAAAGTTGTTACATTAGGTAAATATGGCTTAAAACGGTCAATTAGCTAATTATTTTAATTGCAGAATATTCCAAAAGATTTCGAATTTCTAATTTATGAATTGATATGTAATTCCAGGTCAAAGGTTTGCGATCTCTGAGACTTTTTACTCGACAGGAGCTAGCATTCAGGAAGCCTCGAACCCTTTCATTATGTCTTTGAGTGGCAGTGACATTTTTACGGAAGAGCAGATTTGTTTGTCCGGTAGTTAGCGAGCGAGGAGGTGCGAGTGGGTGATTTCTCTGTGGGGGTCTATGGCGTGCTGGCTTGTCGTGGTGGTCTTGTGCCAGCTTCCTGCGGCATGTCTTCCTTGGCAGAGCTCCAGGCTTAATGGGGGCTCCTGCTCTGAGAAAGGTTAATGCTCACACACACTGGAGTTGACATGATTAGTTGGACCTCGGCTAGTTCCCCTGCTTAGCGACCTCTCTGTAGGACACGGGGACTTTTTAGCTGCACTGCAGCTCTCTAACACATAAGTGATGATAATGAGCTCCAGGGCTACAGGTTTATGGCCGACTCCATTAAAATGATAGACACACAATTGTCTTGTGGTGTAATGATGCTACGGGAAACATCTCCTTGTGTTGTGTGAAGAGCTGTGTGTGTTTGTGTCTGAGTGTGTCTGTGTCTGAGTGTGCGTGTATATACACAATACAGTCAAGACATTATCTGTGTAAATTCTTTCATTTATATTAGCTTTTTTGAGGCAATTGATAATAAATTTGTGTATCTGTATACAGGCCACGCCTCCTTCATTGTTACTGACAGGGTCAGAGGCCCTTCACTAAATCTGACGGGTACAGACGCCACGCCTACTGCACTGATTCTGACAGAAACAGGGGCCGCACCTCCTTTAGTGATTCTGATGGATACAGAGGCCACGCCTCCTTCATTGTAGCTGACACATACAGAGGCCACGCCTCCTTCATTGTTACTGATAGATACGGAGGCCACGCCTCCTTTACTAAGTCTGACAGGTACAGATGCAGCGCCTCCTTCACTGATTCTGACAGAAAGAGAGGCCACACCTCCTTCACCGTTACTGACAGGTACAGAGGCCATGGTATAGATGCATCTGTAATTAAGACTTTAAGGTGAACGAGGTCTTCACTGGTCCTAGCAGGAGCTAGATTTGTCACTTCACTGGAAATAAAACACAGTTCCTGGGTGGAGATTTTGTGTTGTTTTGATTTGACTTTGTCGAAAAGTTTCCACCATTTGCTGAAAAGCTTATTACTACTTCCTGTTTGTTACTCCGCCCCCTTTGCCTCCTACACTTCTGAATAGCCATGGGGTTTTTCTGAGAAATCATGAACCAGCCTTCATGTGCACACATCAGGCATTGTTTCAGAAAACAAGACAAAAACCTACCACATAAATGGCAACTATTTACAGCCCATTTCTGCATGAAGGGTCACGTATTCGTGGTCAAACTATTGTGAAACAGCTGCTAATTTCCTGCTAGCCATGAAAAAGAACAAAATGATCTGAAAGAACACTTTATGAACAATAGTGAGAAAGTGTCTACTGGCTCTCACAGATATGTAATGCCTCTGTGTGTGTGTGTGTGTGTGTGTGTGTGTGTGTGTGTGTAAGTAGTACGTAGACACGTTTATGTAAATTTACTAAATGATTTGACTCTCATCTTTTGCGGAGTTAAACGCTGGACTCCTGAGCTAGCACTCAGCAGGAGATGTGACCGAGTCGCTTCCACAGCCGGGCTTTTAGAGACGACTCGTTCCTGACGCCGC
Organism: Pangasius sanitwongsei; assembly: GCA_037576675.1. NCBI lineage: Eukaryota > Metazoa > Chordata > Actinopteri > Siluriformes > Pangasiidae > Pangasius > Pangasius sanitwongsei. The sequence continues at coordinate 1,914,359 of CM075025.1, forward strand.
GAGCATTCACGCATCTGAAATCCGGTTGCCAGGCAACAGTTGCTGTGGCAACCCCGGGGCGTGTGTTCTCATACAGCTCTGTGTGTCAGTGTGTGACCTGCTTGTTAACCCGCTTCTTTCTTTAACTGTGTTTTTCATTTAATGAGCAGCAATGGATTAAAGCAGGAGGCCTCGTAATCCCCACCGATGTTTATGTTCCTTTCCTTTTTTATGTTTTGCGAGAGGGAGGATAGAAATTCACCCTGAATGAGTCACATATTAAGTTTTATAATTAATGACTTTCAGAGACGTATTTTCTAATCTTTTGTCAGGTGATTTTTTTTTGGTTTGATTAGCAGTTTCCTACATTACGCACACTGCCTGCTGATAGCGGTGGTGCAGTGGGATTTAACCCTCACTTCATCTCTACCTAAAGGGAGTGATGCAGCAGCGCTTTAGTCCTTTAGTCTGTCCAGCTCTGTCACCTCCTCATCTGTACTCTCTGCTCAAAAAGATCAGCTTCCAAAGCTCCAACTTTCACGCTAACACCTCCAACAGTTCAATGCCAACTAACTAGATCACTATCTAGCTGAGCCGAGTTCCTGCTGTAACTCACCACAAGTGTGTCATCTAGCTGCATTGCATTCTGGGACGATGAGTCCAGCGTTTGCACCAACGTCTCCACTGGCTCAGTGGTTGATGAGTGTTCCTGCTGTTGTAACTCTGTCAGTTTTTGATGAACAGATGAAGGAATAACTGTATTAGTGTGAGGAAATAGAGATGAATTGACTTGTTATTTCTCCAGTCTCACCAGCATCCTCTCCTTCCTCACTCACTGGGATAAATGAAGCAAACTGGAAACTGTTTATGGTATTGACCGTTTTAAACGCAGATCACGTTGCAGGTTGGTGATGAATCTGAATGCTCACTATACGTTATTAAATTTCATTCTACAACAGGACTTGTTCTGAGTAGGAGCTAGAGGTATAGCCCGCTGCAAGGGTTCTCAAACTTTTTGCAGCCACGGACCCATTTAACTGTGAAATAAATTCCGCAGACTCCTGAGTATGGAATTATTTCATGAACATTATTTAGATTAGTCAAATAATATTTTGTGGAGCCACAGAGCTTTCTATTCCTGAAATTTCCGCTGTTGAACATATTAACAGATTTCGGTGCTTGGACCCCTAAATATAATAAATTTGATGATGTGGGTTGTGATTTCAAAAAAATCAAGGACCTCCTGGATATGCTTCATGGACCCCTGGGGGTCACCAGACTCTACTCTGAGAACCACTGGTTACAGGACGGCTTTTATTAGGACCTTGAAGTAATATTTGCTGTAATGTTAGTAGAAGATCATTAGCATTAACAGAAGTGATCATAGGAGCCTTTACTATGCAAACAGCAATAATGATGATGGTCATCATCATCATCATCATCAAATATAGCACTTTTCATACGTTTAACATTGAACTGAAAGTGCTTTACAGTGTTAAGTTAAAAAACAGAAAAATGAAGAAACAAAAAGTAGTCAAAAAATTACAAAAATAATTTTAAAAAAAGAAGAAAATGCAACAAAATAATAGCAAAATAAACAAAAAGTAGTCAAAAATAAAATATTAAAAATAGGCCAATAAAATTCAGCCAGTAAACATATGGCAAAAGCTAGTCAGATGAAAATATGGCAAAGGCTAGTCAGATAAAAGCTAGTCAGATAAAAGCTAGTCAGATGCTAATGTGTTCAGTGAAACAGTTCTTACAATTAGGTGTTATTACTGTTGTAAACCATTACTCTTTTCACAGATCTTTGATTACATAATGAGAGAGAGAGAGATAGAGAGAGAGAGAGAGAGAGAGAGACACCCCTTACAAACTTCCAGCATGAACTACATCTCATTCCATTCACTTCCGTGCTTCCGTGTCTGGAATGAGGTCTAACAGGCATGTTTTCCTTTTCTTACCCTGCACATGTGCAGTCAGAGACAGGTCGAGTAGTGCTATGAGCGTGAATATTTCTCACACACACACACACGAAGGTCAGATGTCATTTTCCAGTACGCTCCACTTGAGGCCTGGCTCCCGGGTCACAGCTTTCCTGCTGCCACAAACACCGGATTTTTTTAAAAGGCGGAAAATTCTCTTTAACGTGGTTCCTGTTTCGTCGGCGCTTTTAAGTTTTTTAATGGAAGTGTTTTAAGCGGCGTATCCTGTGCGGATCTGGCTGCTCATTTGTCCAGCCTCATGGAAAGCAGACGTGTGTTTGATGTGTTTGTCCCACAGCGCTGTTGAATTCTGGATTGCGATTGGTCAGAAGGTGTTGATTAATTTTCTGTAACAGCAGCTCTGACAGTAGCGCAGCTGCACATCGCAGGTTTATATTAATGCTGTAGCTTGAAGTTTTCGGACACCTTCAGGACAGAGGAGTTGCGTTGTTTTTGTCGCATTAATTTCATGAGAGAGGAGAAAGAGAGGCTGGTGAGGGAACGACTGTCTCTAGCTGCTATAACATAAGTGAGAACAGGAACTAACTTGTTCCACGAACATTCAGTGTAAATATAAACGAATACAAAATTGTCATTCTTTAATAAATAATACAAAATTTAAGCTTTGTCAATTTGCTGTGGTTAAAGAGGTTTTTTTTAGGGATGTGACAATAACGAATTGAGAATAAAACCATAAAAATATAAGAAATTTATGAAAAAAAACAACGTGTTTGTCTCGGTGCTTTTCTCAAAGCCGTGAGGAAGTGTGTGTTTTATGTTGTAATGTTAGACATGACAGGACACCACAGATTATCTGCAACTGAACACTTTCTTTAAAAATGTTTTTAACATCTTCCTGTAGTCAAATCATAATGATTAAGTAGTCAAGTCCTCTTTAAGTAAGGAATAAAACACTCCGTGTGGTGCGTGTTATAGGAAAATAATCAGTAATGGAAAATAATCAGTAATTGGACCAAAGTAAAACAATAGATTTCACAGAATATCATATAAAACACTTTGTACAAAAAAAAACAAAACAAAAAACAACTACACATTAATTCCAAAACAGTCAAATAAAAAAAGCAAAGCATTCGAAAAGATTTGTGAGATTAGTATTTCATTTTTGAATTTTTGAAATTTATTTTTGAAATAAAATTGAGTAAAATAAATAGTACTAGCAGTGGGGTGATATGACAACAATATCATATCACAATTTTTATGAGACGTTTCTATGATACACTATAAACTGCTCGCAGTACAGTGGTGTTACAGTTAAAAAAATTTTAATGTGTTTTAAAATGAACAAAATAACAGTTTTAAAATTTTTATATGTCCATAAAAAATATTTAAAATGTTTTTTTTTTTGTATTTAAGAAAAATAACATTTTATTTATAAAAACTTAATGAAAAAGAGAGAAAAAAGTGCAGATCTTATCAGCTTCTTCCAGTTTGTTTCATTATTTAGAAATTTTTTTTTTATTTTTATTTTTATCACGATATCCGCGATATCTCAGAAAAGCGTACTGTAACACAGTTAAGACGACATCGATATTACATCGTCATATCTCCCAACCCTACGCAGTACTGTTGATGGGTTTTTTTTCCTTTTACACATGGAAGCGTTGTAGCATGTTAAGCAACAATTTGCGATGTGCTAAATTGTGGTTGTCATGGGAACGTTACATTTTGACAGTATATTCTGGCTGCTCGTAAATAAACCACCAAAAATATAATGATGCAAATAATGAGGGTGAAGAGATGATCCAAGGACATTTTCATTTCTTCCTGTGCGTTAAAATACATCAAGTATTTTTGAAAATGTTTATAATGGAGCTTTTGGAGATGCTGTGTCTTTCAGAAGCACTGTGTGTGTGTGTGTGTGTGTGTGTGTGTGTGTGTGTGTGTGTTTGGCTCGTTTCTATCAGCGCTCAGCAGATCTTGTTTCATTAACACTTCATTTTCACTTCCACACGGTGTGTGTGTGTGTGTGTGTGTGTACACCAGCATTTATTTGCTTTTAGTCTTTAAGTCGATACGAATTTGTTGCCAAGGTCGTGAGCTTGTGTGTCAGCCTGATTGAGTCCTCATCCGTCTGTCACTCACACACACACACACACACACACACACACACACACACACACACACACACACACTCAATAACAAGTCCCTGTTTTCCCCTTTTCAGCTCCATTTTCAGGCGTGTCTCGCTCGTTCCTATTTGCATGTGTGTGTTGTGTGTGTGTCGTGTGTTTGTCTGTAGGACTCTGTCCCCCTGAGGACGTCCTGTCTAGCCGCCGCTCGTGATTGATTGACAGCTTGTGTGAGTGAGAGGCCTCTCGGGAGTGAAGGGCTATCACGGTTGTTTGTTTAATGCAGGACCTGCGCACGTTCGGACCATAAAGAGCCTCATATATATTCATTACGAGGCCGAGCCTGTCACAGCAACACGGGTTTGATGCTTTTACACGGCCAGTGACTGACCGCTCATTAGTCCTAACATTTCTGACAGATGTCTCCATCCACATGCGTCCTTTAAATATGATCAGTGAGAATGGGCATGAACAGGGTGTTATCAGTCTGGAATTATAATTGTTTATGCCTGATGCACAAGTTCTTAACCTTGGGGTCATGACTGTCAGTAGCGGCTCGTGATGATAGATTTTGGTGTTCCGGGGAGATATTAATAAGAGAGTAGCCTCAGACAAAATGAAGTGGACAGGCTATCCCACTTGACTCATGCTACAGGCTAATATCTAGTGATTTTTTTCGAGTAACCCTGTAATACGCAGCTAAGAGGTGACAATACAGTCATCCAGTGTACAGCCTAGCAGCTCGTTTTGACCGGTTTTAGATGTACATTTGTTCAGCTGTGATCGAGTTAATTACCAGGGTTGCCAGGTTTCAGCTAAATTTCCAGCAAAACTACATTTCTACAAAAGCCACACAAAAGACCAGCCTGAAAAATATGGGCATTGGAAAAAGTAGAAGCGTTTTTCTTCTTTGTCTCAGTCTTTCCTTGGGAAGCTTGGTCACTGTGGTGCGCACGCATTTCTAATGTGCTTACATTATGCATTCCATAATCCCTCTTTCCCTCTCCCAATCTTTGCGATATATCTTATGATAGAAATGGTTCTGTACATTATAGACACCCTGTCTGCAGTGACACTTTGCCCTTGTTTGTGGAAATTTATTCAATTTAATTCCAATTATTTGCTATAAAACAAGATCTTGGAGATCATTTTTAAACTTGCCCAATCTGGTAACCCTGTCCTTAACTGTCCTGTCTTCTGCTCCTCCCTTGAGCATGGGGCAGCGTGATCCCTGCCCCAGTGGGCCTCTATTAACCTAGTGCTTATTCCCTTTTTTGACCACTAGGTGCAATAAGAACTCTATGGAGATAAATGTGATCATGCTGCACCATGATGCACAAATCAGTGGAAGATCAGCTTTTAGCTGTCAAATAGAGACATTTTTTAAAAGAAGTTGGGTCATTCGTTGATGAACATTTCTTGAACAGTGTGATGAAGTGAAGTTTCACACTGAAACCCCCCATAGCTACTTGGTAGATCTGGATTTGAGAATTTTCAGACATAGAAATGTCTGTGGAGGTAATTAATAGGAAAGAAACTTCGAGAACTGGGCCTGTCTCGAAAAAAAATAATAAAAGAGGGCACTCGCTGTTCAGCTCTACTTCACGTTTAATTTAGGAAGTCCATTAATTCAGCATTGGGATAGCTGATCCCGGGTCAGGAGACGACGGAGGATGCTTCAGTTGTTCCACAGCTGAGAATCTGTCTGTCTCTCTGCAGGAGACGGAAGGGAAATGAACTCTCGCTTGGCTGGAGAGTCCTCCCCACAGGCACGCTGATGATAGCCATCATCACGCCGACGCTCCTCTCAGGGACGGCAGCTTTAGATTTACTGTGCCTGATTTAATCGCGCCGCCATTCCCGCACTTTCATTATCAAAGAGCTGAACTCAGACGAGACGACTGCATGCTAACCAGGCATGAAAGACCAGGGAGCATTTCTGATCTTATTCATTAAAACGACAGGTAGAATTCTGATTGGTCAGAAGGTGTTGATTAATTTTCTATAACAGCAGCAGGTTTATATTAATGCACTCGCTCTAATATGTTTCTATAGTAACAGCTCATTCACGGGGACTTGTACTTCTTTAATATATAAACTGTAATCATTGGCAAATTGCTGTGGTATAAGAAGAACAAACCACTTCAGTATGTGCTGTTATAGGAAAATAATCATCTTCAGGGTGGTACCCGGAACTCCGCTTCAACACACCACCCCATGTTGCTTTTCTTATAACTGCGCAACACTGAATGGTTTATTCAGGACATATGTTAGTGCTCCATGCATTTTTATTTACTCGTAGTGTAAGTCTGAGTTCAATCCCCATTGCCTTTGTGTAGTTGTCATCGTCCCTCGTCTCCCGGGGGTGCAGAATGTGGGGGTAGAACTCAAATCTAGGTCAAGGCTGAGAAAATGATGCATCGATTCTGACAACTGTCCATTTACTTCCATTTACGGCTGTTTGTGAAGCTGGAGAGCGGGCTGGTGTGCTGACAGACGCTGTCACTATACTCTTAGCAAAAAGTCCTCTTTAAGGGTCCTTCAAAGATTCTTTGGATAAAGGTTAAGAATTTTGTAGCTTCCTAAATGGGTTCCTATAAGCGTTCTATGTTTACCAGAAGAATAACCAAAGGAATCTCGGGTTCTAGCTTTAAACATTTTTCCCCACAAGAGTGTACAACCTTAGCAAAAAGGTTTGTCCCTGAGTTGACGGACGTTTAAAGGTACTGTGTAGAACACTAAATCAGAGGCTTTCTCTTTCAGAAAAGGTACATTGTTAAAAAAATTAGGTAGTCAAAGATTCTTGTCTTGCTGAATGGGTTCTGCATACAACCGTCCCTTATAGGGAAACACACCGCTCTAGGTTCAACACAATACCTTTAGAAATTCCTCCAGAGGGACAGCGTCCTCTCAAAAAGCTAGAATAGAAGAACTCTTTTGTTTGTCCCTGTGGGCAGAACTTTTTATGGTACTCTGTAGAGCCCAAAAGCGGAGGGTAATAATAGGGAAACACTGTATTGTAAGATTCTACAGTAGCTTTAATGGCTCTTCTAAAGAGACAAGCTGAAGAACCCTTAAGACTCCAAGATTCATACTTCTCTTCTAAGAGTGTAGATCCTATGTGTGTTCCATCTAGCATCCTAAAGGTTTGTAAAGTTTGTCCTTGTAGAACCCAAAAAAAAGGGTTTCCATTTCATAAAAGGTTCCAGATGCATTCTTTGAAAAATCGAATATTTCTTAAGAGCGAAGAACCCGTTTGCAAAGATAGAACAGTTAACCACACTAAGAACCATTGAAGAACCCTTTTTTTCTATGTCTAGTCAAAACACTGTAGTTGCAGTTAAGTGTTCAACCAGAGGGACAACTGAAGAACCTTTAAGGGTTCTAGATTTTAAGTCTAAGAATATCTTAAGTCATTCAGTGCTCAGTGGGAAATGACTTAATGAGGCTAGTTAAGAGTTCTTAGCTTCCTCTGGTGAAGGGTTCTAGTTAGAAGCTAGCTACAGAGGGACAACTGAAGAACCATTATGGGTTCTAGATTTCTTCAGTCAGTCGGTGCTCCATGGGAAATGACTTGAGAAGGTTACTGTCTGGTTCTCTCTGATTCTACATATAGTTGGCTTCCTTAAAAAGGTGTTAGATTGGAACCTTTTCTGATGGGGAAACACTCTGATGTAGGGTTCTATGTGGAACCTAATAACAGTTGGCTGAAGACCCATTAAGTGTTCTCGAATTTACTTTTTCTTGTACAGTTGCAGACATCTTCAGTCAGTGCTCAGTGGGAAATGACATAAGGAGGTTCCTGTCTGGTTCTTTATAGTTTTTATAGTTAAGGGTTCTTAGCTTCCTAAAAAAAGTAGTTTGGAAGCTATTCTGATTAGCAAGCGCTAGCTACAGAGGGACAGCTGAAGACCCCATGAGGGTTCTAGATTTTCTTTTTTTTTTTTTTTTTTATCTAAGCGTGTAGAGTGAGTAATGACTTGAGGATATCATTGGTTGCTAATTGTTTATATTGTGCATTGGCTATCTTCTTTTGATTAGCGTGATTAGCATTAGAGGCGACTCTTTTCCGTACCTCTTGGAGAGGTCAATTTTTTTGTACGTGAGAACTGTGACAACTATTTACTTACTCCTGGATGTAAATAAAAGGTGGTGTTTATTCCCAGCGCCATCTCTGTCTTTCTCTAGAGAAGAGACACTGAGGGACGTCTCCATGTGTCCCACGTTCCCTCAGGCGTGTTCCTGTCTTGTTGGTTTTATTGTTGGTGTGTTTTATAGCTGAGAAAAAGAGGACAGTAGAAATGCTGCAAGGCTGGAAATGGACGAGTAATTCAGCCAGAACTGATTTTTTTTTTTTTTTTTTTTTAATTTCCCCACAAGAGCATTGTGGTTTTTCAGAAGATTGAAGACTGCTGAGCAAGAAGCATTTGAGTTCTCCAGTTCTTGGCCATGATCACGACAGGAAGTTAAGGAAAGCCAGAGTTATTTTTTGTGTACCATTTTTGATCTCTTTGTCATGAAATCATCTTGTATTTTTGTCTCTGACTCCTTTGTTCTCGTGCTGTTTTTCTTCTCGCTAGGTGTTCGCGCCCCTGTGGGGAAGTCATCTCATTCAGAGAGACTCGTATCTTTATCGATGCGTTTCAAAGAGCGATACAACTCGGCGCTGTAGTGTACAGAACGGGACGCTGTTTGTTTCTCGTGTGTAGTCTAACGCCCGCATGACTTTATTCTTCCGCAAATCCTAGACAAGCGTGAGCACGTCGTGTGCTTGTTCTTACAGCCTTTCTAAAGGCAGGTTCCACCATTTTCCTCTAAACATCTACACTCTTAATGCTGTTATTCATTCAGACTATACTGCCATTCCAGTATACATACGGACGGGTGACAGATTAAAGGAAAAACCATCGTAAAAGTGTGTTAGTAACGCTTTTAATAAATAACGTTTTGTGGTACACTACAGTAAAACTAATAGTATAACTTTTGTAATTGTATCCTAGCTTCATCCTTCAATCCAACATTTGCCGTTATAAAGAGACACTAGACTTGTACTGTTTTTGTTGCAGTGCTAACTCCTCTCTAACAGGGTTTTAGCCCGATGGTATTCTCAAACTATTTGCACTAGATAATTTTTAGTTCTGATCAGAACCAGTAGTAGCTATATAAAGCTTCTAAAGCTAACTAGTGAAACACAAATTAAATAGCACTCTGATCGGTGGGAAAATTTGTTATTTGGTTTACATGCCATGTGCTCGCTTTCATACTAGCTTCATCCTCAGATTAGATTAGATTAGATTAGCAAAGCAAGCTAATTCTACTAGCTACATACACTCACCAGATGCGCCAAAGATCTCTGCTACTTCCTTCCAATTTTTATTTTTCCTTGTCGCATGTCTAACAACATTTAATGAGAGGTCGTATATGACAGGAAGACGTTTTTCTTCCATTTTTTGCGTCAAACAGAATACAAACTAGAAACGTCTTCAGAAAAGAAATGATCGCACGTCGCTTGCTAGTGTGAACGTAGAGCAAGACTGTCTGCTAAATGCTGTAAACATAAATTCATACTTCATCTGGTTGGCCATGTCTGTAGATCACTTCAACAGTGACCTGACTAGTTGTTCATTTATGTTAAACTTTAGATACGGTAGTACTTAATGCAAACGATTTAAAATTTTAGCCATTTCATAAATTTGAACAGAATGTCCATAGAGTTCATAATAGGCTACCATAAAACTTAAGTCCAACATGTGAGGAATAAAATGGAGGTCTGAAATGAAGGAAGGTTTGTCCTAAACATTTTGGACTGGGCCTGGTCTGGTTTGTTTCTGTTTTCCGGGCTCCCGCTGGCTCCGCTGTTCCGACATCCACTCTTAGTTGAGAGATGTAAGAGGGGAAAAAACCCAGCTGCAACAGCACACATCTAAGCAGTGTGATCAGAATAGCAATTAAATGCTGGCTTGACGTTAACTCGAGGCTTTGTGGGTTCTTCCGTTCTCTTTGATGGGCATTAATGTACATATTTTTCACATCGAGTTCAAAACGGCGCCGCTTTCCAGGTGCCAATGAAGGAGCAGGATTTCTGCGTCAGCCTGAGAGATGATCAGCGAGAAACCATGCGACTGACCGCAGAGAGACATTCAAGCTGGATGCAAATACGGCAGCAATTCCACGAGGCGATAACGACTGTATTCAAATCCAAAACTCTAATTAATGCGCTGCTTGGTGACAGAATGGGGTTGCCTAGCAACAGCCGATGCAAGGGGCTTTGCAGGAAGTGGTGGAGTTCGAGGTGGTGATGTACTGCAAAGGATAACTGAAACAAAAATCCCCAAAAAGAAAGGATGCTTTTCTTTTTTTACATGATGATCCATGGCACCTTTAGATATCTCATTGCTTCCTGCTTTTGAGTGTAGCATGCTAACAGGAGGCACCTAGCTTAGCTGGTATATGGTCTTAAAGCTACATTTGCATTTTTTGCGCGAAAGGAGCCACCAAAGAGCCAGCCTGTGATCAAGTGTCACGTCTCCTGTCCTCTCTGCTTAATCTAAGACCTTTCCGTTCATCCCGCTTTGTCTGAGCGCTTCCTGCAGCTATCATGCCGCGCAAATTCCTTGCTCGTTCCCTGTTAAACGTTTCTGCAAGGAGGACAGGAGAGCTAACCTTGGGATTAGTCGAGGACAGGGCTGTGAATCAGGCCGAGCCGTGGTAATTTATTGAAAAGGACAGATAAGGTATTCTGCAGTGCAAGCAGTTTGGAGGTTCACACACATACACACAAACACACACACACACACACATACACACACTGCCATACATCATCTATGGTTTCAGGACCATGTGCAGAAAAAAAATAACCACAAATGGCTCACAAATCCTTGTTAATAATTCATCAGCAAGACCAAGTGAGACTCGGAGGAATCCGAGCCGCGACGCTGCAGAGAGACTCCGCTGCTTTTTAAAGAGCTGCTTGTGTTATTGTCAGTGACCAACTTCCAGGAATTGTCACGGATTCTGAGCAGTGAAGCAAACGTTCATGCCTTGAGGCTTGTTGTAAAATAAAACGGCACCCAGTTTCCTATAGTAAAAAGCCAGACACTGGATTCAGTTCACTGAACAATACATGATGTTCAGAGGGTTACCACATCATGAAAGGGCGATGACCACCATGACCCGGGGGCGTGGCTTATTTGATTGACACAACCACTATCGTCTAATCTGACACCACATAGTGAGAGAATGTGTCATGGTGTTTATTAGGATTTTACAGAAAAAAATTGAAATAATTTGCAAATTTATAAAACAGATGTTTATAATTTCGGGTTCTGAAGCCTGATTGGCTGAGACGCGTTCGAAGCCGTCGTAAAATCCTCAGTCGCACAACCTGTGAGCGCATCGAGCACAACGACTGACTTCTATATTAATGCTCCAGGTTTTAAACCAATAAATCCGTTACGCTTGCACTGTTGTTCTTGTTATGTTGCTTAGCAACCAGAGCTTACCGTTAACGGACTACATTGTGTGGTGGAAAGCACTGAACTGTGTGTAATCAAGAATATAACGATTTCCGAGTTGTGTCCAGGAGCTCCAGTGAGCTCACAAGAAACACATTTAAAACTCAAAATAAGAGATTAAAATATACAAAAAAAAATTTAACAGTATGTTATTCCACTACTATGTTAATAAGTGCAGCAATTTTTTTTTTCTTAAATTATCTAAGGTGGCATCATTTGACGATATGAGGAAGAAACCTCGAGAGGAACCAGACTCAAAAGAGAACCCATCCTCATCTGGGTGACACCGGATAGTGCGATTATAAATCATTTCTCTTCTATAACTGTGTACTACATAATCAGAAAGTACAACTGTGTAACCAGGAATTCATGAGCAACTTTATCTCAAGCGTTACACCAACCTTTATTTCATCTGCGTTTCTGAGAATAACAACACTAATCTAGGCAAGCTAGGCTAGTTAGCTAGCCGATACTAGCTGAGAGCGTAGTTACGGTTTACAGTGTGAATGTCAGCACAAAACGTGTTCCGGCCAGCGAAACTTTTCAGAAAAAGAGTACATTTGACAAGACAAGCGTGAATGCAGGGTTGGTCATCACAGTCCAGCCTGGAGAAGAGCCGGAGCCGGAGCCAGGCAACTCCAGGTCACCTCAGATCCCCAGCACGAGGCGCAGTTTCCCCGCATCCCTTCCCAAACAAAACACAGGATGCTGCGCTGTGGCAGGGCAATAAATTCCGCTTCCTCTCTGCGCCCGCAGTTTATTACCACTAGGTAAAAAGCAGAGAGGAATTTTCATCGGGAAAGACGTGACGATGTCACGGGAGACGATTTACCAGCTTTTTGTGAATGACAGCATAACGATGGCGTTCGATCTTTATTAAGGGCAGGATGTAAAACTTTCTATGTGGTTGGATTAAGTCATAAATAATCAAATCTCCGGTCGCACTGAAAAAAAATGGACTGACTCTCAGAAGCCAGAATATTTAATATATCCTTGAGTGCACTGTATATACGAGGTCTTTGGTAAGCTGGGTGGAAATGTAGCTTCGCAGGAGATCTTGATGTTTACAGTGTAAGCACTAGAGCGTTAGGTTTGTGTATTGCTTAATCCGGTCAAGCTTTAGCTCCGAACTGCATTTTCCATGATCAAGCCCAGCTTAGACACTGGAAGCTCCTTCGGACATGATCTGTAGAAGATAGAGAGAGAGATGGAAAGGTGTTTGAAAGGCCGGGAGAAAAACAGTAGAGCTTTCATTTTTTTGAAGAAGAAGAAGAAGAAGAAGAAGAAGAAGTGGGAATCTTTTGTTCCAGGTTCTCCTTAAAGATCACTCACTCACGGTGCTCTTTAAGACACTTTTCCTCAGTGCCTCAACTGATGAAATGAGAATACTTTCTTCTGACACCTACTTTATTTACCACTTGCGATGGCAGGTAACGTCACACTGCTTCTCGTGAAAAAAAACGGTGTACAGTGGTGGACAAATCATAAATTTATTAGCGAGCTCCCAGTGCGGTGCGCAGTCACGTGGTTTGGTTACTCATCGACGAGGCTAAGTAGTGATCGCTAACGTAACATAAGAACTCTTAATTATCCAATGAACCTTTAAACAGAGCCCTTGAAGAACCTTTTTTTTTAATTTTCTTTTTTTAATCAAAGCGTACACCTAGTGGAGGATAAACGTTGAAGAATCTGATCTAGTCAGTGTGAAAATGTTAACGGCTACTAAATTAGAAAAAAAAAATGCTAGCTGCAATAGTGTGTAGTAATTTCAAGCCCTAGCTGTCATAATTAAAAAAAAAAAAAAGTAAAAAAAAAAAAAGATGTGGCACAAAGTGAGTGAAAAAACATATCACCAGTTCAAGTAATATTTTTTTTCACCTTTATATTTTCAGTGTATATTTATGCTTCAAAGAATCATGTTTTTTAAAAAAAAAACAAAAAAAAAACTCCAGCCACAATGACTGGTGAGCTATAAAGTTAATTTCGAGTCCTGACTGTTATGATGTCATTTAGCATGTTATGAAATGTTATAAAATATTGGCACAAAACATATGAACAGTTCATATAATCATGTTTTTTTTTTTTTTCGTTACTATATACATTATGCGTGATTCCTGTTCCGGAGAAACTCGGATAATAAGAGAGCTAAATGACTGTGTGTTATTGTGAGAACCCTTTAGGGCCTGTTTTGTCTTTATCTCTAATATATGAAGTCAAAAGTAAAAACGATTTGTATGTAAATTTGTCCCCGCTTCTCTTGCTTCCTCATTTAGTTTCCCCACAGCACGGGGAGTTTATCGCTCTCATTAGTATCTGATAGATCTGCCGTCCACCAGGAATGAAAAAAAAAACAAAAAAACAAACAGTACGGCTTTGTCCTTGCAGAATAAAGCGAAAATGATCTCAGACTTTACATTTCCGGGGTTGAAATAAACCAGCTGTGAGAGTGTAATAGAAGCCCGATAGCGAAGGGTTCAGTATTTCCTAGTAGTGGTCTGCTGGAAAGCAGATCTATCCCCTGCACTTTATTATCTCAGAGAGGACTTCTCAGGGATGTTGGCGTCTCCCAGTACGACTTCAGCGGTTTTACTCTGCAGTCACGCCGCCTGGGAAAAGCAGGAATAGCCGCGTGTTTGCCCAGAGCGTGCTGTCAGACTTCCTCTAGTCAGACGAGAGCGTGGTTCCTAAACAGCACGCGGTACCTGAGCTCGCTTGTGCCACTGACGAATAAAAGCACGTTATATTTGAATTAGCGCTAATCAGCCGGTGGTGACTTTCGTATTATTGTGATTGTGATTTCACTGGTAATGTATCACTTTATTAATGTCACTGACTGTGATCGCAGCTGAGATCTGTCTGTACAAATGTCGGCTTTAAAACCGTGCAGTCAGGATGGTGCGATATATGCGTGTGTTAGATATAATATCTAGCTAATAAAGAAGCGTACTATAAGGTTTAGTGTGTGTTCCGCTGGTTCTAGCGAGGTCACACTGTAGCATCCAAAAAAAAAAAAAAAAACATTCCTATAGTGTTTTTAAAACATAAACGAAGTAAGAAGAACGCCCTGAAGTTGCTTATTTTCTTATAACAGGACATCTCCAAGTGTTTTATTCCTCTTATTCCACAGCAGGTTGCCAATGATGACACTTTTTTTATTAATTAAAATAATGACACTGTACTTTTTTTATCCATCTCTAGTTATATTTAATGTTGTGGGATGCCCAAAAAGTTCCTGTTCCTGTTCTCTCTTACGTTATAGCAGCTACGTTCCCTCACCATCTTCTCTTTCTTTCGTCATTAACCATAAACTCCTCTGTGTCGGAAAACTTAAAGTTACAGCTTTACCTCTGACTGTTACAAAGCGCTGACACTGGAGACTCCTTCCATAAGTGTTAAATAAACACATTTCTCCTTACAGAAGACTTCACCGCATCAACGATTTAAACACGTTTTTTTTTTTTTTTAGAATCCGTTTGCGTGACGCATCCACTGCACAAGTCCCTGTGAATGAGCTGTTGCTATAGAAACGATAGCGTATTAGAACGGGCGCATTAATATAAACCTGCGATTTGCAGCTGCGCTACTGTCAGACCTGCATCTTCTGACCAATCAGAAGCCAGAACTCGACAGTGCTGTGGTGTAAGCAGGAATAAGCGTTTGCTTCAGAAAGCTATTAGAAGCAAGCTGTTAGAAAGTCAGGAGGAAAGTCGCAGAAGTCTTGTTGATGTTAAATAAGGCAGGTTTTGAGTAGGTTTGCGTTTCCGGACATGTGTTTCCTTGGCAAACAACGTCTTAGAAATAATAGTTACATTAAAAAAAGATGTTTTTAAAACTGATTCATTTGAGAGCTGGAATTGATTCTGTCAAACATGAAAATATATGTAATGCTCCAGAATAAGTGCTCAGGCTTGTTTCTGGGTGGGTTTGAGTTTATGGACTTGTGCTGTCTTGGCAGCGTTGCCGGAACACTTACGCTGTATAAAAAAAAAAGAAAAAGAAAAAGGTCCTCAGGAAGCTCAGCAGATTGAATGATCTTAGAAACAGGGATAACAGAGGTAACTTTTGAAAACGTTCTGCTTAAATCGTTAGCTAGGCTTGAGTCAGTTAAATGTACATAAAATAGACATAACACTTCTGAGCAAGTGATCAGGTTTGAGTTTCCAGACTTGACTTGTCATGACGTTGACGTTGATGTTTATAAATATTATGTAAATGTGTCCTCAAAAAACTTGACAGATTGAATGTTCTTTAAAGCCAAATTTTTACAGAATTCTGAAAATTCTGAAAACATTCTGATTAAAATTGTTTACATGATTAAAAATCATTTAATGGCGCTTTCAAAAACATTCGTTTTTTTTCCCCGTCCACAAGAAAAATGGTGAAACTTTTCAAAACGCTTCACTGCCATTTTGGGAATGCCGAAATGCAGAGCTCCACGTGGGCGTGGCCTTAAAGGGAAACTCCAAGCTGTGCAGGTGTGCGTTCTTCACACGTGAACCCTGCGCAGGTCATCTGATCGAGCGCCGAGGCTTTGACGTGTCCTTGGTGGAAAGGCTTCACGTGCCGTCTGCTGCCTTCCTCAAGATCATCGAATGCGGTGATGTTTATTTAAAGGAGGTGCCAGACGTGAAACCAGGGTTACTGTGACCTCTCAGTGAACCTCATCACTAAAACTCTTCACTCACTCCATCATTTTTCTCCGATTTTCACTCCAGCCCACGCTTTTTCTTCCTCCCTGCCACCAATCTGAAAGAATAACACGGCTCTTATCCTGCTCAGATGAAGCACGTGAGGAGCTCAGAGACTCCAGGGCAGCGGGAATAAGCACTTATACCTGCGCCTTTGTCTGTTTTTCAAGCATTTATACCCAGATTTCAGGAGGAAATTCAAGAAAGCCAAATTTGTTGAAGGTCTAGGTTTAAAGACGTCATAAAATGCGTCCTTATAAATTGCCTATTTTGGCTTCGGCCATATAAAAAGTACACAAAGGTAGACACAGTAACCACTTTTTTTTCCCCGAATCATCTGAAGAGTGTGTGAGAGTTAAAAAGCGAAATGTAAAAAACGTGAAAATTAAACTGTTGCCACAAACTGCATGCTACATAACTTCAGAAAACATTCAGCTTAAATTGTTAGCTGGACTTCAATCAATTAAATTTACTGAAAATATAAGTAACAATTCTGAATACGCGATCTAATCTCCTTTTCGTTAAATACATCTGGTCCTGAGCAGGTTTATGGATTTGTGTTGTCTTGGCAACATTGTAGGAATGTTAAACTAATGTTATATAAAAACAACATTTAAAAAATCTTTAAGCTTGAATTGTTAGCTAGACTTGATTCGGTCACGTTTACTAAAAATACACGTAACGCTTCTGAATGAGTCGTCTGATCTTCACGTTAACAAACGTTAACAAATGTTATATATAAAAACAACGTTATAAAAACGCTCTGCTGAAATAGTTAGCGTTGCATGATTTGGTTAAACTTACGCAAAAATATTTGTAACACTTCAGAATAAGGGATCTGATTAGGTTTGAATTTACAGATTTGCGTTGTCTCAGCAATGTTGTAGGAATGTTAACAAATGTTAGAAAAACAACTTTAGAAAATTTGACAGATTGAATGTTCTCCTAGAGCTGCATTTTTAAAAATTTTGCTAACTTAAAATGACTAACTGGGATGAAGCCCCAGTCGCTTACATCCTGATTTTTACATAAATATGATGCACAAGGTTTTTGACCTGCTTATTTTTTTATTTAGATTTTCGCATCATTGTTTATTTCATTCGGTATTTGTGTATTTTATTTTTCTGAATAACCTTTCATTTACGTAATTGTACAGTATTTTGAGCTACCACATTGTGCTTTAGATTTTAAAAAAGGTGTTTTAGTAGCAGTGTTGGAGACATCAGACCGGTCAACATTTCCGCGTTCCGGCCACACGACCAGCTGAAACGCCGACTTGCAGCTGTCATGAAAAACAAGCGTCGCATTCTCTTACTGCTCTGAGGTCTCGAACAGAGGAGCTGCATTGTTGCTCAGAGAGACGTGAGCGATAAACATACTGAACTGATTTATTTACTGTCTCCAGGGTGGATCCTCTCAACAATTGTGGATTTGTTCAGAAAAGAAAACGTACATTCCCTACAGGCAGAGTGTGTCCTAAACCGGCAGCCATCTTTAAACTTTATTAGACCGACCGTCCCGTCTGTGATGTGCAGCTGCACTACTGTCAGAGCTGCTGTTATAGAAAACTAATCAACACCTTCTGACCAATCACAATCCAGATAAGACAAGAATAAAGTCCTGTAAATCTTGTTAAGTTACTGGCTAACTCCAGCTAGTTAAAATGACACTGAATTTAAAAACAGGTTCCATACTGCAAATCACAAACTCGTGTGTGTGTGTGTGTGTGTGTGTGAGCTCACGCTTTGCCAAAGTACAGATGGGGGAAAAAAGCCTTTGATTTATGACTATAAGAAGATAAATAGCCTTGTGACACACTCTCTCTCTCTCTCTCTCTCTCTCTCTCTCACACACTCACACACTCACACACACACACACACACACACACACACACACACACACACACAAGCCACATGTTCCTTATTCTTATGACCGCTAATCTGCATTTTAAAAGCCTGGGAGTCACTGTAACATGTAACCCAAGCTCAGCTTTAGGTGTGTGTGTGTGTTGGCGTGTGTGTTGGTGCTGAAGCTACGCCGCATTCATGTTAAGATCTTGTACATCTATACATTGAAGATGCAGTTTGTACACGATGTGCTGAGATACACAGAGAGTTAACCACATGTAGTAACTATGTCTTATCTCTGTATTATTATTAATAATATATATATATATATATATATATAAATTATATATTTATTAACAATAATTAACAACAAATTAACAATATTGTAAAATAAGCCATAAATGTACACACTCGCTCGCTTCCTGGTCCTTCTTTTTGCATTAAATTGCATTTAATAGTGAACTTTGTCATAAACAGATAAGTAAAAATGAAAAGTTAGATAGCTAGCTACTAAATTAACGTGCATGATCACCAGCCATTATATATATTTTAAGGGGCGGGGCTTTGTGTGTGTGTGTGTGTGTGTGGCTGTGGATAGGAGGTTCAGATGTTTTGTGTTTCGCCTTGTAATGAATTTTGCCCAGTACAGTTTGTTGTACTACATAAGGAATACGGGCTACGTAAGGAATCTGTGCTGTTATGCGAAAATAATCAGTGATGAAGCAGAATTACCACACAGAAGTCGATTATTTTCCTATAACAGCATGTCCCGAAGTGTTTTATTCCTCTTACACCACAACAGTTTGTCAACAATTACAATATTTATTAAAGAATGAAACATCTTATACATTAACATTTAATGTTACGAAACAAGTTCGTTCCTGTTGTCACATACGTTATAGCAGCTATATGTCAGATCTGCTGAAATTAATCAACACCTTCTGACCAATCACGGCCCAGAAATCAACAGCGCTGACCGTGGCTTCACTGTGTTGCCGTTACCATGACAACCTTGTCTACTTAGAATGCTGTAGGTGAGTGTGTCAGTTTTGTCACAAAACATGTGAAAGTGACGGCAACATCCCACCCCCCATTCCCACACACACACACACACACACACACAGAGCACAGGTTTCTCATCCAGGATTATATGTACTACTAAAATACTAACAGTTACATGTACTACTATAACTAACTGAGATAAAACCTTTTGTTTTGTAAGTAACGCAGGGTAAAAGCGGTTGGACTCAGAGTCCCGTCACGCTCGCCGTGTTCACTGTTTTATTGTCTGTTTGTCTCAGAAGCAGAGACGTGAAAGTGACACTGAACAAACTTTACAGGAGCACTATAAAAACTTTGATCAGGAGATGCTGTGACTTTCAAGTTTTACTAGTTTACTCATGGTGTTTAAAGATTTACACCGTAGATAGATCTGTTTTTTTAGCTTTTATTTGACATGCAGTCAGCTCTGTGTATAAGGGCTTTCTTTGAAGTTTTTAAAATAAGTGTACTTCAGCTAAAAGTTTCTATCCTGTCCTATTTTCAGTGTGATAATGAAGCTAATTAAACATACTTCTTTAAATAACAATTTATTTTTTTACCCATCTTTACCAAGGGTGCTAATAATTCTGGAGCTGACCATGTAGAACTGTTAACTTTGTAAACGATCCCAGAATTTTTTTCTTTGGCAATACATTATTATTATTATTATTATTATTATTATTATTATTATTAATCACTTGTAAATATTAATGACTAATAACATAATTTTAAAATACCATTATTAAAAAGTCTGTTTTTTCATTGCAGCAGGACATTTTAATTCACAAACATTTGCTGATATAAATAAATAAATAAATAAATAAATAAATAAATAAAAGGCTAGATAAAAGTTTTATTTGTGTTGCAGCGTTTTCACCAGGACATCTTGCTTTTAGGAGGTGAATTTAACCATTAGTGGAAAACCGAGACACTTTTTTTGAATTGTTGGTGCTACTTTAAAAAAAAATAATAATAATAAAAAAATTTATTAAAAGCATCTCAGTAGTCATATCAGGATATCATCTTAAAAATATAATTTTTTTAATCATTTTAAAATATAAAAATATCATTTAAAAAAATAAATAATTAAATAAAACGATCTTTTTGATGGTTTATGCCACTGACCACTAGTACAATGTGTGGCGTTAAACCGTGTTTCAGTGTTGTGGTGATTAATCATGCACAGACGGAAGGACGTTAAGCTCCTCCGGGTGTGTGTGTGTGTGTGTGTGTGTGTGTGTGTGTGTGTGTGAGGCAGTAGGTCAGCACTGTAGATGAAAGGCGTGTGATGCAGCTGCAGGTTTAACGAGACCGTTCGCTCCTCTCTCACGCTGCTCCAGCCGGCCTGGGGGTTGGGCTCTCCATTTCCTGGAAGCAACTGCTAAGAGTCAAACAATGGCAATGCACTGTGTGTGTGTGTGTGTGTGGAAGAGATTGAGAGATGGAGATATATAAATGGAAGGAAAGGAGCCAAGCCAAGGTTGAGAGCAGAGTCACATTTGGTTTATGTTAGACACAGAGAAAAACAATGAGTGTGTGTGTGTGTGTGTGTGTGTGTTAGAGAACAAAGTGAAGGGGTGGGGCTAACACTACTTGTCAAGATGTGTTGAAGCTCGATCTTCGTCTCATAAAGCACTGAAAATGTATTTACAATATATACAGTTATATACAACCAACTATACGTGTGTGTGTGTGTATGTATGTATGTATATGTAATATGTATATGCTGTAATCAGGTATCTTTCACACAACATGTGTTATGTATGTCTGACCACGCCCCCTTCTTTCCACCTCAGGCGATACTATCATCAATCGGCGATAATTATGGCACACGTAACGTGTTGCACACAGTATCACACACCTAGCGTCGAGCTCTCTCCTCTCTCACACTGATAGTGTTGCTTTTACGCTCTTCTGGCTTTATCCAAAGCTTCATAAATGTCAGGAGCAGAGCCTCCAAGTAGCCGGCGCTGTATAAAATCTCCCTCTAGACCTCGGCAGAGAAGCTCGGCCCGTGGCTGAGAATGAACACACACTGTGTCGGTCTGTGAGTCTGCGTTCTGGCAGTCCCACATTCCCATAATGCCGTGTGTGTGTGTGTGTGTGTGTGTGTGTGTGAGAGAGAGAGAGAGTGAGAGTGAGAACACACTACACGCAGCACCAAAAACTCCAAAAGATGTTCAGACAACATGGAATGGGATTGGAGACAGTTACAGAAGTTGAATCTTCTGTTATTAAACTGAGAATTGTAAAGTGACGTTTGACCTGATCTCATTTTGAATAAAAACAAAGCGAGGGGGCGGGGTTTACATCGCCAAGCCCAGATAGTTGAGCCAGGTAACGATCTGTTTAATATAGATTGATATTTTAGGTGATGCTACGTGCTACCTAACCAATGATAGCAGGTGTTAATGTTAGTTAGCTAGTAAATTAATGATCATTAGCTAGCTAGTCTGTTTTTGTCCTAAATTGTGTGCTTATCTTCTAATGGGAAATAAACCCCTTTTGTGTTACTGTTGCTTTTATTGTTTTCTTTTATTTCATTTCATCGCTGTTTAGGTTTAGCTGAAAGCACGGTGAAACTTGTCTTTTACATGTGCTATATAAACAAGGACTTTTGACTAGTTCACTAACTTTATCGGTGCACAGAAAATGGCTAGCGAAAATGTCTTAAATGCTGTGTACTGTCATTACATCATCATGTTTTCATTTTTAAAAAAAAATAAAGTTAGCTCACTTTTAAAAGTGTTGTATTAGCTGGCTAATATTTGCTTAGGTATACAATACAGTAAATTTCTTTTCAATACAGTCTGATTTTTGTTTCACTGTTATTATCTTAAGATTACTATTTGAGCTTTTTTGTTGTTGTGATAATGCAGGAACATCTGTGAAACTAAACACGCTAAACATCATGTTGCTATAAATGTCTTCTTAATCTTGTCTAATTTTAGCTAACTTTTGCACTTGGTTTTATATTGTCCCATTTGGACAGGATTCGTTTCTCTGACTGAAGTCGTTTCCTGCATGTTAAAACTTGCACATCGGGCTAAATTAATGCAGGAATGGCGTGTTTCATGTTGTTTCATCTACGAACCCAGATGATTGTGTCACACTTTATGATATAGTTGTGTTTATATATTTGGAAGCGTCTATCATTACGTGATTCAGGACAGCGAGACAGAGAGCACAGGCGTAAATTAAGCCCTAATATCAACACCTAGTTTATAACATCAGTATTTTTCTGAGCTACAGTATATTCAGGATTTCATCTTGTCTCATCTTCAGCGTAGATCTCTAAAAACACACACGTTCACATTCAGCACCCCAGCTCTGTTTGCGTCTCACGTGTCAATAAATGCCGACTGCAACCCCTAATACCGAGCAGACGATCTCAGCAGGGTGTGATTTCGGGTGGGGTTTCGGGGGGGTGACCCCTATAATTAAGACTTTAACCCAGTGAAAGAAAATAAAGCAGAAATGTTGGCAGCGTTCCTAAACACCCCTACAGCGGGCTGTACCGTTTCAGAACGGTCGATTATTGTGGAAAGATCATTTCGCTCCTCTGATCTCTTTAATTACTGTCCAATCTTCAAACTCCTTTCCTGTCGACGATGTTAGAGAAAGTTGTCACCCAACAGCTGCTGTTTTCTAAATAATAATAATAATCCGTGTGGTTTCCGGAAGCATCTTAGTCTAGAATCAGCGCTGGCTGAATTGAACACTGCTGGGAGTTTATTGGACAGGCTTTAATACACGGTTTGGATTAGACAGAAGAGTTCTGGTTCCGTTTTGATGGAGACTATTCAGCACAGTATGGTGTCCCACAAAGTTCTGTTTTAGGTCTAGTATTATTTTCCCTTTACATCCAGTAGATTTGAGAGCATACAATGAAGAAATGGTACAAAATAATCAAATAATCACAGTTCTAAATGCCCAGTGCTCCGGATTGGTCTGATTAGAGCAACATTTGCGGAAATCCGACACCACTCATCACCCTGAGAGCATCGTCCCCGGGGTGAAGCATAGTGATGGTAGCATCATGTTGAGCATCATGGATGTTTTTTGACCAATGCTCTTCTTACCTTCTAATTTAGCCTCTCTATTATTTTCTCTTCATATCCAGCATGATGGACATGTAACTTGTGAATATAATGTTTTCGTTGAATTTTTTGCGCTGATGGTACCCAAATATAGTTATCAGCTACGCAGAATAGATCTGTGCAAACATGTAAAAGCTTAGATGAATAGATAACTCTTCCTAACGTCTGGAATAAAGTTGCTGAGGGTAGCTTGCGTATTTGTGCAAGGTTTTATTGCTTTATTGTTTGTTTTTAAAGTGTAAATGGCCTCACCTGTTCGTACATTACATTGAACGGCGGTCACGCTTTCTTCACTTCCAGCTGAAACAGAAAGGCTGTCATTCTTTTGCGGTTGCTGCAGCGAGGCATCTTCAGCGTCCCTTCTTAAATCAAATCTTAAAACATACTTTTATTCTTTTAGTGTTTGGGAATGGATGAGTGCATAGTGTATCTGTATGTATGATTTGTTGTCTAAAGCAGTTTAGAACGGTAATTGGTGGAAAAATAAAGCACTTTATACAGCACTTTGTCAACAGACGTTTGTTTAGATGTGCGTGGTGAATAAATTTACTGGACTAATTTAAATGAAACACTGTTAACTGCTTTGTGAATTCTCTAGTACAGTGTCGCAACATGGCTGTGTAGATTTTATAATGTAATATATATAATATATATATTGCGGAATGAAAATGTGTGTTACACCAAGCAGACAATAATTCACACTCTTGGCCCTTTAGTGCCCTTTACCAAGGGAATAAAACCACTGAGGTCCAATTGGAGTGCACTAAACACTGCAACGCACGTTTAAATATCAGCAGGTTCATAAACCAGATCTGTTTTTATCCAGCGACAGCAGATCTCCCGCTAGTACACAGAGGCGTGTACAGAAACAGCCAGACGCCAGTGTGGCATTCAGCAGATGCCGACCAAAGACACACACACACACACACACACACACAAACCAGTAATTAACATCTTTAAGGCCTCCGTTGTGTAGGTGCTGAAAGACTCCTGTAACGATCAAGTCTGGAATATGCAAAATAACAGCCTGTGCTCTTATACTCTCTCTCGTACACTCGATCGTAAAATAATCAACGCCAGGATGGTGTGGTACTACTAACTAACATCTGGCGTATAACTTGTGTTATAGCGGCTATAAACAGTCGTCCTGAAGATGTCAGAAAACCTTAAAAGTTACAGCTTTACCTCTGACTGTAACAAAGCGCTGACACTGGAGACTCCTTCCATAAATCAACATCTCCTACCTTCACCGTATCAACGATTACACGCGTTTTAAAATCTATTTTATTAATATAAACCTGTGATTTGCAGCTGCACTACTGTCAGAGCTGCTGTTATAGAAAATTAATTAATTAACACCTTTTGACCAATCAGAATCCAGAATGCAACAGCGCTGTGGGACAAAAATGTAGCAAACTTTATTTTTCGTTTTGTGCAAGATTTTTAATGCTGTATGATTGTTCTTCTCTTAGCGCTGAAGCTAACACCGACTCTGATACCTCCCTTTCTTCAAAAGTTTTCTGCTTTCCATTAAATCAAATGTATTCAATTCAGATTTATTATTGGCATTTAGCAGCGTGATAGCTGATGCAGTACCGCAACGGAAATATGAACTATACTATATCAACTTACGCTATTTACATCATTGGAAGTCAATTTTCTGATATCGCTAATTGAGTTTGTAACTCACTGTTGACATGTCAGTATGGCAGAACCCATGAAAGTTTGGTGCTAAGTCAGTGTTATTTTATTCACGCTTTTTATGAGGGTTTTCTTTGTAATTTATCACCACGTCTGAGGGAAATGTCGACATTCCTCACAGTTTACACTCATTTATGTTGTCACTGTGTCTTTACACCGTCTGTATTTCTGTCTTAACAGCTGTGTTCTAGCTAGCTATAAAGCTAGCATGGTTTGACTACAAAGCAGTTGCATTGTTCTAACTTTTCACTCTCTCTTTCTCTCTCTCTTTTGTTTCTCATTGTTCCTCGATGTCTCTCGCCCTCGTTCCACGCAGATCTCCCTGTCGTGAACTCAGCACGGTGCAGCCATGTTCAGGAACAGCTTGAAGGCGCTGCTCAGCGGCGGAAAGTCCAACCGCAAGAACCGGAACAGCGGTGAGTGGAGTGTGTTCAGCATATCGATGTTATAAGTGTGTGTGTGTTGGGTGTGTGTGTATTAGCTCTTGCCAGTATGAATAGATTGGCAAGAGCTATGTCTTGGTAAAGCTATGTGTCTTTGGGATGTAGTGATTTGACTTTTTTGCCATGTTGGCCACCCAGTGTGTGTGTGTATGTGTGTGTGTCTGAGGGTGTGTGAGGTCCAGTGCAGCTGTTAATGAGAGTGTGAGCTGTCTACTTCAACATTAGCCACGGTCAGTCGGCCATTTTAATTAGCCCCAGCCAAATTGGACATAATTTGATAATTTGTGTTTGTATGCGTCTGAGTAGATGTTGTGCACGCCAAGCCCTGTTTGCTAACTCCTCTGAGGAAAACTCACACACAAACACATACACACACACACACACACACACACACAAACACGTACACATATACATACATACACTCAAAAAACTCAAAACAGAAAGAACAGTGGCAGTCTTTCTGGCAGTGCAGTAGAGCTGTGTGTGTGTGTGTGCGAATGTGTGTGTGTGCGCGAGTGTGTGTGTGTCACACAGACCCCTGTTGTGCTTTGTGTTTACTTAGAAACCTTTCCCTTCCTTTTATACAGACGCTAAATGCAGAGCTGTGGTGTGGCTTTGTGTGTGTGTGTGTGTGTGTGTGTGTGTGTGTGTGTGTGTGTGTGGGCGTATGTGGGTGTGTGTGTGTGTGTGAGAGAGAGAGAGAGAGAGAGAGAGAGAGAGAGAAAATGCTTGATTAGACATCTGTGATGTTCATAGTAAACTAGCAGCCACTCATTAACAGTTACAGCTGTGTGTGGTGACTGTGGGTGTGGCTGTGTGTGTGTGTGTGTGTGTGTGTGTTTACAATGAAGGTGTGTGTACGCTGTGTATTTGTGTCCATCAGTCCATGTCTGTGTATATATATGTTTGGCTGGTTTACTGCAGGGGTGTGTCTGTGTTAAACAAACACACACACACACACACACACTCATCTTTGTCCTATGTTGTGTCCATGCCTCTCAGACTCTCTGTGAGTGTTTATAACATATTTAAGGCTAAGGAATGAAACTAACACTAAATTATTTGTCTTCACAATGAGGCTCTATGAGGAGTCTTGGAGATTATAATGGATCTGTGTGTCCGTAATGCATTTGCATCTTCATAACAAGCCCGACACTGAATAATGAGTCAGTTCAAAAATGTCCATGATTAGTCCGAGTGTTCAGAATAAGCCTAAGACCTCAAAATGAGTCAGAGTTTTTAGCATGTGGCCTGGAGTTTATAGTGAGTCTTAGTCTTCATAAGGAGTCTGAGTCTTTATCATGTGGTCTGGTGTTTATAATGAGCCTTAGTCTTCCTAACGAGCCATTATAAAGTGTCTTGTCCTTTATTAGGAGTCGTAGTCTTCATAATAAGTCTGAGTCTTTATAATGGGTCTGAATTTTTATAATGTGACCTGGTGTTTATAATGAGTCTCTTCATAACGAGTGTCAGTTTGTATAATGAGTTGGATTTTTCTATTATGTGGCCAAGTGTTCATAATGAGTCTGAGTCTCCATAATGAATCGGAACCTTCCCTCGTGTTTATAACGATGCTCAGTCTTCATGAAGACTATATTCATAGTCTGAGGTTTCATAAATCCCTCTGAGTGTTTGAGCCATATGTAACCCGAGTCTTACTAATAAAGCTTAGTCTTTAACACACGCCTCAGTATTCATCGAAAGTCTTTTTCATATTGACTGTTCATAATGAGTCTGAGGTTTTATAAAGAGGCTGCATCTTCATGTTTAACCCATGTTTAAGCTTTTCTCCTCATTCTTAAACTCACAATGACCTGAATATCATCTCTGCATGATAAATATTTATGTGGATACTTTAAAAATAGCTTTTTATGTTTAATAGAAAAGTCAGTAAAAGCCAGGTACAGAAACAAGCACATGCTGAAAAAAAAAAATCATGTTTAGTCCTGTAATTATCCATTTTTGGTTAAAAAAAAATAATTGAAAGGAGTTATTTTTACCGAACATATTTAGTGAAACTGCTCCATGAATAAAGCTTTAGCAGTGTGGTGCTCAGTGGTGACCGAGGAGACGCCACACCGCACACTTTATCAAGCACAAGTTCAAACAGGGACTGTGGGTTAAGTGTCTGGCTTGAGAAGACGTTGCCAGAGCGTCTGTTCCCATTCAAACTGGTTTTAACAGAGTCACAAAGAGACTGACTGTGCTCGTTTTACAAAAGCTGCACGGCTGCTGGGTAGCAGAAATCAGATCAGCACCCGCCGGGCTTTTGTGACGGAGCTGCAGAGCTCGGTGTGGTGGTGGTGGTGGTGGTGGAGGAAGGCGGTGGGGGGGGCGGAGTGACGGAGATGCTAGGCCAGATGCCCAGACCCAATTCATGGCCTCCTTACCTCATTTTTCTCTCACAGATGTTGTGTAGAGTTTTAGAAAGCTTAAACTTTTGTTCCTTTTCAGCTGATGAGAAGGCTCTTTGTGCGTTCCTGTGGTCGTCTGTTTTGCATAGCAGCCCTGTTTGGCTTTGATCTCTTCCTGGGAATGTTAGACTCCCACGAGCTTTCGGTACGGTTCAGGATCTATCCAAGCTGTCTTCTAATCTAGTGGCTGATTTTCCTCAGCGCCTCCCCAGACACAGACACGGCTCACTCGCAATAATGTGCTGGCTGTAAATTAAATCTGTGTAGCGAGCAACTTGCTGAGCATGCAGCAGGGATCGGGCTCTGTGTCTGAAAGCGCGCGTGTCGACGGCCGATTGATGGTTAGCCTCCAGACCCCTCTGGCTCGTGAGAGGAATTTGGACGCGCTCTGAAGGCAGCCTGTCATTCGTTTGCCAAAGCTGTCCGCAGAGAATATTTACAGCATGTTGTAATAAAACAGTGGGGTTTTAATGAACACATTCTCAGCTCTGGGGTGGTGCCCCCATGGTATGTCTTTTGAATCTTTAGATCAAGAAACATCATTACATTATTGGACAGACCAAGGGGACTGTAGGGAAACCTTCAAAGGGCCTATGTAGAACCCTATAACAGAGTATTTCTCTTCAGAAAAAACATATACTACATATACTATACATATACATATACTAAATACATCTTCAGGACAGAGAAGGTTACGCTTTGCGGTTTCTTGGTCACATGAGTTGATTTATTAACGTCAAGAGAGAGAAAAATGAGAGGCTGGTGAGGGAACAACATTAAATGCAGCTCCATTCTTTAGTAGATATGTTGTAATCCTTGGTACATTGCTGTGGTATAAGAGCAGTAAAACATTTCAGGTTGTGCTATTATTGGAAAACAAGCAACTTCGAGATGGTAACAGTAACTCCACTTCATCACACCACCTTGCCGTTGATTATTTTCCTATAACAGAATGACACGGAGTGTTTTATTCCTTACTTGAGTTTAATCTCACGGTGAAAAATGTATATCAATGCCTTATTTTGGCATTGCTGAGTTGTGTTTTCATGTGTTTTAGTCCTGCTATAAAGGAAGTGCACTGACAGGAAATGGATGTCGCTGAGGGATGATTTCAATAAAACATGCACATGAGTGTGTGGACGACTGACGTCCAGCACTGATCCAGAAAGCCCAGACTCGCTGCTATGCTGATATTTTAAACAGATTTTATTTAAAAGCCAAAGCCATCCGCTACCTGACCAAAGGTCATGTCCTTTTCTGTCTCTGTATTAGTGTGGTTAATCCAGATCCTCTGGGTTCAGGGTTCTCTGTGGCCTGTTGGACGAGGATGAGCTCAACCCGCTAATGAGAGGCTTTTCTCTAGCTGAGCTTCAGCAGTTCTGTCAGGCTTAACAGTGAAACCAATCAGGCACAGTGCCACTGCTTATGTAAGACTCTGAGGTAAACTATATCAGCTTTCGGCTTCCAGTCTGAAAATCATGCAGAGGCTGTCTGTGCTAATTTTGTGCACGTTTTCCAGAGATTAATTTTTTATGTTAAAATCTTTGAAGGGTTTATTGATCCATAATTAATTCTGCAAACCTGTTAAAAAGTGTCCAAATGATAGAACATGCAATTTTGTTTTGTACTGTTTGTGTACCATACCCAATATGCTAAATGCATCATACTGTATGTATAAATTCAACTTTCAAACCCAAAAAAAGATTTAATTTGCATATAATTAGCATAACATCATTGTAAATTCAAATGCAACATAATATATGTGCATCAGAGGCGGAGCCAGGGGGTGGCCAAGGGTGGCCGCAGCCACCATGGACATAATCACGGACACCCCACGGGCCACCCTGCTCGTAACTTCTCAAATACTGATCTAGGAGAACCTCGATCATGTCCGTAATAATGTTTGGACCGTGAAACTCTTGCGACACTCACCGGCACTGATAGGCATCGCGAGAGTTTCCAAAAATAGCGCGGTTTTCCACCTTTCGTAAAAAGTGGGAGATGAGGAGTAAGTTACAGCGCAGCCTCGGTTCCTGGATCAACTTCGAGTGTTTGAGCACAACACATCCTATCAGGTGAGTTATAAAATCAGAAAAGTGATTATTTGATTCGTGTAAAGATTGTGAAAGTGTCAATTCAGCGCAGTTTTATCAATGTCCTGTGTAAACAGAAGTTAGGAAGCAGTTAGCTATACATTAGCTGACTTAGATGCTTGGAACTAATTGTCACGTTACGTATGAGTTTTGGGAAATTCATTAAGATAAGATAAACTTTATTAATCCCAGAAGGGAAATTCAGGTAGTCTTGTAGATAAGTAAGAAAGAAGTTATGTTTTTATCATAAAAGATGTTTAATACAATTCAAACATTACAGTGTAAATGCTAGGAGCAAGACTGATTTTATATATAACAGAGATTATAGAAACATTTAACCTAAATACATTTTTTTTTAAACATGGTAATGCCATGTTTGTTTGCATAATGATATTTTCTGTGCCACCCCAGAGTAACTGCTGGCCCCTGCCTGGCCACCCCTATGAAAAATCCCTGGCTCCGCCACTGATGTGAATTCACCCAAACCATGTGTTCTTTGGATAGTTAAGAGTTCTTAACTTCCTGATAAAGTCATAGGTGAAACCATTATTGTTAAGGAAACACCCAGTCGATGTTAAATTAACATTTATGGAAGGTAAATAGACACAAAAAAAAAGTGCTACATAAATCAAGTTGAGGTGGGCGGTTGCGCTCTCTTGGCAGGTATGTTTTTAAAAGCCAAAGAGCTGAATTAATTCTTCACCCGTGGACAGATCTACCTCTGGGCCAAATGTGGTTGTGTGAATATAATACACACCTATCAGCCAGGCAGATTAGTGTATCCTGAGACTTTTATAGCTGCCACTGAGATTTAAGTGCTTCTGTTGTGCTTTACCACAAAAGCCAAATCCAATAAAAGTCCTAAAAGAGAAATTAAACCCCAGGATGTTTTTTAAGGCTGGCATCCAAAAAGTGATGAAACTGAGCTGTTTTATGCATTCACTGTCATCACCACTTTTGTTTTCTACGGTTAGATTTCTCTTTATCCCTTCAGTGAGGTTCTTATTCCAAGAATTTCTGCCTTCTTTGTCCTAGATCTCTTAGGAGTAAGGTAACAGGAGGTGTAGTGTATGACAGTGTAGTTGGCAAGGTACCATGTTGGATAGAATTTGGTTTGGTCCAGGGTTAAACAGTGTTACCAAAGCTTGCTTGCTAGCTGGTTAGCTAACTAGTTCATTGGTTCATCTGGTGTTATACACCATTTAAGGTGATATGTATAGCAATATTCTGTGTAGAACCTTTGTAGAAAGTGTTTTTCTACCTTTTTTGGAAGCTAACAATCCATATTTATCAAATGAACTCTTAAAGAGATCTCGAATCTTTTTTTCCTAAGAGTATGTGTAGTAACTGAGTAAGATTGTGATACATACTCCAAATTATTGCTCAATATTTTCTTCTTAATATCTAGAATCTGTCAGATGTTTAACTTTTAGCTAAGCTGTCTTAGTATGAGGGAAGGTGGCATTGCTGCCTCATAGCTCCAGGGTCCCCAGTTCAGTCCTGAGCTCGGGTTACTGTCTGTGTGGAGTTTCACATTGTTTTCCTCGTGTCCACATGGGTTTCCTGTGGTTTGTGGATTGATGACACTAAATTACCCCTAGGTGAATATGTGTGTGGTGCCCTGTGAAGGACTGGCGCCCATCCAGAGTGTATTCCCACCTTATGTCCAATGTTCTGCGGATAGGCTCTGGATCAACCACAACCCTGACCAGAACAAAGTGCTTGCTGAAGATGAATTAGTTAATTAATATCTCTTGGTACACTCTTAGAAAAAGGGTGTCGATTGGAAGGGTTGATTGGATTATTAAAGGATCTGAGGTTATAAGGTGACCAACAAGGTTAATTGACTGACAAGAAGTTAATTGACCAGGTGTGGTCCATTCCCTCGTTACTTCAAGACAAATGAAGCAGATAAAATCAGGTTTTGAGTTGGCATTTGGCAGCTGTTCGACTGGAGCTACCAATATGAAGTCCAAGGAGATCTCAATGCAAGTGAAGGAG
>CM075025.1:1949683-1961039 GCA_037576675.1 Pangasius sanitwongsei
AAGATAACTAGCACATGAAAGGAAACTAGTGAGTGAAAGATAGCTAACAAGTGAAAGATTACTAGCGAGTGAAAGCAAACAAGTGAGGGAAAGATAGCTAGTGAGCGAGTGAGTGAAAGATAAACAGCGAATGAAAGCAAACTACTGAGTGAATACAAACTAGCAAGTGAAAGCAAGCTGGGGAGAGGAAGATAACTAGCACATGAAAGGAAACTAGTGAGTGAAAGATAGCTAACAAGTGAAAGATTACTAGCGAGTGAAAGCAAACAACTGAGGGGAAGATAACGAATGAGTGAAAGCAAACTAGCGAGGGAAAGATAGCTAGTGAGTGAGTGAGTGAAAGATAAACAGCAAATGAAAGCAAACTACTGAGTGAATGCAAACTAGCAAGTGAAAGGAAACTAGTGACTGAAAGATAACTAGTGAGTGAGTGAAAGATAAACAGCAAATGTAAGCAAACCACTGAGTGAATGCAAACTAGCAAGTGAAAGCAAGCTGGGGAGAGGAAGATAAGTAGTGATTGAAAAATAACTGACAAGTAAAAGGAATCTAGTGAGTGAAAGATAACGAACAAGTGAAAGATAACTAGCACATGAAAGCAATACTAGCGAGTGAAAGCAAACTAGCAAACGTATACAAAGAAACCTATGAACAATCCAGATTCTCGCCTCTTGTACTACTGTGTTTATTTCTGCATGCATGATGTAGCAGGCTGGGAGTGTTGGCTAGAGAACTGTCAGTCAAGTGTGCTCATTAGCATATGAGGCCACACCCACCTGTACTAACCTTTCATTGTTTTCAGATTTTTGCTGTTTAATAGAAAATGAATCATTTCAAACAAACATCATCAAAGTCTACTAATTAGATTAGAGAGATGTCTGATCTCACTAGGATGTGTGTGTGCGTGTGTGTGTGTGTGTGTGTGTGTGTGAATGCACTTTAGTTCTCCGTTGGTGTTGCTGCTTTATTGCTGGTGAGTCACTATCTGATCCAACAGCTTATTAATGAGGATCTAAAAGCTCTGTGGCTTTAAAAAACATTCAAACCCTGATGAGAAAGGAACGCACACATATACACACACACACACACGCGCACAGAAATATCTGCATACATATGTTGGGCCCAGTAAGCGCCCACGCACAGTCAGATGCCTGCTCATGCAAAGTTAACACACACTTACGCTAATATGAGCAAACACACACACGCACATATCCTGAGTCATACAGACACACACACAGCAGTTATAGACATACACACAGATGCTCATACATCCCTCCTCTCCTCTCTCATCCCTCCCTGTGAGCGCTTCTCACCCACTCTTTGGTCTCAGTGGAGCGATAGCGGCAGAGAGATAGTGGAGTGGGTTCAGGTTGGTGTGTGTGCATGTACGTGTGTGTGTGTGTGTGTGTGTGTGTGTGTGTGTTTGTGTGTCTGTGTCTGTATGTGCCACCCCCTCTCTCATGCTTCATCAGTAAAGTGTCTCTCCTTCTCTGTGTACAGTGAAATAAACTTTTTTTCATTCTAATATCATCCAAAGTGTAGATTTTTGGTTTCATTATGTATGCAAATTTATGAATATTTAATTACACGAAGCCTCATTTGCATATATAAATGTCAGTTTTGTGAACTGTGGAGACTTAAGGCAAGACACAACATCAACAACAGATATTGCAATTAATCTATTCCAATTGATTCCTAATTTACTTACAAGTTTGTTTGTTTTTTTTTTTTTTTATATTTGAAGATTTTCAAAAAAAAATCATGTCTGTTTATGCAAATGAGGCTTCAACAAATTGAATATGCACACATTTGCAAAACCAAAATGGACTATGTTAGAGTTAAATCACTGTGAATACTCTCTTTAGAAAAAAAGTCTTTTAAGGGACAGATTACTTAAGTATTATTTTTATTCCTCAATCAAGAAAATACTGTAGATAAAATATATAAATAAAATCATATCATACACATAAAATGTGTTATACAGATGTCACTTTTAGGTATAAAATCTAAGACATTTTGAGAAATCCATTTGTAATACACTTCCAAATAGTGATAAGAATTAAAAAAAAGTGAAAAACAGATTTTTTTTTTTTGTTCTAAATATAGGAAAAAATTATTTTGAGGGAAACCATTTTTAAAATATGTGATTTTATGTTCTCACACTATTGTGTATAAAGGAAATTGACTTGTATGTCATGAATAAAGACATAAAGAATTGACATGTAAAGCATGAAACAAGCTTTTCAGGGATATATGACATGATTGTGAAGTGGGTGGAGCTTAATGTCAGATAATATGTTTTTTTCACTAGGTTTATTTCACCAGTTGCTAACTTTCAAATAATGCGATGGTCGTGAGTGAACAAAATAAACCTAGTTCTGTTGAGTTTTGACCATTTTTCAATTGGTAGAATGTAACAGACGGCAATTATAGATGAACTCTATCTAA
The DNA here is from genome assembly GCA_037576675.1 of Pangasius sanitwongsei. Taxonomy (NCBI): domain Eukaryota; kingdom Metazoa; phylum Chordata; class Actinopteri; order Siluriformes; family Pangasiidae; genus Pangasius; species Pangasius sanitwongsei. Next base: position 1,952,132 of record CM075025.1, read on the forward strand.
AAAATATTAAAAATGATTATTAATATTGTCATAAACTCAAAAAAACGTGATATTTAAACAGTTAAATCTCTACTAAACTCAAACCTTAAAGCTCTCACATTATGATATGCATATTGTTAGAGGAGGATGACAAGGTAAATGGAAACTTTTAGTTACAGGACCTGTGCACTAAACTAGCTAGCTAGCGAACTTAGCTAATGTCTGTGATAAACAAAATCATGACTATTTTCTGTTTTGGCTGCTATTAAATAAATTGATGAGGAAATATAATGGCAACACTTTTATCGCAGGTACTGCTGTTATGCAGTATTTTTATATTTAAAGAAATAAATACATTGTTATTTATAAATTATTTATTTAAAATAAAGCATAAAATAATTTTAAAAATAAATTGAAATAATTAATATGTGTAGGTGTTTATTAAAAAAAATGTAACTGAACTTTTTTTTTTTACTTTCCCCTTTACTGGGACTGACAGACACAGGGTACACATGGTGCCAAAGAAATCTAATTTAATTTCTAAATAACGGACAGGTGGGCATGTAGGTATCATTCAGTATCACCGATCCAGTAGAAAGGTGTGTGATGATGGTTCCAGCGTTCCCAGTGTTAGTGTAGTCTGTTAGTCTGTGTGTCAGCCATTAGCTGTTTCTCTCTCTCTCTCTCTCTCTCTCTCTGTCTGTCTCAACTCCCCCCCAGACGCCGGCTCGGCCATGTTCTGCTGACACAGCCTTATTAGGAGATTTATCATGTCAAGGTGGCTGAACGTCAGGTCCCACAGGGATGAATGAGGTTCAGACGCTTTTACAAACCTCACAGAGAGAAACAGCGCACATCTATAATACCCAAGTACTGTAATAGCACAATAATGCTCTAGACACGTCTTATATATACTGCCATAGGGCTCTCTACACCTCTGTGTAGTACTCTAGTGCAGTATACGCCTCTGTATGGCACTCTAATAGGCTATAGGCCTTTTATGTAACGCCGCAGTACACTGTATACTACTATAGTACTCTAATAGTGTACACTTCACATCTGTTGTAGTAACTCGTGCACCTTTAATTTAGTGCTGTGTGCCTCTGTGTACTGTATAACTCTGTACACTTCTGTGTAATACTGTAGCACAGTAGACATACTCTTCTTTCATACTATAGTACACAGTTTACCTTTGTTATAGTACTGTTGTACAGTATGTTTCACTATAGTACAGTACCGTATATGTAGCACTATAATACCCTGTATATCGGTGTGCATTACGGTAGTATTCTCTACTCTTCTGTGTAGTACTATAGTAGTATTGTAGTACTGTGTACACTGTAGCACCCAGTATACATTTTATGCAGTAATGTACAGCTGTAGCACACTGGATACCACTGTGTGCTACTATGGTACTCTACAGTATGCAATTTACCTCTGTTGTATAGCAGTATAGTACACTATATACCTTTTATGTAGTGATGTAATGCCCAGCATTCCTCTGTGTACTACTATAGTGTACGCTATACTTGTGTGTAGTACTATAGTGTACAATTTACCTCTGTTGTACTACTGTAGTATTGCAATACTGTATACTACATAGTCTTCATGTAGCACTGTAATACCCTGAGTTTGTCTATGTACTACGACAGTACCCTATGCACGTCCGTGTAGTACTATAGTCCACAATTACCTCCGTTGTAGTAGTGTAGTATTGCTCTATTGTACACTACATGGCTTTGATGTGGCACTGTAATGTCCCGTGTACAACTGTGTACTTTGATAGTACTCTATACAGTTCTGTGTAGCACTATGGCATGGTGTAGTAGACTCTGTTGTAGTGCTGTAGTACAGCAGTACAATGCAGTACTACACTGTACTGCATAAATAATGTACTGTAGTATAGCACACACCTTTGTATAACACTATAGTACACAATATTTCTTTTATTTAGTGCTGCAGCACCTTGTATACCTCAGTGTACTACTATAGTATGCTGTACTCTTCTGTGTAATCCTATAGTACAGTATGTAGAACTGCAGTAATATATGCACCTATGTAGATCACCATAGTAAACTATATAGCTTTTATGTAGTTCCTTAATACCCAGTGTACCTCTGGGTGCTACTATAGTACTCTCTAAAATTCTGTGTAGTACCATAGTGCACAGTGTACCTCATTAGTGTCTATAGTACCCTACTGAGGTAGTGTACTATACCTCAGTAGTGTCTATAGTACACTTTATAACTTTGTGTTCCTGTAATGCCATTATACATGGTTGTAGAGCACTCTACAGCTTTACATGCTACTATAGGTATATACAGTACCTTTTAAGTGGTACAGTAGGACCCTTTACACTCTATTGTATGTTAGTATGCTGTACACCATTGTGTAGTACTAAAGCACCCTGTACACCCCTGCAAATTACTGTAGTACTCTTTACACCTCTATGCATAACAATTGTATTGTTATAAGTTCACTATAATACTATAGCATAATATGGTACTATAGCAGCTTAGTATTTATTACAGAGAGAATTTGTCTTAGTATCTCTGTAGGTGTATCGTGGCCATATTGGAGGAGTCACATGACTCCTGTTTCAGTACTCATCTTTGGGTTGTACCATGTTCGAACATGGTGTCGTCTTGACCCCATCTGGTAAAATGGAAAGAGCGAGAATGATGCAAAAGAGGAATAGAGATGTAGAGATCATTAGCTGAGTGCATCTGCAGCCCTCCGCTCCCATTAATTCATGGCATGACCAGCAGAAATGCTTAATTATTGATCAGTAGCAGACTACTCCCAGGGATCACATTTCTAGACGGAGCAGACAGACGCTCGGTCTCTTATCACTGGCCGTACTCCTACACTATAGCGAAGTTCACAGAGAAAACTTCTAACTGGCTAGTATCATTAACCTTTAATAAAGCTCTCAGACATGTCGGCGTCTGTATTAATTAAAGATTATCAGAGATCTCAACGTGCTAATGCATCAGTTAGCAGCTACTCGCATATGGACTAAACTGGCTGGCAGCTAGATTCAGGCTGTCAGGATAAAGGATTTAATTATAAATGTTTGAGAAACACAAATTTCCAACTTGTGCACTGATGCTTGACCAGAAGATTTTGTGTTATGCTAAACCTGATAGAACATTTGAACTGGGATCAGTTCACGTGGAGCACATCTATTGGACATAAATGTTAAGCAGTGACTGAGATTGAAAAGCATTGAAAATCGCTCAGTGAATATTTGACTTAGCTAATATTACGCAAGTTTTAGTATCAGTTAACCATATATTAATGGTGCACTGAAATTTCAGCCATCAAACATTTTAGGAAAGAGAAAAACACCCTACGTTGAAGTGTCAAATCTAACACTATACAAATCATTTTAATGGTGAGGCTAATTAGAAAGTGATTAAAAGCGCTCCCCTGCACCAATCAGCTCTCGTACAAACAGTTTGAGCTGCAGTTCAGCAGTGATAAATGTCAGAACCATTTCCTGGGTTCAGTGATCAATAAATCAGTAATATACTGTGTTGACTGTAATATAGTAATATAATGTTTATCATACTTTTACCACTTGTACCAGAACCAAAGACAATTTGGTTACACTATATGACAGGGTCACTGCTTCACCAAAAATAAACCACCTCACCAAGTACAATCAGCTCAGTGGTGATATCAGCTGTGGTGGTCCATTCCCTTTAATGGATGGGGTAGAGGGGTGCAAATACTTTGTGCAGCGCAACAGATGGACTACAGTTACTATAAGTGACCTGTATATCAGGTGGACCTGATAAAATGGCTAATGAGTGCAGTTACAGCAAAAGTTTACATAATGATCCAAAAGTTGATGAAGATGTTGACTGCAGTGGTGCAGGAAATCATTTTTCTGGGATGTCACGGCCGTTCTTCCAAGTATATTCTGTTACACAGATTCATTTTCAGTCTCCCTCTTGTCCGCCTGGCAGCTTCATTTAAAATGGAGCGACGGCCGTGCTCTCTTATCGATTCCCAGTGATGGACTATTATTAGTTTGTTCAGAGTGACCTCCTCTATTCGCCTGGTGAGATGATTGACAGACGATCCCATCACAGGTGACCTTGATGGTTCTATTCCAGATTCAGGTGCCTATACTGTTGAGAAACTCAATCAGTGGTGCTACTGGATTGAGAATGACCTTATTACTCAAAGCCACAGATGAATGAGTGAGCAGGAGCTTGAATAAATGAACGGTATGGAGCGCATCAGCCATGAAGATATACGAAGTGTACGTCACGTTGCTCACTGGAGCCTGTAGGAGTGCAGCAGTGTGTCAGGGCCGATGGATTTGTGGTTTTGATCCTCATCAAACGTTGATCGTTTTGAAGATTGTACCACAAGATTCAGGTCATCTTGCCGAATGACGGCTTTCATAGACGCACTGCACACAGGCATGTAGCGTAGTAGGACTTGGGAAGATACAAAATTCCCAAGATTCCATTTAGGAAGACCATGACAGCTGGATCATGTAACTTTCCGAATGTAAATATTGACGCTGAATATATGATTAGTGGAAACTTGTGTTTGGAGTTCATTTGAAGGATCTTGAACTAGAACCTTCCAAGGACAGTTTTACAACATGATACAGACCATTAATGGCATACATTATCTCCACTCCTCCACGCTCGACCAGGCTGAGAGACATGGACATGTTTTTATGACCTGATTGGTCCGGTGCCATGTACAGAAGAGAACCGAGAGCCCGGAGGTGGAACTACTGCTATATGCTACTGAGGCTGTTATCTGGGTAGTGTTCTCTACGATATTTTTAATATGGATCTAGCTTTTTCAGATTTCAGTTCTTGATGTTTATGGCCATTAGAGTGCGGATCTTATCAAAGGGATGATGGGTAAGTTATTTTTGCTGTAAAAGCAAAGGCATTGGAAAGCTTCCAGGTTCTATTGGACACATCTTACAGCAATATTCATGTAGTCGTGTACTTACCATCTCCAGAGACAACTGTGGCTGGTCTGAAAATGGTAATTGATAAGCGAGGTAGAGCTCACTGTGTGCAGTGTTATGCAGTGAAGAAGAGGGCAGGCTGAAGAGCATTCACATGTAGGACGCTGATGCTGCTGTTCAGTTAGTGCTACTTACATCATCTGGGTATTTCTGTGATTATTTTTTTTCCTCTCAGTGATAACATAGTTTGCCGCTCATGAATTTGATAACCAAGCAACCACACCATCGTGATGATAGTAAAGTTACAGAAAGATTTTAGCTGACAGTGCTGACTAGGCTTCTGATATGCATATCAGATCGTGACACTGCTCACAGGACACAACATGAGTCCTGTCACATGACTATTCAGTCCTGATTAACCGCCCAGTTCATACATGATTTAGCCCTGTTAAATAAACGTGTCTAAATGATGCCAAAATCATTCAGAGTTTAGTGCTTTAGAGACATGAGGTGTGTTTTCACTGAGGTTCTGGAAACGTCTAATGATATGAGGAGTGTCTGAATAATAGAGTTCCTGGATGAGTTCATTGTCTCAACAAGTGATGCTATCTGCATGACCGTTATTTGTTGCACAAATATGATATTAACATTACTGTAGTTTGCTATGTGCTTTGAGTTAATCTTATCAGCATATTCCGGAGTGCTTTATTCCTGTTATACAACAGCAAATTCTCAATGATTACAATTTTTAATTTGTTAAAGAACATCACATCATACATTTTATCCATTTATAGCTTCGTTTAATGTTGTGGAACGTCCTAAAAAAACAAGTTAGTTCCTGTTCTCACTTATATTATAGCAGCTATAAACAGTCTTTCCCTCACCAGCCTCTCTTTTTTTCAGTCTCTTGAGAAAACACAAAGCGTAAACTCCTCTGTCCTGAAGACGTCAGAAAACTTAAAGTTACAGCTTTGCCTCTGACCGTTACAAAGCGCTGACACCGGAGACTCCTTCCATACATGTTAATTAAATGTCTCCTTACGTAAAACGTAACGTTTACATGCGTTTTTTAATCCGTTTGTGTGGCATGTCTGCTGTACAAGTCCCTGTGAAAGAGCTGTTACTCTAGAAACAATAAAGTATTATAACGAGCGCATTAATATAAACCTGTATGCAGAGCTACTGTTATAGAAAATTAATCAATAACTTCTTAACCAATCAGAATTGATCAGAGGTGTTTTGAATGAAAGTTCGGTTTGCAGAGAAGTACCTACTCTGGAGCAGAACCTAGAGAAGTTCCTAGAAGTGGTTACTCCAGTGGAGCTCACTCCATGAGCGAGAATACGGGATAGACGTTTTATATATATGCATCATATATATAGTGTATGTGTGTATGTGTTTTTGCTGTTTTTTCACCACTTTCTGCAAGAATATGCGGAAGATGCTGACCTTGAGGCTTGAATTAGGGCTAGAACTCACTCATCCTTCCCTTTTTTTCTCTGTCTCTGGTTTCAGGGACACAGGTCTGGTTTATGTGCAGATTTATCCTCGGCTGTCTTGATTAGCTGAGCAGCTTCTACACGGCAAATTAGGAGCCTGCAGTTTATCGCAGCGCTCCCACTAGACACATATCAGTGTACTATGGCTTTATGGGTTACTGTGTGTCAGCTTTCATGGATTTTTCAAATCAAGATAATGTATACACACACACACACACACACAGAAACACACACTTCCATTTTAACAGTAGCGATAGTGTAGATATAGAGCTGCTCATTTTCGGTCTGCTCTGATGGGAAAAAGCTCAAAGGCTCCTTCTGCCTCTCTCTTATTTCATATCTAAATCCCTTTGCAGTCGAATACTGAATCTGGAGTGTGAGCTTCGTGAGATTTGATTCATACTCTCTTTGATCTCTTTTTTTTTTTTCTCTCCTGAGTAGGGATTTTCTCCTTCTCGTGGCTTTATAAATCATCTTACCTCACGTCCTCATAGCAGAAACTGATGTTTTTGTGCATCAGTACTACTAGTTATTGTAGTGAGACAATACTGCTTGATAGTCCTAATAAAATATTTGCTGAGGTTTAAAATGATCTGTTAAATAGCAATTTATGGCAGAAAAAATAAAAAATCTGAGAAACTGAAAGTATGTGCCCCGTAGCTATGCAAAAAGGCATATATTTGATAGAAATGTTGTTAGTTTTATTTCAGTATTTGTAAGTAAAATGTTCTATAAATACTATAAATCAAACAGATTTCTTCAGTACAGTGAATTTGGCAATATTTAAGTCTAGCATAGAGCAGGAATCTAGTAAGGTTTCTGCTAGCATAGATTTAAAATCTAAAACTTTTAAGGCTAACATGGGAAAAGGATCTACAAAGTTATAGGCTAGCATGTATATAAAAAATCTACACAGTTTAAGGTTGGGACAGAGCTGCAGTAGAGAAGGTACGATGGTAGCATAGCATAGTTAAAGGCTAGCATAGTGTGTCTGTGTAGCTGGCTGTATTGTGCTAAGCTCAGTGCTGAGCTGAAGAAAAGAAAGCAGCAATGATTCCTGGGAGTTGGTTTTATTAAGAAACTTGAGATTTAGAAAGATGTATGAAAGCAGTTTGTTTGTGTGCCTGTTTGTGTGTCTGCGTGTGCGTGCGCGCACACTCCATTCATGAGTTTCTGTATTTACTCTCCTCCCGCTGCTGCCATCTGTCGCTGGCTGGCCGAACGGTCTCAACACGACCACTTCCTGTCTGACGCCATCACATGACGCAGTGCAACTGCAGTAGCAGTGAGACACTGACCCTTCTTCCAGATCCTGCTGAGAGTGTCTGTACGCGTGTGTGCGTGTGTGTGTGTGTGTGTGTGATAGAGAGAGAGGGATATGAAAAGAAAAGGGAAGGAAGGAAGGAAGAAGGAAGGAAAGGACTTAAGAGGGAGGAAAGGCCAGAGAAATGTCTTTGACGTCAACATAGTCCACATTCTCACACTCTTTTACACAAACACACACACGCACTCACACACACACAGACAATCATGTTTTTACCAGATTAAAATTGCATTAGAACTGAAATAAAAAGTGACCTTAATTTTATGTTTATTGTATATTTTATATTATGATGGCTGACAGGCACAGAGGCCACGCCTCCTTCATTGAGACTGGCAAACAGAGGCCACGCCTTCTTCTCTTCTTTCATAAAGATTGTTGGATAGAGGCCATGCCTTCTTTTTCTTCTTCATTAAGACACATGGGTGAAAAGGTCACGCCTCATTTATTAAAACTGACAGATACAGAGGCCACTCCTCCTTCACTGGGACTCTGTTTCTCAGTATTGTGGCATCTTTTCAGAAAGTGTTTATTTTTTGTAGAATTCTTCTTTCTTTCTTTCTTTCTTTCTTTCTTTCTTTCTTTCTTTCTTTCTTTTTTCTCTTCTATCAATATTCTGTAATCTACATAAACATTACTAACCCATGTCTAATATGTGTGTGTGTGTGTGTAGGTGGGGCCCCAGGGGATGGTGAGTGTGTGTTTGAGGGTGATTACTCTGTGCCTCCTCTCCCAGTGACTGAGGGAATGCAGCACATCCGCATCATGGAGGGAGTGTCTCGCTCTCTGCCCTCCTCACCGCTTCTGTCTCACCAGGCGCTCAGCATGAGACTACAGCCACTCAAGAGACTCCCAGGTAACACATACACACACACACACACAGAGTACTGAAAAAGATTTGTGCGCATGGGCGCTATAATGAATTTTACCATACTATACTTATTTTGTAATATTATTTAATTAATATAGTTATTTGAATATTTGCAGGCCAAAAACTTCACATTTGAATGTTTAAGATGTTTGACTCCTACATGCCTAATGACAGTCCTAAACATTTTGGCTAAATGATACATTTATTAAAGAAAAGAGCTCAGAATAAATGTTAATTTTGGCACACATTTTATATATATATATATATATATATATATATATATATATATA
>CM075025.1:1961139-1996592 GCA_037576675.1 Pangasius sanitwongsei
GAGGAAACTCAGAATTTGAGTTTTGAGAACATGGGCTCCAGACTTCAGGCCGTCATTGACTGCAAAGGATTTTCATCCAAGTATAAAAATTATGGTTATATGGTTATACCTTTTGAGCCCCTGAAAATGGAAGTAATTTGTTGAAAATGGCTGTAATTCCTAAATGGTAAATGGCATTTTCTTTGTGGAACCTCTTAAAATAAAGCTGAAAGTCTACACTTCTGACTACATATATATATATATATATATATAATGCATAAGCATACTCTATATAGTGCATAGGATGTTGCTTGGAATTTATTTATATTTATATCTAAAGTTTGAAAAATTGATTTTTTTTTTTTTTTTTTTTTTTTTTTTTTTTAAATCTCTTACATTACTGGGCTTTATCCCAAGAGCTGCACTTCTCAAAGTGGCCACAAGGAGGCTCTAACTCACAGCACTGACCTCTTTACTCTCTACTGTATCCCTCTTCCTCTACATTCTTTCAGTTTTTGTTTTTCTCATTCACTATCTCCAGCCTTCTTTCTTTCTTTCTTCTGAAAAATTAAGGCTGGGTATCTGATGATACTTTTACAACCTCACCTCAGACATGGAGTTTCACCTTCAAAACAATGATGCACCTGATAATGGTGGATAGCAACCGTTGCTAAGCAGCGATTGGTGGGCACAGAAAATAAGGCGGGACTTGAGTTCAGCTCTTGAGTTCAAGAGCTGCTTCAACTGTTCTGAGATTCGTTCTTTCTTTCTTTCTTTCTTTCTTTCTTTCCACAGTTGTTAATCAGTGACAGGAGGGGCGGGGCTTGTGATTGGTCAGTTGTTTTGAGAGCTGATTCAGCTGCTTTGAGGTTGCTTCAAACCTTCAGAACTTTCTAGCATCATGACAGGTGTCGAGTGTCGAGTCTAACTTCTGACACACACACACACACACACACACATCCGATTGTGCGTGTGTGTTTGTGTGTGTGTGTGATTTTATTATGTTTCCTCAGAAATGGTTTTAACACCTCCACGAGTCAGAGACGTCGCACTGTTTTCTGAAGTGTGAGTGAGTTACAGGGTGGTAAAACTCACAGATGTATTAGTCATGAGCTCTTAACATGCAGCGCAAAACCCAGCACTTTTTCTGGAAAGTGTTGCAGTGTAGTGAAGAGTGAGAGGAGGAGGAGGAGGAGTAGGAGGAAGAGGAATCTTGTGTCAGATAGAATAGATTCAGCCTCAGCTCTGAATCCTACAATTTGTCCATTAATAATATCAGCTCCGTGATGAGCTTGTTACAGTCAGTGTGGGGCAGTGGGGCGCCAATACTTTTGCACCAGATGGAATACAGTCAGTAATTGTAGGTGTGACTGATGAAGACAGATAAATGTTGTCATGGCAACCATACCATCTGACATGCAGAGCTCATGCACAGCATATTTCTCTCTCTCTCTCTCTCTCTTAGTTTTTATTCATGAGTTAATTGTAAATATGGAACATGATGTATATATGTACCTTTTCTTTCTTCCTTTCTTTTCTTGTATCTCTCTCTCTTACCTTTTTTATTTTCTCCCTCTCTTCACCTTTCTTTCTTTCTTTCTTTCTTTCTTTTAATCTTTTTCCTGTTACTATTTTTTTCTGTCTCTTACTTTTTCCTCTCTTTCTTTACTCTTTCTTTTTTCTTTCTCTTTATTTATTTCTATTTCTATCTTTTTCTGTCTTGTACTTTTTCCTCTATCTTAATTTTTTCATTCTTTCAACCTTTCATTCTCTCTCTCACATACTCTCTATCTCACTTTCTTACTGTGACACATTTTTGTTCACACTCGTTTTTCATCTCTTGCTCTGTCGCTCCTGCCCTCTCGCCCTCGCTTTCCTCCTGGCTGTAAATAGCCTGTGGGACTTCAGGCAGCTGGGAGATGTGGGACGTAATTGGAGGCACGATTCCGCCTCACTTCCTGCCCCAGGTGGCACAGCGACTGCCACCTGATCTCTCTCTGTCTCTCTGTCTCTCTCTCTGTCTCTCTCTCTCTCTCTCTCTCTCTCTCCCTCCCACTCACGAGCACAAGTTGTTTTCTCGCGTACATCCTCGAGCTGAATGTTGGTGTGAGTGTGTGTGTGTGTGTGTGTGTGGATGTATCAGGACCGCAGCAGGACAGATCCTGAGTGGGGATTTGGCTGAAACGGTGAGACCCTCGCCACTTGCTGTGTATTCTTTTTTTCTGTCTTTTCCTTCATTTCTTTTCTGGACGTGATCTTACGGATTAGGGATCAGGTGCTCTGAGTTGAGGGAGGCTGTTCATGGTAGCGTGATGTCATATCCTGGATTTGTATTATTCCAAATTTCACATGAAGCTTTTCAGTTATGGATGTAAGTAAAGCACATCTTCTGTTCATGGTCACCTGTTTGGAGTGCATTTTATCCCGGTGTGTTTGTGAGTTTCACACTGAAGCGTGTGATGTAACGGTTTAAACGTGGGTGGCGTCGGTTGAGCGGCGTTCCCGATGGAAACCCTGTGAGGTAGGAGGTGCGGTTATATAATGACACGTCATAAGCTGGCTATAGATTCTTCATTTAGTCATATCCAATTCCTGTCTGCTAGTGCCGTCCCTCCTGTTGCTCGGGGATAACAAGTGCTTCCTTCAGCGCATCGTCTTGCTGTACATGCGAGATAACGGATACCTGTGGTCAGCTAGCGAAGAACAGAGACGAATACCATTTCTCCCATCCAGCAACACGCGAGGCTGTGACGACTCATGATCTCCAAATAGGACAAAACTTTACGGCTGTGACACACCGACACAACCGTGGCTGTAGCAGTATGTGATTTTACATGTAGTACTGTGGCTTTTTTTTGGTTTTTGTTGTATTTTTTTGTACTTCTGGACTTGAATTATTTTCTTTCAGTAAAGCGCAGGACGTCTGTGCATGTTGGTCTTGTAATAGGATATTACCGTACATATAACATAACATTCAGGTTCTGGTTTACAACATTGTAAATTGTTTGCATGTGAATTGTTTGTGTGTGATATATGTCATCATATACAGTACGTGTGATGTGTCTGGTGGTATGGGAAAACCCATCAGATGTTGCTGTGACAAGATTTTAGCAAACTAAAAGCTAAAAATGATAAACAGCGAAGTCGGGTTTTGACCAAAATTGTGTTTTTCTAACATAGTTTCACATCTCAACTTTATTCATAAATATATTTCGCTAAAATGATGTGGAAACGTTTTTATCTAGGATACTTTCCTAAATAACCTTCGCTCTGATGACGAAAGATAATGTTGTATAAGGAGCCAGTTTAACAAACGCATCTAGCGCACCCAAGAAAAGTGTTTGCTCTGTTATCGGGAGATTGAACTCCCAAATCCTGTAGATGCCACAGGTGGGAGGGATGGCGTTACTCTCTCTGCCCTGTCAATCACAGCGATACTAGCCAGTCGTGGGCATCTGTAAGTTCATGTATGTGGAAGAGAGCAGATAGCACTTTCTTCCGAGTGTGTTATGCTGCCCTGTGGCACAGTGTAAGCAGCGGTTTGAAAAGATGTGGTTGGCTGGCTTCACGAGGAAACACGTGTTCTCCTTTACACTCCCTGGTTCATAGCTGTATGATAGGGGAGAACTGACTGGTGGGTGGAAATTGGCAGGTGACCAAATTGGGAGAAAGTATAGGGGAAAAACAGTGTTAAATGAAGTCTAAAGGTGTCTAAAAACCACGCTAGCTAAGTGTGATTTCCCCACACAGTGAAGATCACACTTTGGTCAAGTTGTTGGATAGCTACATGTCATAGCGAGACTGACAGTTCCATTTGTAATCAGATACTGGCTGTTAAAAATGAAAGAAATCTTTGCTACAAACACTGCAACTTTACTTCTGTTTGAGAAACATGCAAAAGAGAAACCCATTTCAGAGCTGTGTCATCATGTGAAGGGTTTTCCCAGGCCACCACACATATACCATTCCTTTTCATTACATCTTTCATTCATCTTTGTTTCAGTATTTTGCCTACTCGTACTTGTAAAAAAAAAAATTATAATGTCATAACGATGCACATCGTTACACTATTTATATTTTTATTAACTCTGTTGGAAACAGGAAACCTTCTGTTTTTCTCTGTTTTGTTTCTCTGTGGTTGATTACTGAAGAAAAAAAAAAACGAAAAGAAAGTGCCCTTTAAAAATGTCCACATGGAAACCGTAAATGCTTCTGGGCTTTGGCTGAGGGATGTTCTGAAGGAGTTGATTTTTTTTTTTTTTTTTTTTTTTAACATGCTAAAATAACATGCCCTGAATTCTTTTTACATTTATACTCCAAGCTCTGCGCTTTGACCATTCGACTTTGATGGATATAAATACAGCCAGCAGCTCGCATTCCTGCATGTACGCTGTGTTTGGTGAAAACGCAGGGTTTCTAAACTACATGTTACTGTAGAAAACTGCAGCTCAGCTATATTACAGCTCTCCATGTACATGCGCGATTGACGTCACTTCATCTACTGATTAAATACTAATCACAGGATGCTTCCTGACCGACAGCTTGCTCCCCTGTTGGCTCTGAAGGTACGTTTTGGGATTACTTTAGCTGCGTTAGTTACAGGAAGCCAGTAGAAGTGACGTGACGTGAGATTTTTTCAGTTTCACATGAATCATTTGACACTATTCTCTTCGTCATATTTGCATTTCTTTAGTTTGTAGTTAGTTTTGCCAGTGCTAAAGTATGGCGTCTGCCCTGAGGACCATGGTCTGGATCTTGGTCTTTATTTGTGTTCAGCAGCGGTAGCTCAGTGGTTAAGACGTTGGAGTACTGCTTGGAAGGTCACTGCCAGGCTGCCACTGCTGGGCCCTTGAGCAAGGCCCTTAATCTTCAACTGCTCATTGTATAAATGAGATAAATGTCAGTTGCTCTGGATAAGGGTGTCTGCCAAATGTAATGTACAATGTTATTTTGGTCTCAAAATCTAGTATTTGGTTTGATTTTTGAAACTGTGATTGATCTCTTTCTGTGTTTTATGGCGCTTTCACACCGTTTGCGGGGTCTGAATCACAGTGAGATTGATTCTTTTGATTCGTTTGCTCTTTGGTTTGGTTTCATGTTGCATATAATTAAACAAGCTAAAAAGCAAAAAGGGGCATGCAGGGCTTAAAACGTCCTCGTTCATTGATTGGTCAATGCTAAATAAATCATTAGATAATTAAATATAAATAACTAGTTTAAAAGTTCATGGGTCCAAATCTCTGGAACTTGAGGCATTTCTACAGCGCTACGGTTCTGTCCTTTGGCTCGGTTTACAAATCAAATGCTGCAGTCGAATACACACGGTATGATTGATTTACTTCCTATAGAAGGTCGATTCAGAGTCAAGTCGCTTTCTCATTTTTCTGGATCTTACGTCTGGATCTCAATCTGGATTTCTTTTTCAGTCTCCAATCTAGAACTTTACCCTGTTTACTATGCTATAATGTGCTATTTATTGGGTTTTGTAGTCCAAAAGCAAAGAGGAGAAAATCCAGTGTGTGTATGAATTCCCATTGCAATAGCTTAGTGGTTACAGGTGCAGATTACCCATAATGCACTTTGATATTTCTAGAGCAGAGAGTATAAGACACCATTTCAGACACAAGGCTAGTCTGTTCTGTTTATTCCTACACCTGTGCAGTTTATAACTGTCTTAGCACCTGGTTTAACTCTTGAACCTCGGCACGTACACGTTTCTTCGCATATTTTGGACATGAGTTAACAAGATGTGTCCATTTTTGTCCTGAGGACGTTCAGTCAAGATGTTTTCGGTTATGAGGTTCATTAGCGTGGTTGTTAATATCTCTTGATACATCTATAATAGTGTAATAGAGAGGTCCATTTTTATCACCTAGCACCACCTCCACTTGCCGGCCACTTGCGGATTATTTTCTTTGTGTGATTTTCACAGGATATTAAGACGCAGCTTTTTTGACGGTTCCATCCCAAACTGTCTGTTTTTGCTGTACAGTCAGCATGAAGCAGAAGGAAGCATTCTGTTTTTTCAGGCCATGGTTATGCACCTCTGTCCTGCTCTGATTCCTCATGTCTTTTTTTTTTCAGTTTCACTCATTTTTCTCCTCCCTTTCTTGCCTGGTTTCCTCTTCAGACCCTGGACACTGTTGTTAAGCGCTGACTTTCTTTATTCTCCATGTTGTTTTTCATTGCACATGGGGCTTTTTTGTCTTTCCCTATAATCCAGGCGGAGACGGCGTTTGACCACAGGCTGAATTACAAACCCTTGTTTTTGTTTTTTTTTTTTTGCTAACCTCAAACACTCTGACTTTGTAAAATTCTATGTCATTTGTTTTAAACTAAGTGCTTCTTGGTTTAGTGATAGAAGTATAAACACTACCCAACTAGGGCTTATTTTTTTATTGAGAAATTTAGAAAGCTAGTTGACATCCATGTTCAGTCACCTTAGGAGGTCTCTAGTGAAAGTCTTGGTGAAACTCGATCTGCGATGACCAAAAGTTTTCTCTGTTTCTGCTGCATCTCTCTCTCTCTCTGGACAGGATGGGTCAGTGAGAGTCGACCCTGACCTCTTTAGATTGACTGGCAACGTAAAACGACCCCCCTGCTTGGCCTGATACGCTTCCCTTAAACATTACCATCTGTGGTTCTCCCTCTACCCCCTCTCCTTCTCTCTCTCTCTCTCTCTCTCTCTCTCCCTTTCTCTGTGATTCTTCTCCACTGTACCTCTGCTTTCTGTCTTGTCCTGTGCTCATGGAAAGCACTCTGTTTTTTTGGAAAACTTTCACATGGAACTTATTTCCCTGAAACGGACTTCACACTATGCCAGGATTCTTGACCTGGACATGCACTCTTTCGGTAAGTCTGACCCCCTCACACTCCGTCCAAGGCACTTTAAGTTCTCTCTTGGCCTAATCGCTCTGTAGGCGTGTTTGCCTTCTTCCAGCTTTTTTTTCCAGAGAGTTCAGAATTTGTGGTTTTCTCGCAGCTCTCTCTCTCTCTCTCTCTCTCTCTCGCTCTACCCTTTGTGGGCTCTGGAGTCCAGGGCCTGCAGACTGCCCGCGATTCTTGTTGAAGTCTGAGCCAGCGGTTTTCTCTCTGGGGCCAGCTCGCTCTCGAAAGTGCCTCCTCCTCCCAGAAGGCCAAAGGGAGCAGAGCGAGGACGAGCCAGCTCATTCTCCTCGGTGCTCTCTCCGGCTCTGCGCTGGAAGGGGAGGAGGAGACGGAGTATTGGAGCGATGGACGTGAGGAAGGTGTGCACTCGGAGCGCATGGCTGAGGAGGAAGAGGCCTCGGCCATACGAGCGGACCAAGTTCTCCTCCTCCTCCTCTTCCCTGCTGCGGCGCTGGATGTCTCGGCTATGCTGCGCGTCTCGGGCCTGTTCCTCCAGCCTCAGCGCTTCGGATCAGTCACTCCTGCAGCCAAGCTGCTGCACCAGGCCGAGAGGAGCTCAAGGAATGGTGGGAGACGCTGGAGACAGCGGGACAAAGGAGTACCAGCAGGAAGAGTGGGAGCAAGCGGGAGAGGACCAGGATGAGGAAGTGGCAGAGGAAGACAACGACGACAACGATGGTGACCGCGATGACGATAGCAATAACGATGATGCCAACGATTATGAAAATGAGGAGGAAGATGATGAAGAAGTTGATGTGGATGTGGATGTGGATGAGTGTGAACCAAAAGATGAAGAAGAAAGAGGTGAGGACATTAAGGGGTTTAATCAAAATGTCGATACGTGTTAAAGTCATATTAAGAACTTTTGCAGTGGTGCAGAGATGTGATGTCAATGGAGTTCAAGGTGTTTCTGATACTAGCTAGTAGAGCGGATAATTTCAGCCCTGTTTTGCTCATCTATCTGCTGTTCACAGAAGTGAATCTTCCTGATTATTGCCGTATGACACGACAAGAAGTGACACGGCCTCCCGAAGGAGCCACCATCAGCCAGAGTGATGGGCGCACACTACAGATGTGGCTTCTCTAAAATCCTTCTTAATTAAGAAGATATGCAGTGGTAATGGTTCCAACGGTGACAGGAAGAGGGAGAGAGTGTATATTCTCTGATTGGTACCAGGAGTTGTGGCCTTGAAAGAGTCTTGGCTTCATTTCTCTTCTTCTGCACAAGTGTAACTTTGGTTAAAGTGACATTTTCAGACCTGCTCCTCTTAAGTTTTTTAATAAACCAAACTCATCTGGATGTGTTTAGATCTGCTGTAGTCAGGCCGTGAGTCAGGCAGAGTGTAGCCGTTCAAATGGCATGCTGACGGATAATAAACCCAAATAAACAGCTACCCGAACGTGTGGCCAGTTAGTTAGAAAAGATCTGATTATGCTTTTGCACTTGGACAATTCATTATGACAGGCTTCAATTTGTGCCGCCGTCTGAAATCTTGGAAAGTCCCTTCAACGGCGAGTCTGAAGGAAGCTCGAATGTGCGGCATTATATGGTTTTAAAAAGAACCCAATAACAAAGCCACATTTTCTGTCTGTCTCTCCGTCTCTCTCTAATTCCCGTTCAAAGAGCCAAGATGTTGTTTGGCGTGTTTGTCAGAGCTTTATTGTTTTCTCCTCTCAGTGCCCTCTCTTTTTTTTTTCGAAACCACCGGTTAGTTGCTCCATCTTGCAGCTTTTTTTCTTTTGGTGACAGGCACCCTCTCATCATGCTCCTGTCCTCGCCATTTTAACTCAAACCAGAGCCTAAACTTTATTTTTGGGTTTGTACTGATGTCTTTTTTAAATCTTCCTTTCTTTATTTCTCACTCCTTTGTTTTTTCTTCCCCCTCCCTTCTCCCACTTACCCACTCCATCAGCACCAGTCTTAGCTAACCTCTGATCATCCCCAGCTGTTTACATACAGCCCATGGTGCAGATGAACTGTCCCGACCTCCAACAGCGACAGCCGCTGACCTACAAACAGGAAATTGTATCATGATCCGTTCATTAGGGGTGCAAAGGAAAAAAAAAGTATTCGATTCAGATCAGGAAATTGGTCCAAGAGACTACGATGCGGCCGCAACGATTTACTAGCTAAGATCTAGTTCCAGTTAAACACTCCGATCCTTAGGACTTTTAGACTGTATTACATCATCAGTGTGGATTCTCCAGAACAGGGATTATTGTGTTCGAGGCTTAGTATGCACTAATTCGCAGTTGTGGTATGGATTTGAACATGTGCAAAGGTTAAAATCAACGATTAAATCCTCGCGTCGATCCTGAGCTCAGGTTACCGTCTGTGCGGAATTGTGTACATTTTCCCCGTTTCCGTGTGGGTTTCCTCCAGGTTTTTCCAGGTTCCTCCCAGAACATTCTAGTAGGCAGACTGGCTATGTTAAATTGTTCCTCTTGTAAATCTAACCAAATGAAGAAAGATATCAACCTGGAAATAATTGCTGATCAACTTTCCTGAAAACGAAATGACGGAAATGGAATGCATAGGTGTTGGGTGAGGATGGGTGACTGATAGATTTGAACTTTTTTTTTCTATATTTTGATTTGTAATTTGTATTTGAAATCATCTTTAGGAGTGACGTAAACTAGTAACCTAGAATTATGTAGTTTAAAATGATCTAGGATTTCTCAAGAATTCTTTCCTGACAAAATTCCACCCCTGGGAATGTAAGTATACCCATATGGCCTGGATTAAAAAGGATTCACAGTGTGGTGTGAATTGTTCCAGGTTTTATGTTTACTGATTTGTATAATAGTTGTACAATAAAGTCCTTACAGTCCAGAAATCTCTGGAAATCGTGTGTCAGTGCTGAGGAATGATGATTGAACTATTTGACTGAACACTACGCAAACCTCTGGGAAGAATGTTGCTATTAAAACACACCACCACGCTTCTTCTCTTTCTCTTTCTGGGTTTCATATTCTGCGCAGCCTCAGCACTTTTCTCCGCACATGTGGTCAACTCCTCAGCCGCCGATCCCTCCTTCGCTCCCTCAAAGCACAGAAACATGCACATGTTGCTAACAGGCAAATCTTCGGTCGTGTACAGATCAGTTGACGCAGTTCCTGTGGCTTGTCGAGTGTGAGGTCTGCACCCCCACGGTGCTCTCCTCGAGAAAACACAAACAGCTCACAGCTCCGATTCCCGAGAGACGACTGCTGTGAGGTTTGGGGGAACAAACAGGAAGTAGTTTACGTTGTTGTTGTTGTTGTTGTTGTTGTTATGTGGACAAGTTAAAGAGGCATGCCCTGAGGAACTCCCAGGGGAGCAGTGTGTACACGGGCGTCACGTGACTTAGCAAGCTTTGCTGGTGGATCGGAATAGGGGGAGTCAGTGAAGATGCCTCAGTTAAGTCACGAAAGCTGACTCAGTTGAATCATTGGTGCTTACTTATATGAGAATCAGAATCAGTGGCAATAACCAAGTTGACTCAGTATAGTTGGCTCAGTGGAGCTGATTCACTTGACTTTATTTGTTCGGCACACTGTAGGTGACTCAGTAATATGATTCAATTAATTCAGTGGCACGGATTCAGTTGTCACACTCAAGCTGAACCGATAAATTTGACTCAGTTTAATTGATCCACTTAACCTGATAAAGCTGATTTGTTTGTCTCTTTGAAGTTGACTCAGATGAGCCCGTTCAGTTGGCACTGATGCTGACTCGACAAAGTTGACTCTGTAAAATTGATTCAGTTGACTTCATAAAGCTGATTCAGTAATTTGGATTTTTAATTTTAGTAATAAAGTTGAGTATGTGGAGCTGAAACTGTAGTTGGCTCAGTGGAGTGGCTCAGTTCTCTCTTCTTTTTTTTTTCCCAATGAATTTGACATAGTGAAATTGATTCAGCTGATTTGTCTCACCACTTTTCTTTGCTGGTTGGTTTGCTAACTCAGCGAAGCTGACTCAGGTTTTGCACCGAGGCTGTTGGTTTTGTAAAACTGGTGCATTTGACTCAGTAAAGCTGACTTGTTTGTCTCGGTAAAGTTGACTCAGTAAAGCTGACTTTGGTGAAGTTGACTCAGTTAAAACTGAAATTGAAATCAGTAGTGTTCAAACAGTGCCTGAGTGTGTGTGTGTGTGTGTGTGTGTGTGCGCGTGCGCGTGTGCATTCTTAACCTGTAGCAAATTACAGCCCTTGTTTTTTTTCTGCTTTCACACACATACACACGCCCGTGTCTCCACCCTCTGTGTTCTGTGTAATTGTCTCATCTGTGTGTCTCCGTGTTTGTCTGCTGCATCATGGTGTGTCTGTGTGTGAGTGTGTATGTGTGCGTGTGTGTTCGCCCCACACACAAAGCCATTGTCTCGGCTCGGTTCATTTCCCTCTGTCCAACAACCTGAGGACGTTTAATGACACGCTTTATTTTAAACACATGACAGTGTGGGTTTTTTTTTTTCTTTTTTTAAAGCTATTCTAAAGAAAATTTTCCAGACGTTTATATTCATCCCGCTGTCATTAGTGGGATCTAGAGGTAATTATATACTGTCATATGTGACACACAGCCAGACAGATGGGGAAAGACTAGAGTGGAGAGAGAGAGATGGAGAAAGAAAGATAGAGTAAATAAAGGAAAGAGACAGAAAGTTTCCTTCCTTCCCAACCATACTGACCTGTAATAACCCCTAGCACACAGAAACCTGGAAACCTGTTTGTTTAATTATTCTAATGTTGCTCTGAAATGAACCATTTAGGAAAAAATAACAGTATGTCTCTCAGAATTGAGACTGCTACTCAGTCGGCCTATAGGGGGAGCTGCAGAGCAGAGTTTTGTGAGCTGTAGTGAACAAACAACAGCGTGCTAAAATGTATGATGTTACAGATACCGAAAGGTTCCTTAGTTCTGCTGAAATGCTGTCTGTTGAGACAAGAACCTTTAAACAATGTTACCACTGACCTTATGCTTACATTATGTTCATGGCGTTCGTAGTCCGTCTCTTGTGAGGCATGGCCTGTCCAGCATTTTTTTTTTTTTTTTTTAGTTCCAAAGAGAAATGGTAGTAGCTATATACCACTTCTAAAGCTAAACACAAATTAAATAATGCGCTCGTGTGAAAATCCGTTGTTTGCTTTACTTCGTTCTCAGATTAGATTAGCAAAGTAAGCTACCTGTACTAGCTACGTTCACTCAAAAGAGGCACCAACGATCTCTTCCTTCCAAGCTTCGGTTTTCTTCATGCACATTTAATGAGAGGTCGTATATGACAGGACAAGAGCAAAACCACGGTTATAAGCTTTTCTTTATTTATTTTTGTGCGTCAGTCGTGCGAGCCGGTTGTTTGGATTTGTTGTATCATACCTAATTTGAAAACAATGTACAAAATCTTACTAAATGTCATGCTGTTGCTTTAGCTCTGACCTCGGCGCTATCTGTGTCGCGCACATACATAGAGAAAGAGTGATCGAGTGTCACTTTGTCGCTTGCTAGCACGAGCGTAGGGTACGACAGCTGACCCAGAATGAAATGTAGCTAAAGCTGTGATTATGAACATTAAGCCCCGCCCACTTTTCTGTATTCATAATATATGAAATCTGCTATTTTGAACTGTTTGTCTAAATCACCTGGCGGTATTATAAATAAAAGTCAGTTCAAATTGATACATGGCCACTGGGGGGCACTGTAGCGTTCAACGAATTACTAAGTTATAATTAATAACTAATAACTCAGTTTCTCAGGTAGAGTTTGAGATTTTAAGCGTTGTGTCTGTGCACTAAACCAGGCATAATACCTGCACGTTTACTAATAAAACACTCAGTAACACGTCTGATCATCGCACAAGTATTTAACTATCAATATTTAAACATTATTATTGCTGTTATTACTGTTTTATGCGAATGACTTCTTTTCTACACTTTTTTGTACGTTTGTGAAGCTATTTTAAGGTAAAAGAGAGAGAGAGAAAGACAGATGGAGAGGAGAGAAAGAGAGAGAGATGCCAACACACACACACACATATACACACACACACACATATACACACACACACACACACCCTTCTTCATCACATTCCTAAGCTAACTCGCTGATAGTTGCCATGACGACAGTCTGCGTTAGTCTGGTCTGGTTTATAAATCCATAAATTCAGCGGAAGGCGAACGCAACAGAGAGTGATCCCTGAAAGCCTGAGAGGAAGAGAAGAGAAGAGACGAGGGAGAG
This sequence comes from Pangasius sanitwongsei, assembly GCA_037576675.1. Lineage (NCBI taxonomy): Eukaryota > Metazoa > Chordata > Actinopteri > Siluriformes > Pangasiidae > Pangasius > Pangasius sanitwongsei. The sequence goes on from CM075025.1 coordinate 1,974,217, forward strand.
GTGAAGAAATAAAAAGGACTCATTTGTTTTCAGCCAAGATATTTTTCTTTTGAATTCTGGATTGTGATTGGTCAGAAGGTGTTGATTGATTTCCTATAACAGCAGCTCTGACAGTAGTGCAGCTGCACATCACAGCTTTGTATTGAGTTCATATTAAGGCTTTTATCAGGATTTCATACTTTATTTGATTAGTTACTGAATCTTATGTGCTGCTGAAATTTTACAATCTGGTACACTGGGATTTTAACAAAAAAACTTTTAAAAACTGGTTAGTGTGTGGAACTGAATTTTTTCCCCATGGAACAATGCCACAGCGCATTTTTTGCCACGCTGGTTTCTTCGGTGGTCCAGCGGTCATGTGATTTTTAGGGGAATGTAGTGGTTCAACGATATAAACAACTGTTTATAGGTCATTTGTTTTGTCTCAACTGCAAGCAACAGGCAGCATTTAGAAAACATTGAAGCGAAAGAGCAAACGTTAATAATTAGCAGTTCCTTTGATTAGCTTAGATTTGCATTTTGTGTTTCAGGAAGAAGTGCATGTGTCTGTGTTTGTGTGTGTGTGTGTGTGTGTGTGTGTGTGTGTGTAAGATATAGAATAATAATGAAAATGGTAAAACATTTGTCAGGTCTGTTTGTTCATCTGTCTGTCTGTCTATGTCTATGTGGGTGTCTGTCTGTCTCTATCTGTTTATCTACCTATCAACCCATTTGTTTATCTGTCTGTTGGTCGGTCTATCTATCTATCTATCTATCTATCTATTAACTTATTTGGTTTATGGATTGGTCCTCAGTGCTCTAGTCACCATGTGTACATGTCCACATTATTTGGAGCTGGTTTTGAACACCTCTCTGATCTCCTCTCCTTCTCCTTTCATCCTCCACCTCCTTGTCTCGTGTCGTCGGTTGTTACTCTTGGGCGGAGCTGTTTCTCTTCTGCTCCGCCTGTTTCACTTTGACTTCTCTGTCAGCAGGAGACTGAGTGCTGGAAAAAACCCTCATCCTCAGAAAGCTCTTCTCACTGTGGGTAATCTCCACCGCCCTGAGAGATCCTGTCTCCTCCAGTCTGCAGAGTGCTTAGTCCTGCTGCTTTTCTGAGCTCTGTGCGTGTGTGTGTGTGTGTGTGTGTGTGTGGTGTGACTGAGACACCTGAGCACTGTCTATTTTTCCAAAAACAACTGCCACACCTACATGATTATGGGAAGCTGTTTGGAAATATTTAGAAGTTTATGTTTAGGGAAAGTAAGGAACGCGTGACTGGAGTGACTGGAGTCCCTGGGTCAACAGGTTAAAATTTGACTAGCCTGTCACATGACATCATCGTATGACATCACCGTATTAGTTCACCTAACATTGTCTCAGTTGCTTGTGAGCTCAGCTGTTGACTCTACAAATCATTAGAGCGACGTTTACGGTATCACTGACCGTCCTTTTGTCTCTCTTATCTAAGGTTTGCAGATTTGTGGAGTTAAAGTTCACTTTTATGAATTTGGCACGGTTTATGTTTGGAGGCGTCGACAATTACAAAAAGCTGTAGCGCACTTATATGGAATAAACGACCCAAATACATTCGATTGCATCACGGATTGGGGGCGGAGCTACAGATACCGCTAGAGGAAATAAAAATTTTTTTTTTATTACAAAATTTATCACAGTCTCTTATAGTTCCTGCTAATGTGTTTAGTGCTAACAGGAAGTGATAACATGATCTTTGTGTGTGTGTGTGTGTGTGTGTGTGTGTGTGTGTGTAGGAGAAGACAGTCAGGATCTGGGTCCCCCTCCGTCAGTGGACGAGGCCGCTAACACCCTGATGACGCGACTCGGGTTCCTGCTTGGGGACAAAATGGCCGAGGGGTCCGACAGAGCCGCGTACGGCTTTGAGGAACCAGAAGAAAGTCAGGTATTTCTCACACACACACACACACACACAAACACACAAAGCGCAGGTAATGGCGCCCAATCTCAAGCCCAATCTAGGCCATATCGCTCAGAGAATGACTTTTCTTGCTAATTTACAAAAATCAGAAGTGGACAGATCAGTAGCCAGGACAAAATGTCAATAAACAAAATGTGCTACATTTGTTTCTTTTAATCTGTAGTAATGCACTTTACTGGCTAACTAGCTCGCTGTATGTTACGCTGCATTCGACTAATTTTCATAACTCATAATTTCCGACCTATGACTAGAAAAAAAACAAAGAAAGTGCCCTGCTCAACTTGTAATTCCTGCTCTTAAACTAGGGGACGGTCTCCTCAACCGCGAGTTCAGCAAGTGACGTCAAAATCAACATGGCCGCTCACAGCACCAGTAGCAAACAAAGTAGTGCCTCTAAACTTTAAATCAGTTATACTGTAGATAAACGTATGTGTTAGATCAATCAACACAGACATATTCACTTGTTAAATCTATCACACCGACTATACAGTTAACTGTATAGACACCAAACACGTCCTGGATGATCGACTACATCTGAGGTAAAAGGGGAATATTGTGTAAATGAGATTTTCCGCTGACTCAAAATCCGGGCTGTGTTTTATTCCTCTGGTAAACGTCTGAAGGTTTGCGTTACATTCCCGATGATGGGGTCGGTATTCTGGAGCCGGTGTGGCTGCAGCAGGAACGTTTAGACAGCCGAGAATGTGGGTCAGCTTCCAGCCACACACACACACACACACACATACACACACACACACCCCAGTGGGCTGCAGCTGGGCTTAGGAGTAAGAATCAGTGCTTGGATTCACTTCTGTTTGGAGTCGCGAGTCACGAATCAGAGTCTTGAATCACAGCTTCTGTTTCGAGGTGTAAATAGAGTCGATATTCACTTCAGACTGCAGCTTTGAATCAAATCAGAGTCGAGGCTCTGAGGCGTAAATCAAAGTTTGTACTTTAGTACAGATTCCGAGTCCGGAGATTCGGAGTCGGATTCCTAAGAAGCTCTTGGATTTCAGTTACACTTTTCCCCCATGATGGAGTGGTCAGTTTCTCTCCGGTTAACACAGCGGACATAAAAACAGGCTGTTGAAAAGTTGTGTGTAAAATCGGCTTCCTCCGTGCTGGTCTGGCTCGGCTCTCGCTCGGGGGTTTCAGGTTTTAGTGTCCTGCTCCTGTATGAAGGAGTGAAGACGGCCTACTGTATGAAGTCATCATTAATACAGACTCGAGAATCTGTCCAGAGAGAGATGTACATGAACTCGCTGAACTTCCTCCCTCTCTCTCTCTCTCTCTCTCTCTCTCTCTTTTTTTTCTGTTTTTCTCTCTGTCTCTTTCTTTCCATATTACTCTCTCTCCTACTCACATGTTCCTCTCTCTCTCTCTATCTCTGTTCTCTTTCTCTCTCCCTCTGTTCTCTGTTTTCTCTCTCTCGCTCTCTCTCTCAGAGCAAAACATCCTCATTTTGTAGATGGACGTAGCAGATTTTGTCGCTCTAAAGATGAGTATGCTAATCTCTCCATCTTCGCGTCGCTCGCATTTCTTTAAAGTGAATGTCGACGGATTTCATTACATGCATTTGAGTCGCAGTGGAAAAATCCATCGAGGCCATAAAAAGAGGGAGCGTTCTGCAGAAGTGTGCTGCTCTCAGCATAAAGATGGGATGACTGTAGAGCGTTTCGGGCTCGTCAGCACAAATTCACTTCTGTGTGTGTGTGCGTGTGAGTGTGTGTGTGTGTGCGTATGCGCGTGTGCGTGTGTGGAGATGACTCTGCTTTCACCTCACACCACATCTGTTTGACCTACACGGCTGAGGTCATGCCTCAGGTGTGTTACAGCGCTGTGATCAAACGCCATTAAGCATCAATAAAGTGGAAACAGAGTGTGTACGAACACACACACACACACACCCCGACCTCCAGAAAGTTCCGCTCAAATTAAAAGTGCTTCATCAGTGCTAATTTTATTTGTCTTTGTAAGTAGGGCTGAGTGATATGAACAGAACTATCGTATCGCGATACTTAAAAACATTTCTGTGGTACACAATAAGTATGGAGGTTTGTAGTTTTTCTAACAACTATTGGTAACACAAACATGTTGCACTTAAAAATGGTATAAAAAAAAAGAGAAAATTTGATGACACCTTAAAAAATTAATTATTTACAACCAAAAGTAGGAAAAAAAATCGTAAGAGAGAGAGCGATGATACTCATAAAAATATTTAAGAGCAAAAGATGTAAGGAGATAAAAAGAAAGCGTTAAATGCCAAAAAAAGTCAAAAATGTAAAAAAGAAAAGCATTTGATTGATGATGCTTTTATAAAAACGGAATTATTCAGAACAAAAAGGAGTAAAATATTGTTGAAAAAAAGGAAGAAGAGTTTGATGATTAAAAAAAAGGAAACCAATTTTTTTAAATGTTAAAATGTTGTTTACAAACATTTGATCAAATAACTAACTTCCAGTTTGTTTGTAATTGTTCGAAACAAACACAATGTTAGAAAAAGATCAAGATACGCACAATATCTCAGAAGTATTGTGATGCAATTTATCAAAATACCAAAATTAGATTGTAATATTGCCCAGTCCTATTTGCAGCTTTTAATATGAACAAATTTTAATATGAACAAATGTCAGCCAAAGTGATCTAAATTATTTAAATTAAAAAACAAAAACAAAAAAACACCAAAAAAAGAACATCCGTTAACACAGAAAAAGACAATGCCAATGCAGGAAACTGTACACCTCAGAAGGACTCAGAAGTTTAGGAGAATCAATTACAATAAATATCCATTTTAATTAAAGATATTTTATTTAAAAAAAAAAGATTTTTCATAATTTTCTGGTCCATAATTGTCTTTGAACCACATCCGAGGCTGTAGAATGGACCATGGGGCTCAAAAGGCTTTAAATGATCACCTAGAGCTCTGATCCAATCAGGAAGACCAAATTTAAAACCTTCTATCTCGTCATTTTTAAACACTAGACATTTGAAAACAATCAGAAATGTGGTGCAGAGAGAGAGATTTTCGTCACATTTCAGCTTAATGTACAAGCGTGTAGCTGTGTCTGTGGACAGCTGGTTCGCCGCGAGTGCTGGCTGTCGATGGAGAGGAAAAGTGGAAAAGTCTTACAAAAATGTTGTCATGTAGACAGAACTTTTTTCAGGTTAGGACAGGCACTATGCGTTTCAAAATTCAGAAATCAGAAGCAAAGATAACCTGAAAACGACCTCTTGGTTGTGGATAATGATGCTGAGAATTTCCCAGCGAGCACAACACAAACACAGTGATGTACCAGCGTCTCACCAGCTCACTCGTTCACTCCTGTCTCGTCCTCAGGCTGTCTCCGTGACTCAGAGAATCAGTCCATGTTCCAGCCTGGCCAGCAGCTCAGCGTCGCCCCCTCCTGGCAGCCCCTGCTCCACCCTTCCCGCTGGTGGTCCGGGCAGCGCCGGTGCCTACGGCTCCATCACGAGCCCCACGTCCACGCTGGAGAGCAGAGACAGTGGCATCATCGGTGAGTCACATTCTCCAAGCATCCCATATCTGTTCTAACTTCTTATCAACATGTGGAAGGACATCTCTCCTCTTAGTTTGCAGACAAATACGAGCCAATTGTGAGTGTCTTTAAGTTAATACATACCGAATAGGGCAGTTATTTTTTATATCTTTTCTTCTGTCCATTTTCTTTCTGTTAGCCACGTTGACTAGTTACTCGGAGAATGCGGATCGGGGTGGGAAGCACGGCGATGGCTCACGCCTCAAACTGCGGCAGACAGGGAAATCTTCAGGCGGCGACTCCTTCCTGTACCGCGTGGACGAGAACATGGCCGCCTCCACGTACAGCCTCAACAAAATCCCAGAGAGAAGCCTAGAGCACTCCGCCTCCCACTCCGCCCACTCCATCCCCCTCTACCTCATGCCCCGCCCAAACTCTGTGGCCGGTGAGTGATCTGAAGGCTCTGTCACAAGTTTGCTTTGGTTCACTGCATGTTTTATAAGATAACATTTGAGGGAGTAACTCAAGGATGAGACTTTCTAGGATTCGGGGGACGTTTTCTGTTTTTCTTTGGTTCATTATAAATGCTGAAGGGGTAGATTTAGGGGAAAAAAGGGCAAGACTGATCAGCTCTGTTGAGGATATGGGCTGAGCTAATTTCCAGAGATCCACTGCACTGCACATTGTGAATCATATTTTTTTTTTTTTCTAAATTATGCTTATTATAGTTGTAGAAATATTTTACAAACGAAACCTTTATTTTGGTACAGATATCTTTATTCTTGCACAATTGTTGGTACAGATTTGGTTTGCATAAGAAAATTTCCTTTGAGGAACCCAGATGGTTTGGTTAATATTGAGGTTAAAGTTGGTTGGCAGATGTGAGACCTTCTGTGACCAACAGCTTGCGTAGTGTGAACCCCTCTACTACAAGCAGCAACTACAGCAAAAACAATGAGCAACAACCAATGAGAGTTCAAATCAAATTCATCTGCTGTCATGCGCAGCAGATCCCTGAATCCAGTTTATCATCCAGCTATTTGTGAAAGAGGGCGAGGGCAAAATGTAAGAACAATAATGCACGTTGCTTTTATAACAAATCCTCTGGAATAGCAAAAGTAAAAAAAAAACAACATGATTCCTGGTAGCACACAGCATAAAAATAGCTACGTTTATTTTCACTGTACCTCCAGTTCTCTTTGCAGAACAGACAGTCCTCACTACCTGGGTCTCCATAACCAGTCTTTCTTCCACATTTTTCCTTTATTTTTCTTGTTTCTGTACAAAATAGCGCAGATAGACAGTTTAGGCTTTTTTGCTGGTGGTAAAGAAGGATTTGGGATCGGATATGCTTCACTGGAGATCCCTCAGGTGAAAGAAGGTGTGTGTATGTGCCACAAAAAATCACAGACTGCCAGTGATAAAAGTGGTTTAGTGTGAGCAGCACAGTGATTCTGACATTTTGACATTTCTGTAGTATACACTAGGCTATAGGATTAGGAGTGAAGATGGCTGCCAGTAGTCAAGCAGGTGTGAAGGTATCACAGTGTGCAAGATGAGGGATGAGTAGGTGAGAATTAGAGAGTGAATGAAAGATAAGAAACTGGATTAGATGGGGACCCACAGACACAACATTTAATCTGAGTGTGAGGTGGAGGTGCTGATCCTACAGCAGCGAGTGTGGTTTTATCCCCACCCTCACCTTCATGCTCTCGTTCCTGTGAAATGAGCTGCGAAATGAATGGGGAGCGCTTGCTGCGTACAGATCGTGTGCTGCATGTGTCAGTGTGTCTTGTTGAAATCGGTGGCCTTGTTGTATCACGGCCTCAGCACATCTCATGAGGAGATGACTTTGGCTTTGACGAACATGATGGCGTAATTTCGGAGTGAAGGGGCGTTGTGCGGAGGTGTCACTCGCCGTATCGTGCACATGGCAGCTGGGTGAACTCCGCCGACGAGCATGCTAGGCATGCTATGTTACAAAACGTGCCCAAACCAATGCATTGCATGTTTCACTAGCATGCTAAACTCCTTTATGTTTAATGGTCTCACGTACCACATGAGTTTTATTTCTCTTTTCCTTTTCTCTTTGTAAATATCGAACAAAATATCTTCCTCTTCCTTGCATTTTATCATTTGTTTACATACTTTCAGCAACACTTGCATCATGCTGTCAGCATTTTTCTTCTGATAGTTTCGGAAATTGTCATGAAATTTTAACAGCACCGCCTGCAGTACTGGATCACTCGAACCCTTCGACGGCCAGTATTAAGTGAGTATGCAAAGGTGGTTTTGTCTTCACTTCACCCTCAGAGATGTCATCTCCGCGTCAAATATGCTGCATTTACACCAGCAGCAGCGTGATGTGAACAGAAATCAATTATTTTCAGTAACTCTTGCCTGCTTTTACAGTTAGAGGCAGTTGTGACAAAGTAGGCGGGGCTAAATTACACAAACCTGGGAAAAGAAGCAATATGGTGACTACCATTGGGAGTGTAGTGTGATTCACTTTCCAATACCAGAGCAACGTCCCTCTTTTTTTTTTTCTTTGGTTCCTTTCAGATACTCGTTCATATTGTTGCGATTAATGATTTAGATATACCAGGACGTAAAGTTTAAAAATGCCACTGGGAGGGACGAGTCTGGATTTGGTGGAATCACTGGTGAATTTGATTTGTGATTAACACTGTAACAGAGTGCTAAGTTAAGCTAGTTAGTCTTACACTGTGCAGTTTTTTCGATCACACTGATTGATGATGTAAGCAGAATTTCGCTACACGTAGAATTATCTTCACCATCTGACATGAAGAACACACGTTATCACACAGTCTGGTATAGAATTTAGCTAAGATTTTACTGGGATCATTTCGTACAGTGTGACGAGTAATAACCTTAAAAGAATCTTAAAACCGTCTTTAAAAAAATATTTAAATCACCAAGTGAATTTTTGCTGTTTTAACTGTGTGTGGCTCAAAGCTGGGTTAGTGATTGTTGCTAGATAAACAAAGCACGGCACACGTTTCCTCAGAGGAGGAAAAGAAGATGATGACTCGTGTGACGCTGCCTTTGGAGACAGAGCAACCAGGTGTTGCAAGTCATGACAACCCAGATGTCAAGAAATCCCACTAGCGATCAACGTATAGCCATTCGGGGAGTGTGCGTGAACGAAAATGCTGCCACCGTGAACGCAGTGTTGAGGTACAGAAAATTTGGAGATTTGTGCTTTGCTAATTTTGTTAAAGTGTGTTGAAGCTTTTCAGAAGAATTTCTGAGCCCCGGTAACAAGAGAGAAAGAGAGTGAATGTTGCACTTCAGGCATTCTGGAGGAAACTGAAGCCAGGCTTTCACATAACGCCTTCTACAGTTACATGCCTCTGTGTTGCTCCGCATCACTTTGTCTCTCTCTCTCTCTCTCTCTCTCTCTCTCTCTCTCTGCGCGCTAGCTGAAACTCGAGCGCGCTCTGACATCATCGTGTTAGTGTAGCGTGCAGCGCTGTTTATCAGCCCTGATCTTCTCAAACTAACCCTTGGCTTAGCCTGAGACTCGGTGTGTCTCTTTACCTGTGATTAATTGTGCGTGATTCACGATGAAGTGCAGCTTTACAGTGTTTCGTGATTGTGGGAAACACACATGCAGTGAGCGAAAACAAAAGGCAGAAACTGAGTTGACTGTAACTGTAGCTCATATCAGTGTGAAATTTGCTTGCTTCGCCCCCCTTGACTGCGTGGTGTGGACACTGTCTACTGCAATGCGATGCAGGATTTCAAGTGTGTCACAGATTCTACTCCATGCTTTTAATCGTGATTTTTAAATGATAAACTCCATAACTCCATAATGTAGTGAATATAAGTCAGGTGACTTTCTGATGTGTGTAAACAGTCATGAATGATTACTTTTCCGATATTAAAATATTTTTCATCAGTGTAAGCTATTATAGCTTACTGTAATTCACTGAGTCCTGAGCTACATTCATTATGAGTTAATAGTGGTAGCAACACATCCCCTCATCATGTCCTTCCCCCAATGTAGAGACTTTGGACTTGACTTGGACTCAACTTGATTAGCAGCACAGGGGCTATGGACTTGATTTGAGCTCTATTTGAGTAGCAGTATAGGGGCTTTAGACTTGATTTTGCTAACAGCATTCTGACTTTGGACTTGGCTTGGAGCTGACTTGAACTCAACTTGGACTTTACTTGAGTAGCAGTATAGGGACTTTGCACTTGACTTGTACTTGTACCTGACTTGGACTCGATTTGAGTAGCAGCATATGGACTTTGGACTCGAATTGAGTAGCAGCATAGGGAATCTGGACTCGATTTGTACTTGGACATGCATTGGGCTTGACCTTGAATTGATTGGCAGCATAGGGACATTTAGACTTGACTTGGACTGGACTTGAGTAGCACTATAGGGACTTCAGACTTGACTTGGAATCGACTTGGACTTGACTTGGATGTGAGGTTAAGTGACTTGATGCCCACACTGTTGTACACACGGTGTTTAATCTGAGTGAGGCAGTGGTGCTGATGTTACAGCAGTGAGCATGATGCAGCAGTGGGGAGAGATTTTATCTCCACTCTCACCTTCACGCTCTCCTTCATGTGAAATATACTGCAGTAAATACACACACCACCTACAGATTGCGCTGTGAGTGTGTGTACACACACTCACACACACACACACACACACACACAAGACAGCACCCATTTTGGAAAACAGCACAATCTTATTTAACAAAATTATATTTTTAAAAGAAACAAGCAGAAAAGTCTTTGCTTCGCGTGACTGTCACATTTTAAACACCCTCATCACATTTTCTCTGTCCGACTAACCTCAAGCATGTAAAAAGGTAAACAACTAAATAAGCTGACTTGCTGCATGTGTTGCATTTTCCAAGTAGTTTTTCTTTCGTGTTGAGCAAGCATTTTTTTTGTTGTTTTTTTGTGGCATTCCTAGTCAGAAGTCGAAAATACTGAATTAAGAGTTTTAGTGGAATGCAGTATTCATTCTGTAGCGCCATTTCGAATCAAGTATCAGTTTTGTATTGTATTCATTTTTATTAAAATGTATGAACATTGTTAACTATCTGCGTGTGTCTGTGTGTGTGTGTGTGTGTGTGTGTGTGTGTGTCTCAGCTACAAGTTCTGCTCACCTGGAGGACTTGGCATACCTGGATGAGCAGCGCCAGGCTCCGTTGCGGACGTCCCTGAGAATGCCACGCCAGAACTCCGGCGCCGGACGATCCGGGAATGACCTAAGAGGTGTGTGTATGTGTGTGTGAGTGTGTATGTGTGTGTGTGTGTATGTGTGTGTGTGTGTGTGTGCAGCTTCCCTGCCCATTCACACACTCATTGCTTCCCTTCATTGCCCATGTTGTTTGTCCTTCATCCTGCATATGACCCACTGACCCTCAGCCCAACACTCTCTCTCTCTCTCTCTCTCTCTCTCTCTCTCTCTGCTGTCCTGTGCTAATAGCCTGCACTAGCATCCCTGCCTGGCAGTCTAACTCATGTAAGTGCCGCTCTGCTCCTGCTCACATCCACTTACTAACACACGCTAATAAACTCTCCATCTGTCTCTCTACTGATGTCTAGAATAATCCTCATCATTACGGTCGAATTTTCTGTATTATAAAAATGTAGCTTTAATTTTCGAAAATAAATAAATAAATAAAATCGGTGCAACAATCTTTAATTTGCATCTAGAAGTCTATAGAAGACTTCCAATCTGTTTGGCTGCTAATAACGCCTTCTGTTAGCTGCGTTAGAGATAAAAAATATGATGTTATATAATGTTATGGTTTTATGACGATATTTTGTCATAAAAATGCAAAAGATTACAGTAATGAATGATAACGATAAATATACATTAGGTGGAATTTTCTGAAGATTAATACAACACGATCGATGGTATGCACATAACGATGACCATGATATTTGTGTATTCAGTGATGTGAGGATCTCACACACTGACTCCATAGAAACCTTTCCTTTGCATGCTTTTTTTCTGTAACCATAGCAACCACGAGGCGACAGCCGCGTGCTGTTTCCGCTTTCACTATTTTCAGGCCATCTTTGTTCTGAGGCAGCCTTAGATCAGATGTGTGGCATTTCACAGCACAGCGCAGGCTTGCGTAAGCCACACGCTGCCATCCTGTCCTTCCAACTAGCCTTCAACTGCCCTCTAGTGGTGAAGCCTAGTCACTCAGCAGCTGAGTCTATTTTTACAGACAAAACATTGCATGTCTGGCACCAGAGTGCTAAGTAAGAGACGATACAAAGTAACACGACTGCAAAACGAGAACAGTGTGCAAGCAAAAACAAAAGATAATAAATAAAATGCCACTAGGAATTAGTGTGTATAATTTATGTTCACTCATGTTAAAGTGGCATGGATTAAACTTCCTGTCACCGTGACCGATTTTCCATCATAATCATATTATAGTCGCTTTTAAAGATTGATGTATATTTACAGAAACAAATAAAAACTTTTGGTGTGTACCATGGACCAGTATTAAGAAAAAGTAAAGAAATTCTTGGGTAATGATACATGAACACTCCATGTCGCTCTGTTCTAGTGCTGTGTTGCCAATGATTCGAATTTTTTATTTATTAAAGAATGACGTATCATGTTTTTAATTCATTTTTAGTTCCATTTAATGTTGGGAAACAAATTAGTTCCTGTTCGCGCTTACGTTATAGCAGCTATAAAAAGTCGTTCACTCACCAGCGTCTCTTTTTTCTCTCTCTTGTAGTTAATAAGACAAAAAAGATAAAAAATGCAGAGAAACCGCAAAGAAGTGTAAATTCCTCTGTCCTGAAGGTGTCGGCAACCTTAAAGTTACAGCTTTATCTCTGACTGTTACGAAGTGCTGACACTGGAGACTCCTTCCATAAATACATAAACATCTCCATAGAGAAAAGTTCACTGTATCAACGAATACACAGTCTGTTTAAGTGGAGCGTCTGCCGTACGAGTCCCTGTGGATGAGCTGTTACTATAGAAACGATAACGTATTAGAACGAGGGCATTAATATAAACCTGTGATGTGCAGCTGCGCTACTGTCAGAGCTGCTGTTCTAGAAAATTAATCAACACCTTCTGACCAATCAGAATCCAGAATTCAACAGCGCTGTGGAATAAAGAAAATATATATGATGTAGTATAACGCATGCAGATATACATGCATTTTTTTCTCATTTTAATCCCTGGTCCATGCCCTGATGTTATTTATGAGCTCAGTCTAATCTCAATAAGCAGTGTCCTACCTTACGCATATTTCCCATGATGCAGTGCGGTTCGCACCGTACCGCGCACCGGACATCGCCCTGAAGCCGCTGCTGTTCGAGGTGCCCAGTGTGACGCCTGACTCTGTGTTTACGGGGCGGGAGTGGCTGTTCCAGGAAGTGGACGCTCAGCTGCGCAGCGGTGAAGCCACCAGTCGGGGCGTGGTCATCGTGGGCAACGTGGGTTTCGGCAAAACCGCCATCATCTCTCGCCTGGTGGCTCTGAGCTGCCACGGCAACCGCATGAGACAGATCGCCTCAGAGAGCCCGCATGCCTCGCCCAAACGTGAGTGTGTGTGTGTGTGTGTGTGTGAGGGTAGTATTTGTCATAATTTTAACATAGAAGAAGAACACAACCTATACACCATCTGTCTCTCTCTCTGTTTCTCTCTGTCTCTTTCCCTGTCACTCTCTTTTGTCTCTCTATCTCTTTCTTTCTTTCTGTCTCACTCTCATTGTTCCTGTCTGTCTGCCACTGCCTCTTTCTCTCTGTTTCTCTCTGTACCTCTGTCTGTGTCTCTCTCATTGTCCAACTGTCTGTCCCTCATTGCCCTTGTCTCTCTCTGTCTCCCTGTCTGTCCCTCTCTCACTGTCTTTGTCATTGTCCCTCTGCATGGTTCTTTCTCTGTCCATTTCTCTGTCATCCTTATCTGTGCCTGTCTCTCTCTCTATATACATATCTATAATTTTCTCTCTGAGTCTCTCACTTTCTCTTTCTTCTTCTGTCTCTCTTTCTCATTTTCCCTCCCTCTCTCTCTCTCTCACTCACATTTTCTGTCTCTCTGTCTCTGTGCTTCCGACTGTCTCACTTTGTCATTGTCCCTCTGTCTGTCTGTCCATCACACTCTGTCTGTCACTCTCTTCTCATTGTCTCTCTCTGTTTGTCTTTCTCTCATTCTTTCTCTCTCTCTCTCTCTCTCTCTCTCTCAGATGGAGACACACTGCCCCTCAATCAGCCCCAGTCGGCTCATGGGACGCTGGTTGGAGGCAGCAGTTGCCCCGGGACTCCTGAGATGAGGAGACGGCAGGAGGAGGCGCTCAGGAGACTCGCATCTCAGGTCAGCTCCACACATCTCTGAGACCATTTTTATCCAGATGTTCCTGCTCATGTAAACACATCTGGCAAGCCAGAATCCTCTCAGGACATTACGTCATAATGCATGTGGTCCATGACCTTCATGCTCGGCCTACAGTAATCATAGCGTGTAATAATCGTGTTGCAGGTGGATTACAGACAATAATTGAGTAAATGCCGTCATGTGCACAGTAGAGGAAAGAAACAATAATTCATGATAATGAGATTTTTGCACGCAATAATTGTCCTCAGTAGCTACAGTAGGAGTCAAAATGAAACTGAAACTCGAGTATAATACTGAAGCTTTCATGATGAGGAACATTGAATAACTGCTCAAAACGTGATATGAACTTAAAGTAAAACTGAGTAAACATGAGTGTGTGGGTTAATAAAGTTTAAAATGATTGAAAACATTTTCAAAAGCTTAAAAGCCGATTATCGGATATAAATCCAATAGAGGATAATAAGGAATAATTTTAAGAAAATAATATTACTAAGATGTAATTTTGATAAATCTGTAATAATAAGTGGATAACATTTTAGATAATGTCAGTCCGATTCCTAAATAAAGCATCTCTTTTTGTTTACAAACAGTAAAGGGATCTATAAGAGTCAAGTATGTTGCCAAGAGTCAAGAATAGCACTTGATCCAGCACGTACTATTATTGTAATGTATGTAAGATATATCACACTTTAATTCACTACTTGGATTTGTTTTTGGTAATTCAATGTGCTCCTGTATGTGTGTGTTTGTGTGTGTGTGTGTGTGTGTGTGTGTGCAGGTGGTGGCGTATCACTACTGCCAGGCGGATAACGCCTACACGTGTCTGGTGCCGGAGTTCGTGCACAACATCGCGGCGTTGCTGTGTCGAGCTCCTCAGCTGCAGGCGTACAGAGAGCTGCTGCTGCGACAGCCGCACCTACAGAGCCTGCTCAGCCTGCGCTCCTGCGTCCAGGAACCAATCACTGCCTTCAGCCGCGGCCTGCTCGAACCGCTGCACGCGCTGCACAGGGGTGTGTATATTTACACACACACACACACATGCATGCTGCACTGTAAATATATAACAAAATTACGCTACAGCACCAATCTCAGCATTTCACAAACACGAGCCTCTTTGTCGTCTCTTCACTCGACTGATCTCTGTTCATTCTGACATCAGTGGGCAAATAATCGCTGCGTCATTCACTACCTCTACAGTGTCAGTGACCGCACGAGTGCATTTACAGACTAAATCCATTTAAAACAATTTGATCAGAGTGTGACATTCACTGTGTGGCAAAATCACATCTAGCTAGCAAGCTAGGTAGGGTAGGCTAGCATGAGGTCAGCACAGACTGGTGTGAGGTTAGCAAAGATTGGAATGATAGTAGTATTAGTTCTACAGTCTTAAGTTGATTGTTTTAGCATGTTAGCATGGCCTAGCTAGTAGGCTGGTACCGTGTTAGCATAAAACTAACCATTAAGGCTAATCATTTTCTACTGTCCTAAGCACAGACTGTAGCGATGTTAGCATAGATTAGATAGTGTGAGGTTCCATAGACTGGCATAAGGCTAGGTAATATTAGCAGTTAATCCACTTTTGTTAAACTTGTTAGTTTGAGAAGCTGCGATCAAGTTTGTTTAGATTCGGTGGTGTTGTGGTGTATCTCGAACGCTATTGGCTGTTGTGTACATCAGTCAAGCACGTCTCTTAATAAAATGTTAACCATTTCTCCTGATCTATTCATAAGTTGCGTAAGTCAATCTAGCGCAGTAAATGTTATTTATCGCGGTCCTGTTTCAGAGCATAAGGTGGCATGCGACGAAGATCTGATCATCCTGATCGACGGCCTGAACGAAGCCGAGTTCCACAAACCGGATTACGGCGACACGATCGTCTCCTTCCTGTGTAAAACCATCGAGCGTTTCCCTCCATGGCTCAAACTGGTGGTGACGGTCAGGACCTCGCTACAGGTGTGTGTATAATACACACACACTGAGAGAGAGAGAGAGAGCAAAAAAACTCCCTGAGACAATGACAGGGGAAAGAAACCTCAAGTGATTTTGGCATGTTAGCATCGCCTGAAGTGAAGTTAGCATAGACTGACATGATGTTAGCATAACTAATAACCTCATTACTTTCCATGGTCTCAAGTTACTTGATGGTTTTAAGCATGTTAGCACAGATTGACATGAAGTTAGTATAATCTAGCATGATGTTAGCATAGATCGTTGTGAGCTTAGTAAGTAAGTAAGTAATGCTAGCTACCTACAGGTTAGCCTGGCTTGGCATGAAGTTACTACGGACTAGCATGAAGTTAGCATGACTAACCACACAACATTTAAATCCCCACCCTTCTCTGTTAGGATGTCACTCGGTCGCTGCCATTCCACCGGATCTCTCTGGACCGTCTGGATGAGAGCGACGCCATCGACTCGGACCTGCAGGGTTACATCCTGCACCGGCTGCACTCCAGCCAGGAGATCCAGAACAACGTGGCGCTGAACGGGAAGCTGGACAATGCCGCCTTCGCCAAACTCAGCGCTCACCTGAAAGGCCTGAGCCGTGGCTCGTATCTGTACCTGAAGCTCACGCTCGACCTGATTGAAAAGGGCTACCTGGTCCTAAAGAGCTCCAGCTACAAGGTCAGCATAGAACTCCTCCTGACAGGGCAGCATCGGGTTAGCATGGACCACTGGGATAGACTACCTGTTAGCGTAGCCTAGAACGTGTTTAGCTGATTCAAGCGTAACATGTTATGAAATTAGCATAACCAGTGATGTAGCCAGAAATTAACTAGCCTTAGGTTTTAGCATGTTAGCAAAGCCTAGCATAGCCTGAGACGCTAGTATGAGGTTAGTGTAGTTAGCAGAGATCTATATTTGTAGTATCTGTATATTACAAGGTGTTTATCAGTTTTTTGGGTTTTTTTTTTTGCTCAGGTGGTGCCGGTGAGCCTGGCCGAGGTGTACCTGCTGCTGCTGAACATGCGTTTCCCCACGCAGTCATCGTTTGAGCGAGTGCTGCCGCTGCTCAACGTGGCCGTGGCGTCTCTGCACCCGCTGACGGACGAGCAGGCGCTGGGGGCGGTGAACGCTGGGGTCGTACGCGGCACAGCGCTCCACTGGGACGACTTCCAGCAGCGAGCTGAGCTTCTCGCACCCTTCCTCATGAAGAGGAGGGACGGCACGCGCATGTTTGTCCACGCCTCCTTCAGAGAGTGGCTCATCTGGAGAGAGGATGGAGAAAAGACCAAGTTCCTCTGTGACCCCAGGTCAGAGGTCAAAGGGGATGATTCCTTTAACACACCTTTAACAAATTCATGTACATAATAATATTCTCTTTAGGTATAATAATTTATAATTTTTAATAATTGTTATATTCATATAATAGTGATTCTAATGTGATGCATAATAATTGTGATAATGTGTGTAACGTTTCTCTCTCTCTCTGTGTGTGTGTGTGTGTGTGTGTGTGTGTGTGTGTGTGTAGGAGTGGTCACACACTGCTGGCCTTCTGGTTCTCGCGGCAGGACGGCAAACTGAACCGACAGCAAACCATCGAGCTCGGCCACCACATTCTCAAAGCACACATCTTCAAGGTACACACACACACACACACACACACACACACACACATGCTTATACACTTAAGCTTAGAGTGACACAAAGCCAACACACACATTTACATTCAGAATCACGGGAAGGCTCTTTCTGATGGAATGTTTTTTTCCTCACAGGGTCTGAGTAAGAAGGTCGGGGTTTCCTCGTCTGTGCTGCAGGGGCTGTGGGTGTCATACAGTACAGAGGGTCTCTCTGCCGCTCTCGCATCCCTGCGCAACCTCTACACCCCCAACATCAAGGTAACACCAACATCATCACCGTCACCACCTCACCAACACCTACACCGTCTCATCATCACCAACACCACCTCACCATCACCAACACCTGCACTGTCTCACCATCACCACCTCACCGTCTCACCATCACCACCTCACCATCACCAACACCTACACTGTCTCACCAACACCATCTCACCATCACCAACACCTACACTGTCTCACCAACACCATCTCACCATCACCACCTCACCATCATCAACACCTGCACTGTCTCACCATCACCACCTCACCGTCTCACCATCACCATCTCACCATCACCACCTGCACTGTCTCACCATCACCACCTCACCATCTCACCAACACCATCTCACCAACACCATCTCACCATCACCATCTCACCATCACCAACACTGTCTCACCAACACCTGCACCGTCTCACCATCACCACCTCACCATCACCAGCACCACCTCACCATCACCACCACCATCTCACCAGAACCAACACCATAACCACCTCATCATCACCAACACCTACACCGTCTCACCAACACTATCTCACCATCACCAACACCATCTCACCAGAACCAACACCATATCACCATCTCATCATCATCATCAGTATCTCACCATCACCAACACAACCATTACTAACATCATCAAAAACCTCACCAGCACCAACACCATCTCAAACACCATCATCTCATCTCACACAACATTGCAGCATGAATCCTTGTGCCCGTGCCTATTTATGGTTGCTTAGATATGATTGAAATCTGACCCTAGATCACATTTGGTTCATGTGTCTCTGTCTGTCTGTCTGTCTGTCTGTATGTCCCTCTCTCTCTCTCTCTCTGATGTAGGTCTCTCGTCTGCTCATTCTGGGCGGAGCCAACGTGAACTACCGTACGGAGGTGTTGAACAACGCTCCGGTGCTGTGTGTGTATGCACACCTGGGTTATATGGAGATGGTGACGCTGTTGCTGGAGTTTGGCGCTGACGTTAACGGAGCATCGGAGAGCGGCCTCACGCCGCTGGGCTACGCAGCCGCCGCCGGTCACCTGATCATCATCACCACCCTCTGCGCCAAAAACGCAAAGGTCAGTGGTGGGGGTTGAATGGCAACGGTGGAGGTTGTGTGAGCAGCTCTGATTTAACAGCGTAAAAGGGAATTTACTTACTTTAACCATGTGCCTGATTCTCTGTACATGCACAGTAATGCTGAAGGGAAGCAGATGGATGGATGGATTTTTGTAAAAGATGTATGAATGGATAGATGAATAATTTTGTAAAAGCCAGATGGATGGATCAGTGGATTTGTAAAGGATGGAAGGATGTTTTCAGTATGGATGGATGTATGGAGTTGTAAAGGATGGATTGATAGATGGTTGGGTAAAAGGATTTGTAAAGGATGGCTGGATTGATGGAGGGAGTTGGAAATGATGAATGGAGTGATGGATGGATTTGTGAAGGAAAAATGGATGCATGAATGATTCAGGGGCTGGACAGAAGGATAAATTTGTAGATTTGTAAAGAATGACTAGAGAGATAGATGATTGGATTTGTGAAAGATGGATGGATGGAAGCATAAATGGATTTGTGAGGATGGATGGATGGATGGATGGATGGATGGATAAATCTATGGATGAATGATGGGTGCACTGATGAATGAATTTGTGAAAGATGGATGAATCATCTGTTTTGACTTCTTCAGTATTTTGTTCTGTTTATAAATGTTCTTTGAGTTACAGATGACTTTAACAGATTTTCTGTTAATAAAGCAGGTGTGTGTGTGTGTGTGTGTGTGTGTGTGTGTTAGGTGGACCACGTGGACAGGAACGGTCAGTGTCCTCTGGTGCACGCGGCTCTGAGAGGACACCTGGAGGTGGTGAAGTTCCTGCTGGAGTGTGAGTGGAGCTCTGAGGCGGCTTTCAACAAAACACACGCTGTACAGCAGGCCCTTATAGCAGCAGCTAGCATGGGCTATACTGAGGTATACACACACACTCACACACACACTCACACACACTCAGCCTATACCATGCTCTCACACTCCTACGTGTGTGTAGATTGCGTCGTACCTGCTGGACCTTCCAGAGAAAGACGAGGATGAGGAGGAGCGCCCTCACATCAACAGCTTCGACACGCTGTGGGGGGAAACAGGTGTGTGTGTGTGTGTGTGTGTGTGTTGTTTAAAAGTAAAGAAATTTTATACACATTTTCTAAAATTCTTTTCTCTATCTCTCTCACTATGCCTGTCTGTCTATCTTTCTCCATCTCTCTCTCTCTCTCTCTCTCTCTGCCTCCTCTCACTCTGTCTCTCTCTTACTATTTTCTCTCACTGTCTCTTATTGTTCCTCTGTCTCCCTCTCACTCTCTCTCTGTTTGTCTGTTTGTCTCTCTTTCTATATCTCTCTCTCTTTCTGTCTGCTTCTCTCTATCTGTCCCTCTCTTTCTCTCTCTATCTCTGTCTGTCTGTCTGTCACTCTCAGCTCTGACCGCAGCAGCAGGCAGAGGGAAGTTGGATGTGTGTAGGTTGTTGCTGGAGCAGGGAGCCGCTGTCTCTCAGCCTAACCGCCGCGGCATCGTGCCGCTGTTCAGCGCTGTCCGTCAGGGCCACTGGCAGGTGAGCCACACACACACACACACACACACACACACACACTGTACCATAGCATAGGACGGGTCCTCCTTTAAGTCTGCACTTCGCTGACAGAGTTGAGCTGCCACCTGTATCATTATTCTATGTGTGTGTGTGTGTGTGTTTAGATTGTGGAGCTTCTTCAGAATCATGGCGCTGACGTGAACATGGCGGATAAACAGGGTCGCACTCCTCTAATGGTGGCCGCGTCTGAAGGTCATCTGGCCACGGCAGAGTTCCTGCTGGAGCAGGGTGAGTGTGTGTTCTCACAGCATGCTAATGCTAGCACCATAGCACATCCACAAACGGCACAGTTGAGAGATGAGATTTTGATTCATTTTCTAGAACAGCAGCTCTGACAGTAGCGCAGCTGCAAATCATAGGTTTATATTAACGCACTCGGTTTAATACGTTATTGTTTCTATAGTAACAGCTCATTCACAGGCACCTGTACAGCAGACGCTCCACATAAACGGATTAAAAAACGTGTGTAATCTGTGATAAGGTGAAGTTTCTGTAAGGAGATGTTTATTTAATACTTAGGTAAGGAGTCTCCAGTGTCAGTGCAGTTATTCTGTAACATGACAAGCTGCGTTTTTTGTCTTATTAAATTCAAGAGAGAGAATAAAGAGAGGCTGGTGAGGGAACGACTGTTTGTAGCTGCTATAATGTAAGTGAGACCAGGATGCAACTTGTTTAATGGCCGTTCCACAGCCTTGTATATAAAAAAACAAAACAAAAAACAAAAAAACAGTATGGCGTGCGACGTGTGAGATAAAAATAATCAACTTCGGAGTGGTAACAGTAACTCCAATTCATCGGACCACCACTTCATTGATAAAGTCAATCTAGTATCTATTTATGTTGGACATTTTGACAGTTGCTTTACAAATAGAAATTATTATATCCTGTCTCTCATCTCTGACCTCTGTGACTCCGCCCACAGGTGCGTCATTGGCTCTGATGGATAAGGAGGGGCTCACGGCTCTGAGCTGGGCGTGTCTGAAAGGCCACCTCCCATTGGTCCGTGCGTTGGTCGAGAGAGGAGCGGCGACGGCTCACGCTGACAAGAGTGGCCGCACGCCGCTGGACCTCGCCGCCTTCTACGGAGATTCGGAAGTGGTGAGAACGTTTCCCTTGCCCTTATATGGATTTCCTGTGCCATAGTAGTGGGACTGAAATGCTAAGCCATTGCTGTGTCTGTGTGTGTTTTGCACAGGTACAGTTCCTGGTGGAGCACGGCGCCATGATCGAGCATGTGGACTACAGCGGCATGAGGCCTCTCGACCGAGCCGTGGGCTGCAGGAACACATCGGTGGTGGTGGCCCTGCTGAAGAAGGGCGCCAAGATAGGTAAGAGTGAGAGAGACTGGTGGAAAAGACAAGAAAGAAAGACAGGGAGCTGGAGGAAGTCTGGAACATTTTGAAGTTTTAAGTCGAACACACCACAGGCACTAACACAAACAATCAGTTTCTATAAGTGCATACTCCATAGATATTCATATTAGACCCCAGGACAGGTAAGAGAGAGTGTGTTTAAATATTAATTAGCTTAAAATGTTACGCAGCTATGAGTATATATGTGTATAGTGTATTCAGTTTCTCATTCACGTCTTGATGACATTAGAAAGTTCAGTGCACAAAGAGGAACTCAGTTCCGTTACAACTCTTCTGCACCTGGTCATGATATATTTATATTATGTCCTCTTCCTTTTGTGCCATTTTAACGCATTAAAGCTAAAAATATTATTTGGGTACATGAAACCCAGTTCCTAAAATCTCCTGCCACCGTTTCCAAGTTGTTTACATCACTAAAAAAAAAAAGAAACGAGCTAAGATAAGATAAGAGAGAGACAGGCAACAGAGTCACACGATTACATAAACTAGAGCTCGTAATGTAAACACTGTAGGTTAAAATCGTGCAAAGTGGAAACTACAAACTGTAAAAAAAAAAAAAAAAAAAAAAGCTCAGCTTAAAGCAGCCAAGCAATTAAACTAGCATCCAGTCAGCATCTGTTCATTTCACATTAAGGTCCTAGCATTAGAGATGCACTTAGAAAAGATTTCCTCTATATATATATATATATATATATATATATATATATATATATATATA
>CM075025.1:1996692-2017546 GCA_037576675.1 Pangasius sanitwongsei
TATATTACAAGGCTTGCTTGTCCAACTCTTCTACCAAACCTAATATTTTGATCTGGTTTGCAGTACTATGACACCATAGACATCATCATTTAATTCCTAAAAGATTCATAGAAAGAAAAAGAAACCCTTTTTTTTTATTAAAGTATTGATTCTGTGTGTTGAATAGCTTTTAAAACGTAGAATAGCTTTCAAATGTTTGGAAACACTTTGTTTCAGAAGGAGTCTCCAGTGTCAGTGCTTTGTAACAGTCAGAGCTGTCATGATTGTGCAACCTGTAGCTGCATAACAAAGTGTTTGTATGCTGTGATGCTCATTTTACACCAACATGGCAAACATACCAGTTACTCACTGTGTCTCACTGTCTGATGTCACGTTTTTGATGAAAGGTTTTGTAATTACAGCTGTCAGATTGCTATGAACAAAATGACAAAGTAAATGAGACTTAGCAGTGTGAGCTATTCTTCTTCTTCTTCTTCTTCTTCTTCTTCTTCCTCCTCCTCTTCTTCTTGGGTTTTGGGTGCTTTACATCCAAGCCGTTGAATTAGCGCTTCAGGACAGTTTGGCAAAACCAAAAAAAAAAAAGATATTATTTATTAGCAGCAGCAGTACACTAGCTTTCTGTGTGTGTGTGTGTGTGTGTGTGTGTATTCATACCTCTGTACTGATTAGAGGCCATGTTAGCACTATAGTACCAAAGGTGCCTAGGAACCCTTTTGCAGTTGTATCTTTTCTTCTTCCTTTCCTTCTTCTTATTATATTTTGATGCCAAACTTGGCACATATGTTTAGCACCATGACCCGATTTTAATCAACAAGCTTTGAGGTCATTTCCAACCTGGAAGTGAGGCAGTAATTCAGCAACTGCTTGACATTTTTCATTCAAATGGAGTATATCTCTTTGAGAACAGGCACTGATGGTCCTAATGGCTTCTGGTCTTCTTCCTTTCGCTAAGTTGTGGGGCCAAAAAGTGCTTGGTCCCTTAATTGCTGCTTGCTGCTATATTAGCATTTCTTATCAGAGCTTGAAAAAAGCTGGATGTTAGTGCAGTGGTGCATCTGTATGGACTTATTTCATGCAATTTCTTTAACTAAAGAGATCTAGTGAAGTAAATAAATGTTTTGAAAACATTATATAAATGTTACACTACACCAAACCCCAGTGTTTAATTTCAGCTAAATGCACTGACATTGTGGCGTTTCATCAGTGTGTACTGAGAGAGGCCACTAATGCTGCTGCTGCTTTTAACCCTGCTGTGCTTTCGCTGCTCTTCTTCTCTCATTTCACGCTTTTTCATACCTCTCACTTGGTTCTGTGTCACTCTCTTCTTGAATCTAACTTATCCCTCTCTGTGGGCTGACATGGAACTCTAACCCTGTGGTGATTCGTTCACCCGACTCCCCTGTATCCCTGTCGCTTGCGTGACCTCCCCCTCACTTCCCTCTCTCTCTCCGTAAGCAGGATGTCAGACCCTCCCCAGCAGGGCCAGAGGTAAAGCCCTTCCTCACCTGTGTGTGCCCTCATCTTCCATTTCCAACCATTATTTGTATATGTGTAGTCCACTTCAGTACCCCTCTTTGATGGTCTCCTTTTATGTGGTGTCTTCGTAAAAAGCTCATAGACCAAAGCAGAAATCAGTCCATTATTTAGGAAAATGATGATACTGTTTGATGTGTGCTGTTATGATGCCTGCCAAGATAACAGACCGATCCCAAGCCCCGCCCACACTTGGTTACCGTTGCTATGTAGGTCAGGCTTCTGAAAAATGGAGGCTGGAGTCATGGAGTTAAGTGGCTACCACAAGAGATCAGTTTTGGGAATCAGGAAAGGTTTCAAGTAGGAAAGGTTTTGGATTCTTGTTGGTCAGAAGGTGTTGATTAATTTTCTGTAACAGAGGCTCTGATAGTTGTGCAACTGCAAAGCACAGGGACACACACACACTTGGGGACTTGCTGTAAGAGAAAATTAATCAACTTTGGGGCTGGTAACGGTAACACTGCCACAATTATATTCCTATAACAGAATGCTGTATAGTGTTTTTATCCCCTTATTTATCATATAGCTGGCAGCAAAACAAAAAAAGATCTGTTGCAAAATGCTGATGCTCTCAGCTTGAACTGGTCCAAAAGCAGCGTGAAATGTTAGCCTTACTGTATGCTGCATTCGACTACAGCTCGCAACTCAGCATTTTTGACTAGAAAAAAAGAGAAAATGCCGCTTTCAACTCAGAAGCAGGAGCTCTCAATGTTGGGATGATCTCCTCAACCCTGAATCAAGCAAGTGACATCATATCAACATGGCTTGTGACTTCAGTCAAACGCAGAGTCAGTAGAACAATCCACATAACACTGGCTTTAGATTAATGAACAGCAATTGAGACTAGATAGCTAACATTTAGCTAATATTTTTCCCCAGGCATTTGTTTTGACCATATCAGAATATGTTCATGGGAAATGCTGGTGAACCTGCGAAGGTGCTAAACCGGTTTAATGGCAGACAGCATAGGTTACTAAGAAGAGATTTGTTGGGCAGGCAACTAAGATGGATCTTGGGATTGGTCAGTTCTAGTCTGAAGGCACATATGCATGAGTGCATGTCTGGAAATGCATGAATGATGGTGATGGATTGAACGCAAACTGAACACTTCAGGAAATGTCTAGTGTTCACAAACTCCATGATTCATTTGTTGCATGGCTTGCAGTGCTTTCTGCTCTGCCTGCTTGATATGTCTTGTCTCCATTTACTTTTAAATCAGAGACCTTCTCAGTACCAATGTGGAAAATACAGTTTGTGATCTCACAAAATAGTCCATAATGCAAATTATTAGGGGAATAATTTGCATACTATCCAGCTGAATCAGCTAATGTAAGTGATGAAGTAAGTTTTGGTTGCTATGGTACATGCCACTGTTAAATAAATTGCTGAGAATATGATGATGCAATTACCTCCCATCTTCCTGTGACAAATGCCAGCTAGATTCTCAGAGGTTACCTGTGCTAACATTACCTGCAGTGCCATACAGGTGTGCAGTAGCAATAAGCAATGCCACTAACTGAGTTCTGGTACATCGATAATATCCCCAGTGTTGGTGGACAAATGTCTCTTCTTTGGAGTCAGGGCTAACTTTCCCCAATGTGGATGGTAACTATTTTAGGATAGCATGGTATGCCATACTTGTTAGCATAGGTAGGGGTGGGGTTGGGAGGGTTGGACAACAAGGAGGCAGTTCTGGATTTGTATATTAATCTATATTCAGAGATTCCCCATCCATACGCTGTACTCCTGACCCCTTGACCCCTGGAAGCACAGCTATGGGAATGTGTTGTGCATCCTGTATTTGGTTGTGTGATCAGTCATTGTCGTTCTTTTGTTGCTGGACTACTGAAATTTTGTGTATACTGTTTGTGTGTTGCCATACGGAGTTTCTGTCCTTCAGTGGTTTTCATTCTAGGTTTTGAAGTGTGCCCCTGCCACTGCACCTGACAAAACATTTCAGCTATTTGCTGAGCCATTTATAACTAACGTCAGGTGTGTTAGTGGAAGGAAAACACTAAGTTATACCCTACATTCACATCAACAAGCAACAGCATTTTCGATGTACATTTGTGAACACAGAGCTGCGATTTTAATGAAAAGAAAATGTCAATTGGGTTTTTCTCAGTTCTATGCAAAGTGGGTATGACAGTAAAAATTCCAAACAATTGGCTTAAATGATTCATCAGACCAATTCTATGGATCTTTTGGTCTGATGTTTCTTCAGTTCAGCACTCATAACTTTAATTCCTACCTGCAATTATTTCCCATTTACTGTTTGAAACACAGAAATGGAAGAAAAACTTTCAACTGTGGTTTCATCTTGCCCTGTAATATACAACCTCTCATTAAATGTGTATTACATTTAATGACATTACAATCAAAACATTACAAAGAAAAATAAAGCTTGGAAGAAAATAGCAGAGATCATTGGTGTCACTGGTTATTGTACGTACTGTAGTTAGCATGCTTTGCTAATCTGCAGATGAAGCAAGCATGTAACAAATGCATGTAAATCAAACAACCAATTTCACACTGATTAGTGCATTATTTAATTGCTTAAGAACTATTTTACCTTTTGGCTACTCTTTGGCACTACAACAAACGCTGGACATGCCACACCCAGAAGCAACAACCTTAGCAGTCACTGCATGCCCATGCCCATGACGTGACGAACTACAAGAGACACGAGTGACGGGTCGCTTGCTAGTCTGAACGTAGGGATAGAGTGCAGGGCGCTCCTCCACCAGGACTGAGAACCACTGACAGTATGGATTTGATCTCTTATTTACCAGAGACAAGGATATAAAGATGTTGTGTCTTCTGCTCTTGAATGAACTGCTTTTTCCCATCAAGTGGCTTGATCATGTTAGCATGTTGTCTGACACACCACGCTTCCTGTTTGCCACAGGTCCGGCAACATGGGCCATGGCCACCTCCAAGCCAGACATCATGATTGTCCTCCTGAGCAAGCTGATTGAGGAAGGAGATGGATTCTACAAGGTCAGTCTCTCTCCAAACATTAAATAATAATTGATGACACTGTAGTTTGGATCATTAGATGTCATAATCGTGTGGTAGAGCAGTTAAAGCTACCATTATGAAATGAAGTGTAATGTATAAGTTTGTAGGTATATATATATGTACGTCTGCATAGTTCATTTATTCTTACTTTCCCACTTTCCTTTCCACCTTTGTGTATACCTTTATTCCTTTCTACTTTCATCTCCTACCTGCCTACTTATCCACCCACCCTCATGTCCACCTCACCATGAATCCCAACTACATTCTTACCTACCTACCTACTTTCGTGCATTCTTTCCTTCCTTTGTGCTTCTTTTTACTTAACTTCCCTCTTGCCTACATACCAACCTACTTCCCTTCTGTCCTTCCTTCTTACATAACTAAATACCTTACAGCTGTCTTTCCTTTCTCTACCTTCCGACCTATGTACTTACCTTGCTTCCTTCCTTACATCCTTTCTACATACCCTTTGTCTTTCCCACCTTCTTTCCATCAACCTTCCTTCCTTCTCTTCACCCTTTGTTCTTTTCTTTCTACCAGCATTACTTACACTCCTTCTGTCTTTCCCTTATCTACCAACCTACCTCCTCCTGTCATTCCTTCTTACCTACATACCTAACTTGAATCTGTCTTTTCATCTATTCCCCTTCCTACATCTTTAGAACTTCCTTCCCCTTGTTCTTCTACCCCCTTTTGTCTTTCCTACCTATATACCTTGCTTGCTACCTTCCTTTTTTCCTTCCTACATACCTACTTACCTTCCATTCTTTCTCTCCTACATTCTTTCCTTCCTTCCAACCTGTTTATCTTTTTGTCTACTCACCTTCCTTCCAACCTTCCTTCCTTTGGTCTTTTCTTTTCACCTAATTCACTACTTCCATCTTTCCCGTACCTACCATCTTACCTCCCTACTATGTTACCCAGTTTTCTTTCCTCCTTCTTAACAACCTAACCTACCTGCAAATCTAACTCCCTTCCACCATTCTTACTTACCTACCTACATCTGTCTTTCCTTTCTTCTTTCCTCATTCCTACCTACATGCCTTTCTTTCTTACTTTCATCCCTTCTTCTTTCCTTGCTCTTTACCTACATAACTACCTACCTTCCATCCCTTCATCCAACTTTGTGTTCTACCTCCCTGCATACCTACCTACCTACCTTCCTTCTTTCCATCCTTCCTTCCTTCCAGTCTACAGTCCTTCCTTCCACTCTTTACATGCTAACAGCTGTGTTTTGTGCTCTAACAGAAGGGAAAGGTGAAGGAAGCAGCCCAGCGCTATCAGTATGCCCTGAAGAAGTTCCCTCGCGAAGGTTTCACTGAGGATCTGAAGAGTTTCCGCGAGCTTAAAGTCTCCTTGCTGCTCAACCTGTCCCGTTGCCGCCGCAAAATGAATGTTAGTAGCCAGTGGTTTTGGGTTCTGTTATTAACTGTCTTGAGAGTGTCAACTTTTTGTACAAAATGCAGCAAGATTGGTCATATGTACAGTGCACATGCAAGTTTTGTTTAGTGCGTCAACATTTTAGTGTAAAGTAAATCTGTGTGAGTTCTGTTAATGGATATAATAGGTATTTTCATATCACGGTGCCACCCATACTGCTGTAGAATATTTGTGCTCATTTACATTATTTATTTGGAATTTTAATCCAAAAGTGAGGGAGAATTCTACCTAGGCATAGAGTTAAAAACAGCTTACATTTTCCGTAGTTAGTGGGGTGATGCTGCTGAGTTCATTCAGTCTTTCCAGATATAATAATGGCAACATCTGATCAACATCATCACTTTTCATCCCAACCACCCTTTTTTTGGTTTTTGGTCTGTCAAGTTTATGATTTTTTTCAGCCCTGTGTAATAGAAGGGATTTAGTCTCTCTTGAGATTATTTAGATAGATTCAGACAGATCGTAACAACAGACTTGGTATTATTGCAACAGTTGTGGCACATAAGTCACTGTATTAAAAAAAGCACCCCCTAGTGGGGATAAAAATATTGCTTTATAGAGTCTTTATAAGTGTGTGTGTGTGTGTGTGTGTGTGTGTTCAGTCTCTTATATCAGTGTATGTGAGGACACTTCCATATTTTTGGGTTGATGCAATTGTGCACATGTACATTCATAATGAGTGTGTTCATGATGTCGTTATCATATGTATGTTCAGAATGAGTGTGTCCACATGAAACATGTATGTATGTATGTATGTATGTGTGTACGCATGTGACTAGCCCTACATGCCTCCATGCGTTTGGCTCTGTGTATGACTGTCGGCCCTGTTGTTGATTGCAGGACTTTGGCATGGCGGAGGAGTTTGCCTCCAGAGCTCTAGAGTTGAAACCCAAATCCTATGAGGCCTTTTACGCACGAGCCCGCGCCAAACGCAGCAGCAGGTAACCGTAGCAACAAACAGGAAGGGCGCTGGGACCTAAACCTCCTACTTTTATCTAATCTAGACTTAGTAATGAGGTGAAATCTCACCTGGTAGTGTTACTCTAAGGATAAGGAGGCTCATTTCCATACATTTCAACATTATTTTTATTCTACAGACTTCCCATCTGTCACATCACATCTTTATTTCTACATTTTTAGATTATTTTCATGAGTAACACACAAAGAACATTACCTGCCACAGCTATGTTGTTGGACTATGTTGTTGGACTATGAGCTATGGACAGTGTTCAGTTGAGAGGGTGCAGTATTTTGTGCAGCATTTTAAAGGTGTAGTTTGTAACCTCTGCATGTGTTCTAGAGCTGTAATAATGAAATGAAAAATGAAAAACTCTGATTCGCAATATCACATTACAGTGGATCCCCTCATTAGTTTTTAATTTCTGGATTTAGTTTAGATTCTGATTTTGATCTCTGGCCCAGAAATAATCTCCACTTGCAGGCAGGACAAAACTAATAGGCCTTACCTATTTTCCATAAAGTGTCCTGTAAAGTGTCTTGAACTCAAAAATCAGATGCCTCTCGGCGATCGCTGTCCGTCACTCCCGGCACCACTGATGGTTGACCTCGGCCCAAGCAATTTCTTTGCCTAAGATATTGTTGAAAGGCGTGGCTGAATTCGCGGTGAGAAAGCATCTGCCACTGGAAAAAAGCCTCTCATTTAACTCTTCACTGTTCAACATATTTTGCTAATTCACTTCTTTCCAGTTTGTTCAGTTTTGGGGTGTAATGTATCTCAAACTCTGTTGGCTATTATACAATTCAGTCAAGAACGTAAACATGTCGTCAGACTGACTGCCTGACTGATTTGATCCCTCAGCATACGGCATCAAATCATGGCTCTCAAGATGTTTCATGGGGACTTTAAAATGCAATTCAGGAGGCCTACATAGTTTCAATCAGAGGGACTGAGGTTGGTTGAGGGTAAGAGGAAGACGAGCAAGGTTTTACTTGCACTTTGCAGGCAGCAGAGAGCTCTAAACTTAACACACTTCCCCTTTTAAACAAGTTTCCTATACATAACTGTCTATTGGTGTTTTTTTAATCTCTGCATCACATATAACGCATTTCTCTCTCTGTGTGTAGGCAATTCCACGCAGCCCTGGAGGACCTGAGTGAAGCCATACGCCTGTGTCCCAATAACCGTGAGATCCAGCGTCTGCTGCAGCGTGTGGAGGAGGAGTGTCGCCAAGTCGCTCAGCAACAGCAGCTGGATCCACCTCCTTCCCCTCCCCATGAGCAAGCCCCGCATCCTCCTCCGCTGGAGCCCCGCCTGTCTGACATGGAGCCAGTGCAGGACCTGTTTGAAGAGGATGAAGATTACCTGGAGCGGGACTTGGATGGTCTTCCCCTAGCTGTGACTGCCGAGCCTCGTTCCAGTCCTTCAGGTCTGCCTGTCATTCAGAACATGCCACCTTCCCCAAGCCACTTACCCTACCTTTCCGGAAGCGCTTCCATGGGCCAGGCCTATGATCTGCGGCCCAGTCCTCCTTCCATGTCCTCTCCGACTCGCCAGGGTTACCAGTCCACCTCTCCGTCGCTCTCTCCAACTCACCAGACCTCCCACTATCGTCCAAGCCCTCCTCACACCTCTCCGGCCCATCAAGCTTCCTCTTCTTCCTCCTCCTCATCCTACCACTTCAGCCCCCCTCCCTCGCCTTTACGCCGTGGAGCCTACACCTCAGAGAATGCAGCCATCTACAGACCACAGTCTGCCTCTGTCAGCTCAAACCGCTATCAACAAGAGGGACTTTCTGGCAGGCCCAAATCGCCACTGGCTAAAATGGGGAGCCAGCGCTCACTGCAGCAGCAAACCCAGTGGCTGCAGCCAGCCAAGGCCCAGATCATCCGCACAAATCAGACCAGTGGCTCGGTCCACTCCAGCGCTTACTCTCACGTGGCCCAGTCCATGAGAGGACATGTTCCTGGGGATGTCGACGAGCTTGGGGAGGTGGCCTATTCAAGTCCACTGCAGATTCAGGGTAGTGTGTACATAGAAGAAGAGCTCCCTCAGAGGCCCTCACATGCATACAGGCCCAGCATCACAGGCCCCCGTTATGGTCAAATGGCACCGCAGATCAGCCGCAGCCAGTCAGCTGCTTATTATCCCGTCCAGCCACATGAAATTGAGCGCCAGCCTCAGTTATCATCACCTGAGCACCCTCACGGTCTCCGGCGCCCACTAAGTGCCACTGGCCCTACACCACGGCCGCTCATTCACTCTCAGAGCACTGGCCTGCGCTTCTCACCCTCTAGCAGCAGTCTGGCAGCAGGATCCACCTCTAATTTAGGGCCAGGCTTCAGGCCCTCGTCTTCAGCACAACAAATGGAAATCCCACTGAAGCTGGCATATGAGGGTGGATACAGCGATGACCTGTCACCAGTTTCTCCACCACAAGGCACTGACATGCGTCTTTTAGGGGGGACTTACCCAGGTGAGGCTATGCGGGCACGCAACACGCCCTTCATGGGCATCATAGACAAGACAGCACGGACTCAGCAGTTTCTTCAGCAACCTTCGTCCTCTTCCTCTTCGTCACGCACTTGGGCCGTGTCGTCTTTAGACACTGTGGTCTCCAGCCCTGCCACATCACCTGGCAACATGACCTATGGGCACCTTGCCTACTACAATCGCACCAACAATGCCCACAACGGACATCTAGGGGAAGATGACTACTATCGGCCAGATAACACAGGCCGGGTGAGTCAGGCACCCACATACCCAGACATTAAGGTGGCGCGGACGCTGCCGGTCTCGCAGGCCTATCAGGACAGCGACTACAGACAGGCGGGACATGGGGAGCGCCAAGGTCCTTCCTCTCCTATCAAACCAAAGAGGCCCTTTGTTGAGTCCAACGTTTGAGGCACACCTTGTAGATAAGTACTTGGACTCACATGGTTTCCCCCCTCACTTTGATGTAATCCGATCTTAAAACTGAATATATGGAC
The DNA here is from genome assembly GCA_037576675.1 of Pangasius sanitwongsei. Lineage (NCBI taxonomy): Eukaryota > Metazoa > Chordata > Actinopteri > Siluriformes > Pangasiidae > Pangasius > Pangasius sanitwongsei. Next base: position 2,006,635 of record CM075025.1, read on the forward strand.
ATGAAAGGAGATGTTGTAGAAAGCACCTGCTTTGGGATCAGGACATGCAGGATACTTCAGGAGCCTCAGTTGGAGTGGACCGCCATAACTGCTGTATGCTAGCTAGGGATGCGGTAATACGGGATATTAGTATCAATCATACAGATAGTCTGACCCCATGTGGCTTTCAGTAAAAGGACCTTTCATCAGTAGTGACCTTAAGTTTTGTTATTTAGATGGACTAGTACTACAGAGCTTAATGCATCCAATATGCAGGACTTGTGCAAACACATCTGGTGATTTAATCATAAAATTGCATTGGTATAAATTGCCTACATTTGTAGGAAATGGTGGAACAGAGCTTCTCAACAGCCAGTACTTACTCCTGACACACCAAGCTATCTGTTGTCCTTAGTTTTTACTGCATTTTCCACATAGTTAATGCTAGTTGACTGATTAAATTCCTCAGCGTACTTCATGGGGAGACAACATTTGGCTGGCTTCTACAAAAAAAATAATGACGTAGTTGCAAAGCAAACAAAGGCTTTTCCTGTAGTCAGAAATCGCCACCTGTAGTACTGGAACACTTGAAAAATCGCAGAGACTATGTGAGCTTGTAAGCAGGCTTTACGCAAACCTCACAGACACCATCACCAAATTATGTATGCTGTGGTCTTAAGTGTTGAATAGTGGTCGGAAAGCCAGAGAAAGCTGTTTGATTGGCTGTTCAGCCGAGCAAATCGTTAAAGGGAAAGAAACACCAAATCAAGCAAAGCAAGTCCTGCTTAACATTTTTTATATGCTCTACCCACGTTTGCACCAAAGAAACAAAGCAAGATCATTTAAACTGGTTTAAAGTGATGTGAAAATTATAGCTAGGCTAGTTTGCTTGGTTAAAATTCATACTCCTGCACTAAATACTGTAGTGTGTCATGACAGTATAGGTACTTACTCTGGTACAGGATAGGTGGAATACCAGGCTTTGTCTTTTTTCGCAATTCTGGCTCTTCTGGCTTTATTTAAATTTTGAATTTGAATATAGACTGGCACCCCCCGCTGGTAAGAAAAGTTATTTTGGCTGTTCAAGTGTGTTTGTTAGTTTATTTTACATTGGCTTGGTATGTCAGGGTCCTAAGTCTGAATGTTTTACAAGGCGTTAGTTACGCCTCCTGCCTACATAATGCATTACAACGTTTTTACACTGTGTTGAGTGCACAATATGTCCGAAATCTTGCACCCCAAGAGATCAGTCCAAATTTTGTTCCCCTCCTACCTCTAGGGGAATTGTTTGAATGAACCATTATGTTGCCAGGCTCTGTCTTTGATCTGAAGCTTTCCTGAAGCCTCTTCTGTATATATGGCTATAAAAGGTGATCCTAAATCAACGTGTACATAGCTAAAGTAATGACAGAAAAATGGAATATTTATCAGTTTAAGTTATGTTTGTACAAAATTATATATATACACATATATACATACTTTATTTTGCTCTTGGTGCCATTGTGCTCCGCTTTCCTGCTCCTGGTAGGTCAGTAATGTGAAATTTTTTTACCTGCTTTAAGGGCAATTTTGGTTTCATGGAAATGTTTCCTTGATCATTTAAAATGCTGTGCTGTGGTTTGCAGATGTAAGGAGGTGCTGCAACATTACACGAGTATAATCTCAAATATCATCTCACGTCATGTTCATATTTATGAAGGCAACAGGACATTATTAGTGTGTGAAAGATTTTTTATTTGGGAGAGGATAAGATCGTTGAGGCTTCTTTTCAATTTTAGACACGCTTCCAGATGACTTACATAATTTTACACACTTTCACAAAAGGTTATTAATTCTTTTACGTTGTATTTATTTCCTTGTTTCTAATTTTTTTTTTCTTTTTTAGATTTTTTTTATCCATTTGGAGTGGCTTCCATTAAACACCTGATTATGCTGTGTGTTTTCCAATCATCTTTCTGTTTTCTCTTCTTTCTTTTCAGCACTCTTTTGTTAGGCACCTTTCCCTTTTTATGCTAACAGGACTGGAAACTTTGTGTCCTCTGTTTTAGCCAATCATTTTCAACTGCTGTCGAAAAAGGGTGTTTTTTTTTTCTAATGTGTTGAAAACCGATTTTTTAAGGTTGATGTGTAAATGATTGTACAAACTGTGCTTAATTAGAATGCATGCTCTTTGCTGATGCACACATTAACGTGTGTGTGTGAGTTTTCACCTATCATATATATATATATATATATATATATATATATATATATATAGAAAGCAGGGAAAGGACTTGGCTTCAATCATTTCCCTTGTTACCACATTTTTCCCCACAGGTTTTGTTTTTTATTTCACTTTTATAATGCTTCAGTTGTATTTTGTTTTAAATCTAGGCTTGCTATTAGCAGAATTCTCTGTACATGGTTTTAAGTGGGAGTAAAAGAAGAGTAAAAGCCAAAAAACATGAATGCATTTTTAATCCTGTTCCATGATTGTAAACTGTACAATCAACTGTATGTAAAGGAGAAAATAATGTACTAATTTAAGGATTCAAAGAAACTCCCTCGGGGTGAAATGATTAGTGGCTGCACGAGTCTTGATTTATTCCAGGTTACACATTTAATCTTGATACATTAAAAAAAAAAAAAAAAAGATTCCATGTTAAATCATGAAGTCGTTACAACATGATTCAACCCTTTAATGATTTCCAAGCACATTAAAGAAATACTCCAGCAGTTTTTTCCTTAATCTCTAGCCCCCAAATCTGTAGTATGTGTGTGTGATAACCACTGATGGGAAAATCAATATGTTTCCCTGAACTGAGGAAAACCAGGAAAGCTGTTTACTTCCAGGGCACGTGCACATTATAACCGTAACAACACTCCTAGCTAGTACCAGCTAACTAACTAGCCTAGCTTGCGCTATAGGTTAGATTTATTAACCTCAGCAATGCAGATGAAATAAATATTGGTGTAACTCTGGTGATGAGGAGGTCGTCTGACTTCACTGTAGCTTTGGAGGCAGAAAATCAAGAGAATTTGTGCTGCTTGTGTGACTTTACTGTATGCAGCGACAGTTAAAGTGGAAACGCAACATCACATACCGGTGAACATCGCAAACATACATACAGTTATTTTTAGCTGCATTGAAATGCTTTCCATTCAGCATGTCATCAATCTCCTATTCGCTCACTAGCAAGACAGTTTTTCTTTTCCACCGACACCTTGTCCTCTATGTTTATTTATCTCACTTACCCCCCAAATTGCGACCTAATTGGTCAGGAATTAAAAAGCTTTTTCTGAAAAGCTGTGACCAAAAAAAAACAATGTGTGGCAGCAGTTGAGGAAAAAAAAATCATCAAGTGTGAAAGCAGTCTTATGTTACACTTTTCCAAATGTTCTTGACGCCATTAGAGGCCCATCTCTAACTGGTTGAACTAAACCAATTTAGACTAAACAGATTTCGTCTGAAGAATTCATGAAAATATTCTACAAAAATACGTTTCACTAAACATTTTTTTGACAGAATTCAACAGCTGCCCTTAGACGTTTATTATAAGTGAGTTTGGATTTCCTTTCTTTCTCAGCGGATGAAATTCTGCTCATTGGTAATCACTCACACACACACACACACAAACACACTATGGATACAGCGGATAGAGATAAGCATGAGAAACCCTGAAGTATTCCTTTTAACACGTGATAAGAAGCAGCAGCACGGGATTAATGACTAACCTGTAGGAGAAGTGACAGTACTGAGACGGTACATACAGCAAATAACAGTGTGATTATATAACAATCCACAGAAACGACACCAACACGGTACTAACGGTTCAGCAGAGCTCAATATTAAAGCTTCAATGATTTTAGCCTGTCGATTTTAGCCTTGTGTTTGTGTGTGTGTGTGTGCGCTTGGGGTTTTGGTTTTGACAGTAACTTTATAGCAACAGCACCGACAAAAATCAATGAAGCATATAAACGTCATTCAATACTAAAGACGGTTAGATAATTATTCCATCTTCCATTCAACTACATCCTGTTGTGACTTAATATCTCATTATTTCAACTTAATAACTCCTTATTACCAGATATTATGCCATGAGTGAGACTTTAATCTCTTTATTTCAAATTAATAACTCCTCTATTTTAATATCTTAATTCAGCTTAAAGTCTTATTATGTAAAGATATTATTGTGTTATTTCTACTTAATATCTTGTTATTTTAACATTTTTTGAGGTTTTTTTAGTTTCATGTATTCTGAACACAGTTAACTGAATTAACAATAAGTAATCTAAATCGACACCTGGCTTAATTACTATCTGAGAAACTGAATAAATAAGAATTATAAGCTAATATTTAATAAACTGTTCTTATTGATAGACTGTGGGGTGTTAAATATGGAGTTGAAATGACATGAAATAGTGAGTTAATTAATGACACAATTTCATGAAATAATGAGTTCTGAAGTGAAAATGACAAAATATTATGTTGAAACAATTACATCTTGAATCATCACAGTCTGTGCTTCAGGGCATCCATAAACAAATATTTCCTTTGACATGACCAAAAGGTTTCTCGTCACGTTGCTGTGTGCGTTGGCAGGTTTTAGCTTTCCATGTGTAAATATTTCAGCTTGACATGGCACTAAATATGAATCAAGGCACAGAATTATTAAACTATACTACATGCAATGTCCTGCGGTTCGGAAGGTGCAGTTCGAAATTTCGTAGCGTTTCCAGACCTGTGGAAATGATATCATTTTAAAGATACCTCAAAAAAAAATGAGCTGCACCCCACAGCTGCCTAGTCCCGCCCACTTTTCCCATAAAAGGCAACACACAAACTGCTTCTTTAAGTAACGTAACACACACATCATCATCCACGCCTCCCGAAGCGTTTTATTCCTCTTATACCACAGCAGTTTGCCAACAATTACATTTTTTTAATCAAACGAGGTGGTACATTTTATTCATTTATAGTTACGTTTAATGTTGTGGCATGTCCACGAAACAAGTTTTGCGTTACGTTACGCTGCTATAAATATAAATTTACGTTACAGCAGCTATAAACAGACATTCCCTCACAAACCTTTCTGTTTTCTCTCTTGAAGGTATTGTGACAAAATAAGGCAGCTTGTCATTTTACCGAGAAACTGCAAGGCGTAAACTCCTCTGTCCTGAAGATGTCGGAAAACTTAAAGTTACAGCTTTTACCGCTGACTGTTACAAAGCGCTGACACTGGAGACTCCTTCCACAAGGGCTACAAAAACGTCTCCTTACATCTCATCAATGATCACGCTTCTGCGTCTTCTGTTACTATAGAAACCATAACATTATTAGAATGAGCGCATTACTATAAACCTGTGATTTGCAGCTGCACTACTGGCTCCCGCTACTTGGCTCGTTGTTAGCAAATACCGCAAAACTATTCAATATCGTGATATAATTTTTACAGTATATTTTCACTCAGCCCTAATTCTGACTCCTGTGTGTGTAGCTTTAATAGCAGCACGGTCGTTAAAAAGCCCTGCAAGTGGGAAAAGAAACATTGAATTTCATTATTCCGACTTCATATAGCATTATTTTGATTATTAAGATATTAAGAGAGATTAAGTTGAAATAACAACGTCAACATTTTTTCAGAACGTGCGGCTCAGGGGTTCGACATAAAAACACCTTGCTAAGGAATAAGCAAAACGATGCATCCTGTAATGGCTTTCTGTGAACACATGGAGGCGATGTTAGACAGTGTTACACAGCAGCCTCTGTGGAGTTTTATACAGTCCAATAAATAATAATAATAATAATAATAATAATAATAATGTTTACAACCAGCTTAAGTGATTATTCTGCTTCTCTCAGTCAAGATTAGGTCATGCACCTGTGCTTTGCTTGTTTCTTGCGACGTCATTAAACCTCCACATACAAAAATTCCCTGTTGTGTAATTCTAATAAATGTACAAGCAAGTATTATGTAGTAATTATTGAAACGTTATTTTCAAATAATATCAATACTAGACAGATATAATTTACTAGCATGTTCGCTTCACATATAGATAATAATGAGGCCACAAATCAAACCCTACAAACGTCAAAGGGCATTATGGGTATTCTGTACTCTCTAGGGTAGGTCATCTGGCCCTGAACCTTTAAGCAGTGCATTGTGGGATGTGCCTACTAAATAGTGCACTATGTAGTGAATAGGGACTTGAAAATGACTTGTTTCTATGGTGACACATACAACGTCACAATAGATACATCAATGGCCTTGATAATATAAATAATCGAGATGCATTATGGGTATTTTGCATCCTCTAGAGTACATCATGTGGACACGATCCTATTGTAGTGCATTGTGGGATATCATGAGCATACCTTCGGACTTCAAAATGACTGCAAAACTCCAAAATTGTGAATAGGGTGTGGTTTTGGATGTGTGTGATGTCCTTCACTGGTCTGAGATAGAAAGCTAAATGCTACAAGCTAAACTGCGTAATTAGACTATACTTTATTGATTAATTATAAAAATCGAATTCTGTTAGATATGTATAGTTAATTCAAGTTAAACTACGTTATTACGTTACACTAATAACTGACTAATGTCTAACTCTAGAAGCTGCTGCCATTTTTTTTGTTGGTCATGTCTGTTTATAACGTAGTGACGTTACGCTCTGTCAAATTAGAGCTTTCGGAAAATTACGAGTTTCCAACCGGTAATTACGAGCTCAATGGTTTTTACTTGAACAGCTGAAAACTCATTACTGTAAATACAACATGACGTGGATGTATAATTATAATTATTTCACTATTTCTGTGAGAATCCTGTGGTATTAGAACAGACTCAAGCTTACTGTGGAGATCTAGAGAGTTCTCGCAAGGTATTATATTGAAAATCAATTTCTTTTTAAGACGTTGTAGTAATTAGGGCTTAAAAAACACAGTGTGGTCCAACAGCAGTTAAGTCACCTAGAAATTTATTCATTTATTTATTTATTTATTTATTTATTTAACTGGACATCACCATATTGTCTGATATCCATGCAGATTTTGATCAAATTGTACTTTGTGTCATGGACATAAAAAATAGCCAGTTGTGTGTGTGTGTGTGTGTGTGTGTGTGTGTGAGAGAGAGAGAGAGAGAGAAAGAGAAAGAAAGAGAGAGAAAGAATGATAGTATACTAAATTAACAGGGCTTCTGCCCTTTCCTCTTAAAAAAAAATCCAAGACCTTTTCAATACTTTCTAAACTTTCTGAACATTTCCAAGTGTGTCATTAACTGTATCATGAAGAAGAACCTAAGAACCTATGAAACGTGAAGACCATCTAAAGACAACAGATTTAGAACTTCAGTGTCTTGAGTCTTACTTGAACAACAGAACTTTTCTCAACACTTTTTCTCAATTTCCACACTTTTTTCAGGTCTGGAAACGAGTGTCAGAAAATTCCCAACTTTCTTCAAACTTTACATTTAAAACTACAATACATGTTTTTTTTTGGTTAAAATGAAAAAAAAAAAACATGGTTATTGAGTCAGGGCAGAAAAAAACACTGTATACTCTGATAATCCTGAGCTCAGACTGCATGGTGACTGGCAGGAGCTGCAGCCAATCAGAAGAGAGAGTGAGAATGTAAACAAATCAACCCGAGTGAAGGAGTGAAAGAGTTAGATATTACTGACGGAGTTTTAGATTTGTCCTGCTGAAGAGGTAAGGCATTTGCTTATTCTCTAATCTGGTGGGAAGCTGGTGAATGATGGATATTTTCTCATTGGGGAATTTGTATCTTTAGCCAGTTGTTTAGCTATTGTAGGGGGTCAGCTTATGGCTAATGGGGTGTGTTTGATGAGTAATAGTATTTCTGCATTTTAAACTGGGGTAAATTGGACAAGAGCAAGTCGATTGATTCTTCTGTTCGCTCTTGGTGTGTGTAATTTTGATGGATCGGTGTGTATTTATCCTCTAAACTGTTGGCTAGCAGGTGTTTTTGGTGTGCTTTTCTTAGATGAATTTGCAAGAGAGTAAGCTAATCAGCATTTGCTTTTTGTAATTGTGTATATTTCAAGTCAGGCAATACTTCTGTTCCATCTCGGTGTGTGTAATTTTAGCAGGTCCGCGTTTAATAGCAAATAATTATTATCTTCAGAGTCCTGAATACTCGGGACGCGTCCCAAACCACATTCCACCTCACTAAATAGTACGTTAGTATGCCTATGGTGTCACTGCTGTTTTGGTCATCATATTTAGTCCATAAAATGCAGTTTGGGATGCAGCCCTGAATTCTCATTGAAGGGGCTACTTGCAATGTAGGAAGCGGGTGGAAATACAAAATCATACATCCTGCAGTTTTAAATAAATCTAATATTTTTCCTAACGTGTTATTCTGATACAAAACATGGAGACTGAGAAATCTTTTTACATACTCGAATCCAAAAACTATTTTGCCATGGATACGTTCATCCGTACGTGTGTGGTGATGACGCCTGTTTCCTATTACTGAACACACACAGGAAGTGAGGAGTGTTTAAAGCAGAATAAGGAGACCGGAGACTAAACCAGAGCAGGAGTGTTGAAGTCTTGGCGCTGTATTAAGGCGTGCTGGGCCTGGAGTCCTCGCTCAGAGTGTTGAAGTGAACGGACAGAGCCTCTTCCTCGGGGTTCGGCGGTCGTCTGAACTCTTCTCTGGTCACCACGTAGCCCACAAGTACCGCGAAACACACCAGCAGCAGACCGAGCATGTTGGTCAGAACCTCCTCAGGAGCAAACGGTGGCCTACGCACAATCAGAGAAGTACGTCAGTATTAGTCCTTTATCACTTTACCCAAGTAAAATCTTACAGGATTTCTATTTTACCTGAATGTAACTGGAATTGAATACTTGCTCAATTAGGCTTTCACTGAAAACCTTTTAGACCCTTCAAACTTCTCGTTACAAATCTCCAACACCATGACAAATATTTTTTCATCTTTGCCTGGCTAGCAATCTGTTTTAAGTTTATTTCCTAAGTAAGGAATAAAGCACTCCATGTCATGCTGTTATAGGAAAATAATCAGTGGCAATGTGGCGTGATGAAGTGGAGTTAGTTACCATGTAGAAGTTGATTCATTTCCTCCAACCTGAACACGTCCGGAAGTGTTTTGTTCCTCTTATACCACAGCAAAATGCCAACAATGCCATTTAAAAAATAAATAAATAAATTATTACGTCTATTAGGCTATTTATTTTTATCCATTTACAGTTATATTTAATGTTGTTGATGTCCTTGCTTTGCAGTTTGACAAGCTGTGTGTGTGTTTTTTTTCTCTTTTTTTCAGAGACAGAGAAAAAAGAGAGGCCGGCGAGGGAACAACTGTTATAACGTAAGTGAAAACAACGGCAATGACAAATAACCCATTAGGAATAAGAGGAATAACCCATACTAGGGCACGCTCTGTAGGAAAATAATCAACTTCAGGGTGGTATGAGTAACACCGCTTCATGTCAGGCTGAATCACAAAATGCCACTGTTGATGAATTTCATATAACAGCGAGCCCCTGTGTTTTATCCCTTACTTATCAAGCCAGTAGGACTACATAAATTATATATATTTTCCCCCAGCATACACAGGATATGTAACTGCTTCTAGTCTGATTTGTTGAAAACGGCTAGGAAACAACTCAAAGTCATCAAATTATTTACCACAAGCTGATTATCGAGATATTATCTTTTGATTAGCAGAGGAAGGAAGGCGACATTGTAGATCCTCATTCATAAATTCAGACTAGGTATCAATAATGGATGTAGCTTCAGTGTAGTAAGCTATGTAGCTGGTAGTGAAGCTAGCTAGCTTTAGCTATATAAATGCTTTGGTCAACGATCTGTAAACTATTTTGGTTGTACAGTTTCATTACTCCAGAAAATTTAAAACACTGACTGAAAGATCCAGCTACAAATGAATGCTATTTGCAGAGACGTTTTTTTTCCCCCTCCATTCTTTTACAAAAGCTATTCAGTGCTTTAGTAAAAAAATGTTACAAAGGATTAAACCTTGCACTCCGCATCACTGTGTGTCCGATAGCAATCAGTTACAATCCACAGATCAGTGAATCACAGTGAGTCACTTTTCGGAGTGACTCATCCTCCTGACGCTCTCCAGCCAAGAGACTCTTGACACAATCGTGCATTTTCTGGAGCTTTCATTAGGCTCTGATGACTCATAAGCTCTTCAGCTTCATAAAGACTATAAATCTAAATGAGAATATACTAAATCTGCAATAGATGCAGCTGGATGAGTGCAAAATGTGTAAGATACTCAATTACTATGAATTCTGCCTAGATAACGTATGATCGCTGTAGAATAAACTGATCATGTGAATCTGAGATTTTAAATAAGTGCCTTATAAACTGGAGCCTCCTAACATAAATCACCAAATAATAACCATTCAACAAGTTTAATTCATATTGCCCTGCTATCTTTCATCGCTTGCATAATCAGTTTTTATCCAACTTTTGCGTTCCATCTTTAAGTGCTTTCCCTCCCATAACACACTCTGGTCATCTTCATCTCTGCTGTAAGAGCAGGGAATGTCGCAGTACTCACAGACCACTGAAGATCGCTTTCTCTGCGATGCCCATGAGCGAGGAACCCACCGACATGGCAAGGAGCACCAGGCCAAAGAATACATGCAGTGGCAGATACCATCTCCGTAGCACTGTTGATGCCCAGGGAAACAGGAAGAAGCCCAATCCCAGCAGCCACTGCACAGGAAATTCAAAGTCAGAATTCAAAGAGGCATCAAATAAAATTGGTGAAGAATGAACTAGAACTAGAACAGGTTAGTTTTAGTGTAAACTGTGTTTTCAAATGAAAACCAGCAACACGGTTTCAGGTGTATAACTGAAATGCCAGGTGTGGGGTAGTTCAGGTGTAAGTAAGGATTAAAATGCCGGGTGTGGGGTAGTTCAGGTGTAAGTAAG
>CM075025.1:2034809-2055339 GCA_037576675.1 Pangasius sanitwongsei
TGTGTCTTTCTCTGTCTGTCTCTCTGTCTGTCTCTGTCTGTTTGTGTCTCTGTCTGTGTCTGTCTTTTTGTGTCTCTCTCTGTCTGTCTGTGTCTTTCTCTGTCTTTTTGTGTCTCTCTCTGTCTGTCTGTGTCTCTCTCTGTCTGTCTGTCTGTCTCTGTCTTTTTGTGTCTCTCTCTGCCTGTCTCTGTCTTTTTGTGTCTCTCTCTGCCTGTGTCTCTGTCTGTCTGTCTCTCTGTCTGTCTCTGTCTGTTTGTGTCTTTCTCTGTCTGTCTCTCTGTCTGTCTCTGTCTGTTTGTGTCTCTGTCTGTGTCTGTCTTTTTGTGTCTCTGTCTGTCTGTGTCTTTCTCTGTCTTTTTGTGTCTCTCTCTGTCTGTCTGTGTCTTTTTGTGTCTCTCTCTGTCTGTGTCTCCCTCTGTCTGTCTCTCTCTGTCTGTCTGTGTCTCTCTCTCTGTTTCCCTCTCTCTGTCTGTCTCTGTCTGTTTGTGTCTCTTTCTGTCTCTCTCTGTCTGTCTGTCTGTCTCTGTCTGTATTCGTCGTTTGTGTCTCTCTCTGTCTGTGTGTGTGTGTATTAAATATTAAACAGTTAATATCTCTGTAAAACAAACAAACAAACAAAAATGAATGCTGGAGTTGCCAAAAGCTCTGGAGATCAGGAGTCACTGTTAACGTAAGCGCTAGACGGACCACGTGTCCAAAACGACTCTCTGTTGCACTATTTTGAGAGTTTCACCATTTTCCTGTCACCTACTGTATACAGAATATCCAGTGCAGCAATGACATCCCACAATGCACTGCAATAAGTAAGTGCTCCCTGTGGAAAATGAACACCTGTAAATCAGAGTCAATAGGAAAAGAAAAAAATTAAAGTGATGGACGCTTTCAAAAATGTAGCAGTAATGCACACCTACACAATATCTAATCTAAGAGAGAAAACGTATCGAGAAAGCTGTTTACACCAGTATCTGCACTTCACTTGATCACTAACCCCTGAACCTGTGCCCTCCAGGGCCTTTTAACCGCTTGCGTTAAAATCCCCGCATTTAATAAATGACCTTTAAACTGGATTAGCCTCTCAGGAACAGGTCTAATGTGGTTTCATGGCAAAGTGCTCGATTTTCTTCAGCTATTTTCGTTCACCACCAGTACCACATGCTAAGCATCCAGTACGCCAACGTAGCTATTTTTTCGTAATTGTTTCTACTGTTTAGTAAGTTTGTATGACCACGTTGAGTTTATTTTAAAGGTGAAGTTTGTAATATCAAAACAAAAAAAATCATATAATTTTAAAGATACTTCTGTAATTTACCTTCCTCCTGGAGATCTGCTACATAATATAGCGTAACCTATTCCGATACCTCAGTGTCTAAAATGTAAATGTCTATATGGGTTATTATGGTAATATTATTATAGTGTTGTTTTAATTTAGCCAGTCAAGGCCTAAAGAGAGAAATGAACAACAATAACCTACAAATGTTCAAGGCTGTAATGACTAAATGACTAACAAACCTTCTCCATTAACATAAATTCATATGCATTGTAAATAAAAATAATAATAGTAAGTAAAATTTCTTTTTAAATAACAAAATACTAATGCCTCAGTAATTAGTAATGAATTAGCGTGTGTAGTACTGTTCCAGATCATCATTAACTACTGAAGAACAACACAGGAACACTTCAGTCATTACTAATGAGTTTCATTTTATTGCTTAAACTCATATCCATGTAGTTAAAATACACACAAACAACATTTTTAAGTGATTCGTTCAAATTATGAGTAGAAGCTGTGATAATGGCACAAAGCAGGGCTGACAAATTGACTATATTACTTGAAATGGTTAAATAAAATAATAATAATAATAATCTGAACAATCATTAACATTAGCACACTGTTTCCTCACATCGCATAAAACAGGCAAGGTGAAAAAACTGTAATAATAATAATAAAAAAAATAGAGAAGTCAAATGTCATTATATTATCATTTATTACATTCTCACGATTTTCTTTGATTAAAAAAGGGGCAAGTTTTTTTCACCTTCCAAGCTTTATATAATTCGAGCAAACTGTGTGCTAATGTTAATGTTTCTTCACTTTTTTATTATTATTATATATTATATTATATAATTCTTCAGCCCTGCTTTGTAACATTATAACACCAATTTGTATGAATCACTGTAAAATGTTGTTTGACTACATGGATGTGAGTTTAAGCAATAATGTGAAACTCAACTCATTAGTAATGACTGAAGCGTTCCTGTGTTGTTCTTCAGTAGTTAATGATGATCTGGAACAGTACTACACACGCTAATTCATTACTAATGACTGAAGCGTCAGTGTGGTTTTTTTTTTTTAAATTAAAAATATACATTATTTTTGAAATTAGGTTAATGGAGAATATTTGTTCGTCATTAGTTCCTGCATATTTACCTATGGGTTGTTAAACTGTACAGTATTGTAAAGTGTGAGTTTTTCACTATTATTCACATTTTGGAATACTAGTTAATTATAAATACTATGAAAGAGCACGTGCGGTTACTTTTTAAGAAAAAAAGCAGGTGGGGCTGAGCTTCTGGGTTCTGATCAGGGGAAAGGTTCATTTCTGGCACAGAATAATGTAAACAGAACGAGGAAACTGTATAAATGAGGAAACTAGGCAGATCTACAGCACTGCAATACTGCAAATCAAACTTTTTCTAGGGTTTATTTATTGTGTATGATTATTGTATGTATATAAACATTTTTTAAAAAAATTACAAATGGCACCCAAAACCTATTTGTGCACTTGTGTATTTTTTATTTTCAACAAAAGTTGGCATTGCCTGGCCTGTAGTGCATATACACACATTTGTGAGCTGTGATGGGTATGTAGCAAATAAAAAAACAATTATTTTATTACAAAAAGATCTACATTTTGTTTCGTTACATAACAGCAGACCATAAAGAGAAATATTAAAAACTGCAGACGACCACAAACTCTCCTGATGTCATACTGATGTCAGTGTGTATGTGTGTGTAATGAACATGCTGGGCATACTGTGATCACAGTGTTTTCAACGTATGCGTGTGTGCGTGTGCATGTGTGTGTGCGTGTGTGTGTGTGTGTGTGTGTGTGAGACTGCTGTGTTTCACACATCCTTTTATTTTGTGTGCGCTAATGGTGACTCATAGCTGCTGGGATTGCAGACCGACTCGCTCTCCATGGAGACCAACAGCTCCATCTCAGCTGCTCTAACACACTAAAAAACAGCCTCTAACTCAAACACACACACACACACACACACAAACACACAAACACAACCAGTATAAATCATAAACACACTGATGGTTTTATCCTTAATGGAGCCGAACGGTTGTGGCACACACACATTGCAACAATATAGTTACAAAGCACTGACACTGGAGACTCCTTCCATTAGTGATAAATAAACATCTCCTTACAGGAAAATTCACTGTATCAACGATTACACATATTTTCCAAACCCATTCTGCCATAGTGAATAAGCGGTTGCTGTAGAAATGATAACGTATTAGAAGGCGCACGTTAACATAAACCTGTGATTTGCAGCTATGTTATAGAAAATTAATCAACACCTTCTGACCAATCAGAATCCAGAATTCAAAAGTGCGCCAGTGTAATAATATGTAAAGATATGTAAAGTCATATAAAACTCCTAATAGCATCTCACGAGTTTTGATAAATTCTGCATCATTGCTTTATGAACATGTTATAAGCACCTAATGTAGGATAAAGTGTTACTGAATATTTATAACACATAAATATCACATGTTGGTATAAGTGACTTTTTTTTTTGGGTCTTCATTTTGTGTGAAGGGTGTGCATACTTTTGCACCCAATGTTACATATTAAAACAGAACAAAACAAAAGTCTGAACCTGGAGATGAATGCATACACACATTGTCTAAACATGCGAGTGTTTCTGAGCGTAAGCCGCAGTCGCGCCGTGTTGTGTGTTTGTGTTTTCGGTGCGGCCCGACTGCAGCCTCGCCTTGCAGTGTGTTTGTCTCAGACCGGTTCTCACACCTCCATCTCCCTCGTTACAGAGAGCACCGCCACTGTTCTGCAGCCACACCTGCCGCGCCTCCTGTCCTCGACCGTCCCTGAACGCCAGCCGTCATCCATCAGTCACAGGATGAGGAGGAGGAGGAGAATAAACACTCGCTTGTTTGTGTACTGAATGAACAGGTTCGGGTTCACGTTTATTTTTATCCATCGCTGAGCAGCCATTGATTGAACGAAGCGGTGACGTAAAAGAGCGAGTTATCAGCCTTGCAGCTGTCCCTGTCTGATTCACACTGTCTGTCAATAACATTTACTGCTTTGAGAATAGTGTGTGGGTGTGTGTGTGGGTGGGTGTGTGTGTGTGGGTGTGTTTTTGTGAATAAATTTTGTGCTGATCCCTGCCTAAAAAATGCTTCCTATTAAAGGGATACTTCAGCGTTCAATGCACTTCTACATAAAAAAAAAATCCTTCTTTACCGTAAAACCACAGCGCTGTTGAATTCTGGCTCCTGATTGGTCAGAAGGTGTTGATTAATTTTCTATAACAGCAGCTCTGACAGTAGCGCAGCGGCAAATCACAGGTTTATTGAACGTTATTGTTTCTATAGTAACGGCTCGTTCACAGCGGACGCTCCACGTGAACAGATTTTTTTAAAAAACGTTTTCTGTAAGGAGATGTTTATTTAACGTGTATGGAAGGAGCCTCCAGTGTCAGCGCTTTGTAACATCTGAGGTAAAGCTGTAACTTTACGTTTTCTGACATCTTCAGGACAGAGGAGTTTACGCTTTGCGGTTTCTCGGTAGCATGAGAAGCTGCGGGGGTTTTTTTTTTGGCGTAACTTTGAGAGAGAGAGAATAAAGAGAGGCTGGTGAGGGAACGACTGTTTATAGCTGCTCAAACGTAAGTGAGAACAGGAACTGACTTGTTTCACAAATGTTCCACAACATTAATCGCAGCTATAAATGAATAAAAAGTAGGACGTGTTGTTCCTTAATTAATAAAAGAAATTATAAATGTTGTCGAAACGCTGTGGTATAAGAGAGAAATAAAACACTTCAGGACGTGCTGCTATAGGAAGATAACAGATCAGGGCGGTAACAGTAGCTCCATTTCATCACACCACCCCATCACTGATTAATTTTCTGAAACAGCACAACACAGTGTGTCTTATTGCTTAATAATAATGGAAGATTAAGGGCAGCTGTTATACTATACCAAACGTGTTTATATGTGACAGAGTGTGTAGATCAGAGTGTGTGTCTTTCTATTCGTGTGTGTGTGCATAAGTGTGTGTAAGAGGAACTGCACACAGTGACCTGTGGACATGGCTAAGGTGCAGCCATGGCAACCTGTATGGAACAGAAAGCAAACAACCATTTAAGGGAAGTGTGTGTGTGTGTGTGTGTGTGTGTTTTTGTTTTTTTTTCTCCCTGAGATGCTCCCGGGTCCATGAGAAAGGACGGGACTCAAAGTCCCCAGCTGGAAACTACAATGAACATCACAACATAAAGTGAGAACAAACAGTCAGATAGTGTGTGTGTGTGTGTGTGTATATATGTATATATATATATATATATATATATATATATATGTGTGTGTTTGTGTGTGTGTGTGTTTGATTCTAAATTATTACCATATCAATAAATTCACTTGCTAATCTGGAGGCGGAGCTTCATATGAGCTCAGTTAGTGATGTCACAAAATAGGCTCCATGGCTTTGGACCAATCACATCCGATATGCAAATGATTACAGGATGACAACGCGGTAACTGGAAACATTTAGATATAGAACCTACACGCTAAGCTAACTAGGTAACTTGGCTAATGTTAGCTTGTATAATCACTGAGGTATCTAATTAGCATATTCATGCATGTTGATGAATTCTGGCATATATTCCTAATATATAATCTAATCATAATTAATAATAGATAATTAAAGGTGCAATAGTTACAATTTTTTCTTACAAATAACCTGGAAAATATAGAAAAATTTTTTTGTTTAAGCAATGACATCAGCACAAGTGTATTATGACCCATGACCCTTCTCTCCGCCCCATTTTAGTTGGTCCGAAAAGGAAAACATGGCAGAAAATCGGATAAGCAACGATCACAGCCAGTTACATTTACTGTGAGCAAAAAAAACATGACAAGAAATGTAATAAAACAAGAATAAACACTGGTAGCATGTTTCTAATATTGAGAAATTAGCGATGTTGCTCTTGTATAAGGCGCTGAACTGTTTGAATGGGTGTCTTTACATAACGACTCAAGTAGCTACATTTTTAGATCTTAGAGATCCAGTGAAAGTAATGCTTTGGATGAACTGCTTTCATAGAAATGCCTGTAATGCTAGCTAACTCCGGTGAAAGCTAAGGCTGACAACATCGGTAGTGATGATCAGCTGAAAAACTCATGAGAGCTCATTACAAAGAAAAACAGCACAGTGAAGTCGCTCGCAGCAGCAAATCAGCGTGAGCCGAATTTCACACGTTCATAGCGTTATGACCAGACCAAATGCTAAGACCAGGAGACGTGGGAGACTCAGGAGTTCGATAACCGCTATCTCGATTATCATGATTACCCAGGCTAAAAAAAATCCAGCGTAGCCTGACTAGCTACCAGCTACCAAAATACAGACCGAGGTGATAAAGCTGGTAGAAAGGAAACATTATCTGAATTACTGCTACTAATGCTGCATCATGGAAAAGGAACTATTTAAGAAAATAACACAACAGAAAAGCAAGTAGAAAATTCTAATAATTAATGATCAATTTAGTCAATTAAAAAGGAAGCTGGAAAATAGTGGCAAAAAAAGATGGTCTATCAGTTTATAAGCTCTGGATAAGTGAAATGTAATGGTCATAAAGTGTCAAGGGCAATAAATGGACACGCTGAAAGGAACGATATGAACGATATCAACTAGCCTATAGCTACACTATTCGCTGTTGTTAACAACTTTTGAAATGGGAAGCAGGTTGAAGAAGTAAGAAAAATCATTCCAATGTCGTTGTACTTCACCTACTTAACCACTAGAGCTCTGATCTTCAGCTATCTTGACTAACACACCTTTAAACCACAATGAACGACACAATTGGAACTTGTGTTTAACATAGTTTCATACTTAAGCGCTCCATTTCTACGCTGTAAATTTGCCAATAGGATATTTTTCCAATCATCCATAGTTTATTGATTAAATGCCTCTTTGCTTGTGAATAACTCAATAAATGTGCAAAAGATGAAGTATATTACTTTATATATATATATATATATATATATATATAAAATATTTTACTTTATTTATTTACTTATTTTTACAGTTTATAGTGCTATGTTAATCGTAACATAATTAAACAAATATCAAATGATGTTATACACATCTTATCTTATCTTCCTTTGTGATCACACACTGTCGCCATGGATACTGACATGAACGCCGGGGGTTGTGAATTCTCTCAAGTGTATTTCCTGCTTCGAGTTGACATGGTGACAGTTAAATTATGCGTTCCTGATGGAAAGCAAGTGTACAATTTGAAAATAAATAATGTAATAAATGTATGCAGTAAAATGTAATGTAAAAGGCTGAAACAACAATTCAGACACAAGCGCCACATCCCATGATGAAATGATTTTGTTGATCCAATAGAATACCTTGGCAGAAAGTATTTTTCCCCTGATATACATCTGATACCGATATGCACTCACTGTCCACTTTAATAGGAACACCTGTACGCCTGCTCATTTATGCACTTGTAGATTAGAAAAAAAAAAACACTTGGTCTTTTTCCAGTCTTCTGCTCTCCAGTTTTGATGAGTCTGTGCTCATGACAGCCTCAGATTCTTGTTCTTGACTGAAAGGAGAGGAACCTGATGTGGTCTTCTGCTGTTGTAGCTCATCCACCTCAAGGTTTGATGTGATGTGCATTCTGAGATGCTTTTCTGATCACCACGGTTGTAAAGAGTGATTATTTGAGTTACTGTAGACTTCCTAGCAGCTCAAACCAGTCCGATCATTCTCCTCCGATCTCTCTCATGTAGAGACTATTGTGTGTGAAAATCCCAGGAGATCAGCAGTTTATGAAATATGCAGACCAGACCAGATCACATTTTTTCCTCATTCTGAAGTTTGATGTGACATTAGCTGAAGCTCTTGACCTGTATCTGTATGATTTTACGCATTACACTGCCACATGATTGGCTGATTGGATAACTGCATAAATGAGCAGGTGTTCCTATTAAAGTGGGCAGTGAGTGTGTATATGATAAATTTAGTAATGATTTTAGCTAAATTTTACACAAGGTGATTTCAGAACAGCTTTTTCTTTTTCAATTTTTTTTATTTTTTTTAATCTCATCTTATTGTTTGTTTTTATTTCTGAATGCATTATTATTATTATTGTTATTATTATTATTATTATTATTATTATTATTTAAACAGGAATTCATTCTGTTTTTTACGAACTAACCGCTGATTGGACGCATGTTCGTGGTGGGCGGGGTCTAAGTTGCTAAAGGCGTGGCTTTCGCTCGGTCGTGGTTGCTATCGCAACCAAACAGCTCTTGCAACCTCAATTTTAAAGTAATTTTTTTTTAACGGTTTTGCGTAAATGAATGCGTGGTCTAACACTTAAAACTTTGCTTTCTTTCAAAACTTAGTTCCAATCCTAAATGTTAAAAAAAAAAAAAAAACGCACAAAAATACTAGCGAGTTTCATATTTTGCTTTTAAGGCGTGGGCTAACCGTCACGGTATTGTACTTCCGGTCTATTCACCCCGCCTTTTTTTCTCTACGATTGGCTGGTTGGGTTATTTTTCCGCGGTCGGATTGGCCACTCGAAATCGCTCGGCTCTGGATTGGACAATCCGGAACGCAGGAGGCGGGACTTTCCTCTAAGCCAATAAGCGGAGCAGGAGCTGTTCACTTCGCGGGGGCTCGAGCGCGTTCTCTCTCTCTCTCTCTCTCTCTCTCTCGCGTACTTGTGTACTTTCTTTCGGTCGTCTATTTATAGAACCCCACAATCGGGAACCACGTGACACGGGGGAGTGACGTCACTAATGTTGTCGTCGGTGGAGGAGCCGCAAACATGGAGGAGGAGAGAGAGAGTGAGAGAGAGAGAGCGAGAGTGAGTGAGAGAGAGAGAGACAGAGTTGTGGCCGGAAAAAAAAAATGTTATACTTTTCTCCTTTAACGAAAAGCGATAAATGAGGAAGAAAGAGCGGCGGTGAAGACAGGAAATAAAAGTGTGCACGAGCTTCGGGAAGCCAAACAGTCTCCAGGTAAATGCATTTATGTTCAGTCGTCATAGTGACAGGTTATAGAGAGAGATATGTTTATAGATTTACTTATATTCCTGTCTAAAGAAAACTCTGCTGAGCCCCTGATGAGCGCGCTCATCATCATCATCATCATTATTATTATTATTATTATTATTATTATTATTATTACTGCAGATGGATTTCCTGCCTTGGCTTTGCGTGCTTAATGTTCACGAGGTTGTTTTTTTTGTCCTTTTTTTTTTTTTGCAGACATTTTCTTAAACTGACAGCTGCGTAGTTTAGCTTTAAAACCACTGCAAGTTTCATCCCGAGGGCCGCCTCCTTCACCACCATGCAACCGGCTCTCTAGAACATTATAACAGAATATCACGCTTTATTATGTGTGTGTGTGTGTGTGTGTGTGTGTGTTATAATGTCTCATCTCACCTTAATCACTGCTGACACACACACACACACACACACATATACACACACAAAAGGATGATGTGTCACTGCACTGCAATTAAATAATGTACAGAATCTCATTTATTCTAATAATATCTCATCCTTCATCATGTCTTGTGACATCAGGTCTTGTCTAATCACCAGGGCGAGAGATGATGATGATGATGAGGATGAGGATGATGATGATGTGAAAATTCACTGCATTGTCACTGAATATTGTAGGAAAAGCAAAAGGGCTGATTTGTGTCATGTCATGTAATAAGTCTGAGGAATATATTGGGGGTTTATTTATTCGTATAAACCTCTGTCATGTGTATCATATCGTATCTTATACAGATATATATATATATATATATATAAAATGTATATTTATATGTGAAGATGTGAAGAGCTGATGTTAGTCGTTCGATTGAGCTTTAACATTCAGAGCTACTAATAGCTGGAGGATTAAATAGAGCTGAGCGACGTGACGATATAATGTCAATATCGTGATACGCTGGCTCACGATACGCCTAGCGGGGATATCGTTGGTATATTAGCGCTGGTGTTTCTGACAGTCTTGAGCATTTTCTCCTTTTTCGCTGTTAAATTATTCATTCCTTTAGCAATTCAGTCTTTTTCAGCTCCTCAAACATCGTATCGTACGCATCGCTGTACACGCCCTCCCCTGCGTACCTCGTGTACGCCCGGAGGAGCGAACCGCGATGTCCACTAGAGGGCAGGTCCGAGACGAGACGCCGCTCTCCGACAGGTTTCCACGGCGACCTGGAAACCGTTAAGCGACGCACGTTTACGTCTGAGAGCAGCACGGAGGTGTTAAACACACCGACCAGCCTCTCTGTTAGTTTCTCTTTTAAAACTTTCCGCCATCATTATCTAGAAGATCTGGAAGATTACTAGGTGACGCTTCATCGGGTTTTCATCGGGTTTGTTATCTATACGAGAGGCTTCGGAGATTCCGACAACGCGGAAATCGTTTTGCGAATTGATGACGTGAAAATGCCAAGCCGAAGGTTACGGAAACATCTAACGTTACTCATGTTAACATTCAGAGTTACGCTGCTCGTAAATATTATAGAAAATCAAGTATAAGCCAGAGTCACTGGAGCTTATTTATTCTTATAAAGCTCTCTCATGTCATAGATCACGTCTTATTTGATCAGTGTGAAGGAAAAGCCACGGTTATAAGCTTTTCTTTCATTTCCTTTGCGTGTCAAAAATGTGAATGGGAACGAATTTCAGGAAGAAACGTCGGCCCACGCGGCGTCGGATTAGTCCGAGGAATCATTCGAGCCATTTGTTTGGATTTGTGGCTTTAGCGCTTCGTACCTAATTTGCATAGACTCAGAGGTCACTTGTCATGTTGTTACTTGTCGCTGTTGCTGAAACTGGGGCTACGTTGTCGCACACATGCGTACAGAATGAATGCCGGTGTGTGGCTTTGTCACGGGAGCGGGCGGATAGATATAAAACTCGCAGGATAGAAGAGAGGTAAAACATGCACACTAGGGGTCGTGCAGATTATTCGACTGAAACGTTCAGGGATGTCGACTAGTCGGGCGATGGAAAGAAAAAAAAAAAAAAACAGAGACGCAGATGGTGTGTCTGAAAATATTTCACAACAGATTCTACCGCTAACTTCAAACGACTAATCTGGGGAAAAAAAAGTCCTGTTTATTTTGCTTTAATTGACCGTTAACCCCTCGATACCACTTTGCACAAAGTGGAGCGGCGTGCCGAAGATCGCGCGAGAGCCGTCTCAGGCTAGTTTCGAGTCAGATCAGCGGCGACTCTAAGAGGACGATCCAGACTCGTTTCCGGGCGCTACTGAGGCTGGAGCTGAACACGGAGGAAACACCTCCCGGAAGCTTCAGTAGACATCGCGTCCGCCGTCCGTCAGTACGATACGTGGCGCTTCCACGCTGCGCGCTCTCAGTTTCGGAATCGACGATTTCAGCCGAGTCGTCGGCTCGGCCACACGAGCGCGTTACACACAGATTTATTATTATTATGAGCTTTTCTCGCACCTGTTTATTCACTTTAACTTACATTAACAGTTTAAAAAAAAACATTAAAGCTGGAAATGTAATTCCTGTGTGTGTGTGTGTGTGTGTGTGTGTGTGTTAAATGAAGACGCGCTCTTTGCTGCACAAATAAAAAGCAGCTTAAAACTAGCGACACCCTTAAACAGATTTTGCTTTAACTCTGGAAACGATGACTAGTCGGGTTTTTTTTTTTCCACGTGCAGGTCGATTAGTAAGAATTAGTCATCACGCATCTTCTAAAGGACACAAATCAGATACCAGACGTTTGCAGATTAAGAACGTTAAACCAGACGTGACGCTCCGTTTCATTCATGGGTTTCTGTAACATATAACATATCTGTAGTGTCTTTAAGATGATTACAAACACACACACCGCTGTTTAAACGAGCTTTTAACGCCAAACGAATATGTCTGATATTTTATACACATTAACTCATTTAAAGCTAAGACGTGCTGCTGTGTTTACTGCGGTGGGCGGCCATGTTGGTTTTACGTCACTTGCTGAACTCAGAGGGACTCCGAGGAATCCCAGGATGTTTCCTATAGTCTTTCCTGGTCGGAGGTTCGGAATTACGAGTCATGACCTCTAGTCAAATGCAGCGTAAATGTTTTTAATCCCCTCTCCAGATATCCGAACGTTAAAATGAAGCACATCACTAGTGAAGACCAGGTGTAGTCCTGGACATCGTGCAAAATAACACGTAGCAGAAATGTAGCCTAAATATTAGTCTTTCCCTAAACATATCTAATGATCTACTCGTGGAATTCTGGACATCAAGTAAACCCCACGTTCGTTTTCTGCCTTGTGATGTGGAGTCGTTCTTGCGTTAATCATTTGATTGCAGTTTGAATGAATTCCACCAGCACACGTGGAGCTCGGTTTTATCCGTGCGTGAGGCTGGACATTTCGGGTTGTAGCTGAACTTGGACTCGAGGCTCTGCGCTGATTGGCTGCGTCTCGTTTTTACGAGAGAAGGAACTTTGCTTGACCTTTTTTCTGGGAAGTCCTACTGCACGTTTTTTGCTGGAAATGTCAGGTATTAGTTCATGGCTGCCACTCAACCATGATCACTACACTGTGTGTGTGTGTGTGTGTGTGTGTGTGTGTGTGGGAGTACTGAAAACTTGTCCAACGAGCTTGTCTCTCACACACACACACACACACACACACCTTCGTCTCCAAGACGACTTCTAGGAGCCATTAGCGCCACCAGGCCAGGTTTCTGTGACACGATCGTCTAAAAATGTGCCATTGTTAAAGGGGCAGTCTGTAACTTTTAAAGGTGTTCCTAGACCTGTAATAATAATAATAATAATAATAATAATGCAATCTCAGAATCACATTTGGTTCTGTATTTTTTCTCGCTTGTTTCAGCCTTCTATTTAGACTTTTTCCGGCCCTGAAATTAGCTCCGCCCCCAGCTGCTCATCACTGCTGCTTTTAATAAAACGAAAACTCACGATGCGTACTTTGAGTGCTTCTCGTTTCTTTAATTGTGTGTTTTTGTTTGTTTGTTTTCTTTTGTCGTTGTTTATGTTGAAGTATCTGTGATTCTGGTGCTGATTCAAAGGTTGCTGCTGTATTTTCACTGTTCCTGCGTAACGTTAGCCGTTAGCGCTGATGTCACAGAGAGGCGTTGTTATCGGTGGTATTATTGCTA
Organism: Pangasius sanitwongsei; assembly: GCA_037576675.1. NCBI lineage: Eukaryota > Metazoa > Chordata > Actinopteri > Siluriformes > Pangasiidae > Pangasius > Pangasius sanitwongsei. The sequence continues at coordinate 2,048,257 of CM075025.1, forward strand.
GCGTTATTGCTAGCGCAGCTGCAGTGACGTTTCATAGGAGAAAAATTTCGACGATCTCAAACATAAGTGATTCGATTTCGCTGCCAGCTGTGTTTCGCTGTTTCTTCTGTCCGATGAATAAATCCTGGATGGAAGTCTTTTTTTTTTTTTTTCCGAGAAATATATACCGATAACTTCTTATTTATTGAATATTAATAGTTTTGTATTTACAGGTCTTATTATCGTATCGTTTATTGGAATTTGTTTTTTCCCCGGATGTGAGCAGGAAGCCCCAGTGTATCTTTGTTCAAAAAAAGTTTTTCCTTTGTTTAAAATGATGGCGTTGCAGACTAAAATAAAAATTGTTAAATGTTACATTGTGTTAGGATGCACACTAAAAGCTAAATATTACACACCGCCGCTTTAAATCTTTACATCACGATAATACCCTAATCATTATTTCTATACGCGCGGGTAATTTGCGACTTGTCAGCAGCTAGCGACTGATACGGTTGCCGTTTGTGGGTGTGGCCTGTCCAGCTATGTTTGTTTGTTTGTTTGTTTGTTTGTTTGTTTAGTTCTGATGAGAAATGCTAGTCAAAATGTGTAGCCTTCAGTTTGATTTACGTGGAACACGCTCGGCTTCGCACTGGCTTCGTTCTCAGGTTAGATTACTAAATCAAGCTAACTACTAGCTACGTACACTCACTACAGGCACGAGCGATCTCTGCTGCTTTATTCCAGGCTTTATTTTTCTTCCTCACGTCTCTATACACGTTTAATGAGAGGATAAGATGAAACCACGGTTATAAGTTTTTCTTCGTTTTTTTTTTTTTAATACGTCAAACAGTAAACAGGAACTAACTGCAGATAGGAACTAAAGTTGTGAGCGGGGAACCGAAGAAATCTCGGACCACACGCGCTGTAGGATTGGTCCGAGATAATCGTTTGGATCTGTTGCTTCTTTATAACTTGCATAGCTGAAATCGCAGCACTGCGTTGCACACGTACGTAGAAAATGAACGTGTTTATCACGTATTCTTACAAGTAATCTAGTGTTTAAATAACGTGTTCTTGAGGAAAAACGGAGCAGTGGATTTTTACAGAGGTCTGTACGAACTCCTGTAAAATACACCTAGCTCTTCTCATCTTCGAATTAAACGTGCCGGATTAGTTTAATTAAATGAATACTGTTAGAATTGAACGTTAGTTTAGTTAAATGAATACTGGAACGTTTTCCGATGGAAACGACACGTGTGCTACAGATGTGACAGAAAAAAGGAAGAAAAAAAAAAAAGCGTTTCGGTATTTATCCGCCTTTAAGCAGTGCGGGGAAAGAGCCGTGAGGAATGCAGCGGCGCTGAGAACCTGAATGTTTTGAGGCATCGCAGTAAGAAAAAACAGACGTTACCTTGGCAGCGTGGTATGTGTGACCTCTGACCCCCTGAAGCCCCACCCGCGCCGCATTTACAGGCTTTTGTGAGCAGCACTCCTCCGTTCCGTGCCGCGTGTGCGCTGCGTGTTGGCGGGGCGCGGCGCGGCGCGGCGGTGCATTAGTGATACGAGACAGGGTTCGGTTCAGGTGCGATCTGTGATGAAATCCGGGAGCGGCATCAAGAGGAATCAGTGGGAGGAAAATAAAATGTTACCCAACGCCGAGGCGGCGTGAGAACCTCAGTGCCCGCCTGAGTCATTCGGATCCTCGAGTATTTGTTAATTATTTCGGGATTAGTTTCTTTATTTAGTGTGCGGAAGCTTCGTCGGTGTCTTCCTGATATCGTTGTATCGCACGATGAAGCGATGATTTCTTCACCCAAATTACAGGTTATTTGGGATTCACCCAAACAAGGGCCTGAAATCAGCTACAGATCTCTCATCATTAATTAAACAACTAGCCTAAGTGATGCACTCTCTATTTATTTATTTATTTATTTATTTATTTATTTACAAACTGTAACAAACCCAAAAACTAAAGTAAATCTGATCAAATAGTATCTGTGGGCTAGTGTTATCAAGTAATCACTGTAAATGGCGGTTTCTTGAATTGGAAATTCAATTGGACATCATTATTTTTATTATTATTATTATTATTATTATTATTATCTGTTTTCGCTTTGAAACTGTTGTTAGAACGCACGCTCGGTCACATGAGATAGAAGACAGGAAGCTTTTCCCGAAAGTTCCACGGCACATCCGGTTCAGGAGCTGAATAAAGCTATTTAAAACAAAACATCTAACAAATAAAAATCAATCCGCGTTAAAATAAAGTTAGACGCCGTGAATGAAAAATCTTCACGACTTCTTTTCCCACATCCGCGGTGCAGATACGTCGATTTAATACGTCCTGCTGCGTGATTTATGAGCCTTTTGGCTGAAATATTTTGCACTAAATATATTAATGAATTAAATTTTAAAAAAAAACAAAACAAAACGTGTATTTTAGGAGTTCAGAAACATGTTTATTAGCAACAGCTGCATGGGATTATTATTATTTTTTTTTTCCTCCTGCGTCCTCCGTAGACAGAACCTCAGGCTTCAGCTGTTTATTAAGCTGTAAAAAGCAGCGACGGAGGAGCTCTCGATAATTAATTAGCTCTGACTGGATTCTGGAGGATTGAGCCGAGTGCCAGGCATGAAAATGCTTCTGCATGACCACTGAATCATGAGTGACACTGCAGATCAGACATTCAATTACATTAAACAGTTTTTCTTTTTCCTGAGTGAGGCACTAATTCAGATTCTGCTGACTGTCAGGGATTTCGAACTTTTGATTTTTTTGTTTTAGGCTACTTCATATTTAGTCTAATCGCGTTTTTATTTGATCAGTGTATTAACACTCGGCTAGCGCGAATGCTAACCAGTGGTTCACGGGCGAAAGGCAGAACGTCACGGACGCGGGAAGGCGTCTTACGTCGGGAGAGCTGGAATTCTTACGCAGCACGCGTGCGGCGTTACCGTTTCTATAGTAGCAGCTCGTTCACGGCTTGCGTGATCGCTGACGCGGCGAAGTTTTCTGGAAGGAGACGTTTGTTTATCCTTCATGGAAGGAGTCTCCAGTGTCAGCGCTTTGATGTTAATGAGAGGAAAAAGGAAGTGCAGTTTGTCACGTTAGCGAGAAACTGCAAAGCGTAAAAACTCTGTCCTGAAGACTCGAGTCTCACGGACGTTACACGACATTAACACAACAATAAACAACCCTTTCCTGCAGAGTGTCCACGCTTACGGACAGCCAGATCCCCTGATTCTTTATATTACTGTAATTTAACGTAAGTTTTACCTAAACATATGTTCTGTTGTCCATCCCGACTGTCTCTGGTGTATCGTTACCAACTTTCAACACAAATTACATTTAATGAAATCTTTTCGTCCCAGACTTTAAAAGTACCTTAGCTTCAAAAAAAAAAAAAAATAATAATTAAAACAGCATTTTTTTTCCCCCAAAAATCAGCAAAATCATTCAACAGTCCTAAACGAAATGTCAAGAATGTAGCTATTTTTTGTTTTAAAAAATATTTTTAGAATTTTCGTCATAAAAAAATTAAATATTTTAGACCTGAACAATTTTTTCCACAAACATATAGGAAGATTCTTTTTTAAATTATTTTTTAAAAATATTTATATGCCTTTTAGAAAGGCATAATGTTTATTTTTAAACTCATGGTATTCTTACACACAGTCAATCCATTTAGTTTTTAATAATCATAAAAAAAAGACAAGATTCAGATTTAGAAAAAGCTAAAGAATTTGGATGTTGTTTAAACAATATCTGCATGAAAGGCTTAATAAAATAAAAATCACAATCTTTGCCAAATTGCTGAGATATAAGAAGAATATTATTAACTTAAAAACCTGCTTAAAGTTTCTTTTTTGTATTTATTTTTTTGTTGAGCTATTTTTTATTATTATTATTATTATTATTATTATTATTATTCTGCGTCACATGTTCTTGTTTTGTGCCTGAAAGCTGTTTTTTATTTGACAGAAATCATTCAAATGCATAAAAATGTCATGATATCAGTTCATTTTTATCATATTATCATCTCAGGAAAGTCCTGAACAGGAAAAAATGATATATAAATCAGCAAATAAAGTTCTAAGGTGTAAATTTGCCATTCAGAATAACGATTCATATTACAATTCTTTTTTTTTTTCCCCCATTAATTTGGTCACTTACCAGCCGGGGAGGGTGACGGTATCACATGCTTCCTCCAAGACACGTGAAGCCAGCCATCATTTTGATCTGCTGCATCACAGAGCAGCATAAAACACTCTGAGGAACGCGCTGTCCGCCCTCTTCCACATACATGAGCTCACAGACGCTTCTGATTGGCTAGTGTCGCTGTGATTGACAGGGGAGAGAGATTGTGCCCCTCCCACCCAGAGAAGACGGCCAGTTTAGCTCCCTCGGCTCCTCGGATGGCTGTGACATCCTTCGGCATTCCAACTTGTGTGTTATTTTCAGGATTTGCTGTTTTGAAACCTGTTTATTAATTTGTAGAATCCCAGGTAGGAATTTATGACGTTTAGCGCGCGTGAAAGTGTCGCCTGCTGATTTTAGAAAATAAAAATTTTTTAAAAAAGTGTGATTAAAAATTTTGATTCCTAAATTAGCTGATTGCTAATTGCTGTAATCATGATTTCAGTTCATTTGTAGTGACTCAGCCGCCGTATTCATCCCTGATGTATTCCATTAGAAATGTCCGTGGTGGGAGCGTTCTACCAGTGAACGTTTGGGCTAATTGTTTAACGAGTAGTGCTAATAAAGCAGCGTTCGTTTGAGCCGGACGCTGATTAACAGCGCTGCTCGCGGTCTACTCGGCGTGGGGGTTTTCGGATGAATTGTGTGATGGATTGCGCAACCTCACCAGGAAGCAGACTGTAGTTATGAGAGATACGAGGTCAGAGATGTTTACACGTCCTCCTTGTCGTCTAGACGTCGTCCCCGTCACATCAGCTCTCCGGTTACTTTGTGTGTGTGTGTGTGTGTGTGTGTGTGTGTGTGAGAGAGAGAGACAGAGAGAGAGAGAGCAGGAAGTTCAGGTTAAGGATCTGATGTAATTACGAGTAGCAACGTTCGGCTTTTCTGTGACCAGAAGGTGTGAAAGTGAGATAAAATACACAAAGCTGCATGTTTTTTAAAATGCGTTCACGCTGTTTGGAAAAGATTAAAGCAAAAGTCTTTTTATGGCTTGGACTGTGCGCAGGAAGTTGGTGTAAACTTGGCTATGGATGAACATTACATGGAGAAATTTATTGTGTGTGTGTGTGTATGTGTGTGTGTGCGTGAGAGTGCCTGAGTGTGTGTGCGCGCGTGCGCGAGTGTGCGAGTGAGTGTGCACGTGCGAGTGTGTGTGTACGGAGCTCAGTGTGTTGGCTGTAACGTGAAAGTCATATTTTTTTTCCTGTGTTGCTGCAGTGCGATGCGGGACAGAGCAGTGGTGTGTGTGTGTGTGTGTGTGTACTGCAGACTTTATAGACTCAGGGGACTGGTGGAGGACACTCTCTCCTTAGTGTGTGTGTGTGTGTTTGGGCTCCTGCCATACCTGCTGTCCTCCATAATACAACACAGAGACATAACGATCTGCAGTCCCTCTGACACACACACACACACACACACACACACACAGGCACAAGCACAAGCACAAGCACATGAACAGACCAAAAAGAAGTTTGCACAAGGTGGGCGTGAAAGCAGTTGGATTGCAGAAGGACATTGGGGGCGTGTCTAATTTGCATACTCATGCATATTCATAGTCCATGGCTTTTTTATTGATATATGTATGTATAAATATTCTTGTGCTTTTTTTTTTAGGTGTTATTCTGTATAACTATGGATTATTTTGAAATGGTACAAATGTAAACATTTATAGGAATTTGAGATGTGTACTGTTTTAAATAAGTAAAGATTTAAGCATCATGGTTGTTGATCATTTTTTTTTTTTTTTTTTTGGACAATTTTAAGTGTTCTCGTTCAGAAGAGGTTTATTTTTAACGATGCTCGGTTAGTGCTTCTTCATCCCGCAGTGGACCTCCTGGGTTGCTAAGCAGCAGCGGTCACCTGGTTGAGGGACATCATGTCCCACTTTACTCCCCCGAGCTGTATTGTCCGTGTCCACACACACACACACACTCACACACACTTCCCCTGCGGCGTCCTGCTGTGCAGCGTGAGGTCAAACAGCAGCAGCTCTTCAAAGCAGCGCTCTATTTTAATCACGGCTTGCGCGTCATTAGGATAACGCCGGCCCGAGTTTTCCGGCCCGAGCCGAGCGACGCTTAAACACGTCTTAAATAACCTATTAGCAACGAGACATCCCATAATTCCTGTGAGCAGCTTTTCACCACCCAGCCTGCAGGGTTACGCTTAAAACTGTACAGCGGAGCGCTGTGTAACATTCCATTCAGCTAAAACGTGTCATTATCACACACACACTCACACGCAGCTGCATTTCTAAAGCACAATAATCACGTTATTAATAATCACTTTGTTAACAGTCATGTTCTTCATATTCTTATTTTTTATAAACACGCTATTAATAAACATGTTATTAATAGTCAAGTCATTATCCGTCACGTTACTGTCACGTGATTATTAAGTCACATTTTTAATATTTTCATGTTACATTACTGATAGTTGTTATTTATAGGTAATTAAGAAGTAATGTTATTAATAACTACATAATTAATAACCAGGTTATTAGTAATCATGTTATTAATAGAAAAGTCATTAATAGCCATGTGATAAGATAAGATAAGATATTCAGGTAGTCTTGTAGATACGTAAGAAAGAAATGAGTGAGAGTAGTGAAGTAGTAAAGTAGTGAGAGTAGTAAAGTAGAGCGAGTAGTGAGAGTAGTGAAGTAGTGAGAGTAGTGAAGTAGTGAGAGTAGTAAAGTAGTGAGAGTAGTAAAGTAGTGAAGTAGTGAGAGTAGTAAAGTAGTGGAGTAGTGAGAGTAGTAAAGTAGTGGAGTAGTAGAGTAGTAAAGTAGTGAGAGTAGTGAAGTAGTGAGAGTAGTGAAGTAGTGAGAGTAGTAAAGTAGTGAGAGTAGTAAAGTAGAGCGAGTAGTGAGAGTAGTGAAGTAGTGAGAGTAGTGAAGTAGTGAG
>CM075025.1:2055439-2068163 GCA_037576675.1 Pangasius sanitwongsei
GTGAGAGTAGTGAAGTAGTGAGAGTAATGAAGTAGTGAGAGTAGTAAAGTAGTGAGAGTAGTGAAGTAGTGAGAGTAATGAAGTAGTGAGAGTAGTGAAGTAGTGAGAGTAGTGAGAGTAGTAAAGTAGTGAAGTAGTGAGAGTAGTGAGAGTAGTAAAGTAGTGAAGTAGTGAGAGTAGTGAAGTAGTGAGAGTAATGAAGTAGTGAGAGTAGTAAAGTAGTGAGAGTAGTGAAGTAGTGAGAGTAGTGAGAGTAGTAAAGTAGTGAAGTAGTGAGAGTAGTAAAGTAGTGAAGTAGTGAGGGTAGTGATTAGTCATCTGCCATTGGCTGAGGTGTTGTAGAGCCTGATGGCAGTGGGGATGAAGGATCTCCTGTAGCGTTCAGTCCTGCAGCGCGGTGAGGCGAGTCGTCCACTGCAGCTGCTTCTCAGTCCATCAGGGGCTTGTGTAGGGGATGGTCAGGGTACTCCACAATGGCCTCTAGCTTTTTCCCTGTGCATCTCAACACCACGGCCTCCAGTGATTCAAACCTCATTCCAGTCACTGACGAAGCTTTTTGCACCAGTTTGTCCACCCGCCTGGCATCCTTCTGCTTTACGCTGCTGCCTCCCCGGCACACTGCAGCATGAAACAGCACACTAGCTCCTGTAGTTTGGTGAAACATATGTAGCATCTTCCTGCAGATGCCGAAGGACCTCAGCCGTGTTAGGAGGAAAAGCCGTCTCTGCCCTTTTTCATTGTTTATTGTACATCCGTGTGAAGTGACCAGTGATCCGCTGCCATCTCCTTGGTTTTACAGGTGTTTACTAGGAGGCAGTTTTTGTGGCTCCAGTCACTGAAGGTTCTGATATTAATAGTCATTATTGTTAAATATATATTAATAGTATATAATAACACGCATATTCTATTATTAATAGTTACATTCTTAATAGCCATTTTATTAAAGGTCATGTTATTAATAGTCACATTACGTTATTAATATTCATTTTATTAATAGTGACATTAACTGTCCATTAACATTGGAACTGTGTAGTTCCTGTTCAGGAGAGCTCTGGAACTGTGTAGTTCCTGTTCAGGAGAGGTCTGGATCTGTGTAGTTCCTGTTCAGGAGAGCTCTGGATCTGTGTAGTTCCTGTTCAGGAGAGTTCTGGAACAGTGTAGTTCCTGTTCAGGAGAGTTCTGGAACTGTGTAGTTTCTGTTCAGGAGAGTTCAGGAACTGTGTAGTTCCTGTTCAGGAGAGTTCAGGAACTGTGTAGTTCCTGTTCTGAAGAGCTCTGGAACTGTGTGGTTCCTGTTCAGGAGAGTTCTGGAACTGTGTAGTTCCTGTTCAGGAGAGTTCTGGAACTGTGTAGTTCCTGTTCAGGAGAGTTCTGGAACAGTGTGGTTCCTGTTCTGAAGAGCTCTGGAACTGTGTGGTTCCTGTTCAGGAGAGCTCTGGAACTGTGTAGTTCCTGTTCAGGAGAGCTCTGGAACTGTGTAGTTCCTGTTCAGGAGAGCTCTCCAAGTGCACCATTCTTGATTAGGAGAGTTCAGGAACTATGTAGTTCTTGTTCAGGTTAGTTTTGGTACCTTTTTCGCTCCTCAGAAGGTTCTGGAACACAGCTGTATGAATAGTACACACTACTGTTTAGCAAGTTAATGTTGGGTATCTAAGCATTTAGCAGCCTGGTTACCATGACAACAGGCCACTGTTTGTGACCATAGTTACCATGTACTATTTTATCATGCTATTTTTTTCATTATTGCAGTATTTGTACATGTATTTTTAGATGCAGCCTTCGAGAATCTGGAGCTCGCATCATTTATAAAAAACATCCATCTCTAAACCTCATTTCCTCCTGAGCCGAGTGCAGACTCGATGTTTACGCCGGTTCTCTTTACATTCTCCTGTACAGAAAAAAAAAAACCCCGGTGCGTGAAGTTGCTCCTGATGCAGTCAGCATTTCTGTAAGAGCTTCAGAAATTAAAAAAAACTGTCTCGTGCGACGGCGTCCCTCCGGCGCTGTCGTTCATAACGCTGTGTGATTGTCCATCTGGACGCTGCTTCGCTGAGTCACTCCATCTACAGACCGACTGCAGACGCAACACGTCCCTCCTGCTGCGTCACTGTCCGTCATCAAACACCGAGCCGGATGTGAAGCAGACGTGGACTGACAGACACACACATGCTCATCTCTCACTTTCACATCTGCCGAGTTCTCTCGCAGCTTGAAAATCGATTTTAGTCCTGAATTAAAAAAAAAAAAAAAATAGCTAAGATATGACCAGAAAGAAGAGCATCACTCAGTAAACTCAATAATCGTTGCTTCTTAGAAATAGATGCTCATGTTGTTATAGGAAGTGTGTGGATTTCCACACGACAGGAAGATTGTAATATTACGAACTTTGTGCTGTTTAAAGACAAAAATGGCGATGAGTCATTTGGGATCTGAAGAGTCGACTCTTATTGGTGATCTGAGTCAAATGATTTGAATCACTGAAACTCACTCGGTAAACTCAATAATTGTTGCTTCTTATAAATATATAAATATGTTATAAGGAGTGTGTGCACTTTCACACGAAAGGACGATTGTAATATCAAACTTTGAGCTTTGTGAAAAAAAATAAATTCGGTGAGTCGTTTGGGATCTGAAAGAGTCGACTCAGATTAGTGAGCTGAGTCAAATGATTTGACTCACTGAAACTCAATCGGTAAACTGAATAATTGTTGCTTCTTATAAATATATAAATATGTTGATGATTGTAATGTCAAACTCTGAGCTGTGTAAAAAAATGGCAATGAGTCGTTCGGGAGCTTAAAGAGTCGACTCAACGTTTGGTGAACTGAGTCAAATGATTTGACTCGTTGAAACAAGACGGGGCAACATCAACTTCGGTGTATTTTACTTATCTAGTTTTACTTACAGCTTAGAGATGGCACCAATCAGATACCCAGTATTAGACATCGGAGAAAACGTATTGGACATCGGATCCTGTAACAAACTGCAAAGATTAGAAAAGAAAATCTGGAAAAGAAATGTATTTTTGGAACTGGAAATATTTACATATAAAGAGACTTGACTGTTTCTTTGATTGATTAGATTGATTTTATTAGATTTATACTTTATTATGTTTGTTATATTTACACTAGTAGTGATGTTTGTGTGAAAAAAAAATTCAAGCTTCGTAGTTTTTTAAGAAAACGCCATCAGATGGGTGTCGATATCGGTGTTATGATACTCGTGGTTTCTGTATCGGTATCAGAAAAGGAAAACGTGGTATCGTGTTCCCTCTAATTAGAGCGTTTTACTTCTCGTTTTGAAAATGGTGGTTTTTCCAGGCGAGCAGATTTCCAGTGCTGCAGTGGAACCAATTTTAGATTTCTAGCAGTGAATCTGTGTTTTGTGTGTTTTGTGGTTTTCCCTTAGATTTGCTTGTGGTCATCCTTTTCCTACGTCACCTCTTCCTGTTTCTAACTGTGGCTAGACTGCAAATGAGCACAAGTGTGTTCAAGAAGTAATCAGTGACGTATTTTTGAAGTATTCTTTCCAAACCATGAGGAAATGGAAAGTTTCCCTTTGAGTGAAAATGTAAGCTGTGACATTAGCATGGTCAAATAACACCACTTATCTTTTTTTATTATTATTATTAATGAATTATTTATTTTTTAAATGCACAGACCGGTTTGTCGTGTCACTCAGCAGCTACCAGTGTGCAGAATTCAGACTGTTTATCAACAGGAGTCTGCATACATGGGGCACTACGTGTGCCAGCACCACGCCGGCTGTGTCTTCATCAGTGGATGTTCGTGGACGTCCTCGTCTCGGTTGAATCTGTTAATAAGTTTGGCAGCAGTGTCGTGTGTTCGCGTGTGTGTGATGTGTGTGATGTGTGTGATGTGTTTGCCATGTTTCCTCTTAAAGTTCATCGCAACCTACATCCACCCGTGAGAATGATTTCAATACGTTCTTCTTTTGTCAGAGGCATTCTTAAAGGCTATCTGAAAAAAATATATATATATAATATAAACCAAATATGAAAAATGTTGGAAGACATTTTGAAGCCAGTTGATTTCTCCTGCGTATGGAGACTTTCGGGACGCCGTATTACTGTTACTTTGCTTCCAAACCCGCAGCCAGCGAGAGTACGTTGTTTGCTGGTTGTACATCAGCGGGAGTCCACTACTGAGCTTAACGAACGCTTACATCACGAGAGAAAGTCCGGGTATTTACGGACCAGGCTTGGGCGAATGCGAACTTTGTCACCTCGCTGTGTTTATAACTCCTCATTCTGCCACTGTCCTGATTTAAAAGGATGAAATCATATCCATGCCTTCTGTCACGTTTCCTCTTGTCTTCTGTCTTCTCTTAGCAGCGCGGACTCTTTTGTCTCGCGCTCCGCGTAAACCATCTCAGCATCGCGCCGTTGCTAATTTATTACTCGAGCTGCTAACTCACGCTGGGCTTCGGGAATCTTCATGCAGCCTAACGCTATTAACAGACCCTGATGTAATAATCTCCTGCACGGTGTTGCTAATCAGATTGAGATTTACAGTAGTGACTAAACAGCACAGGTCCAGTAGCTGTTGTCTCGCACGCTCAGTTCCCTCCAGATGTTTCTGCACGTGTTAAGTGTTTTAAACTGCCTTTCGATCGGCCCGTGAGTGTATTTACATGCTATCGCATTACAGGTAGCTTCTTTTCCAGCAGTCAGGTGGTGGATCTGCTACTGTTTAATAACTAACGTGTAACGTTCATTCATTTTATTGACGGAGTAGCGGAGTGGTGCTGATGAACACACTTCATTTTAATACACACTTACGCAATAACTTTACTCATAATCTGTGTTTTTTGGCAATTGGTTGGAAGCACATTTATCTTTACACTTTTTTATTTATTTATTTATTTTATAAAGTTTTTATGGCTGTACCTATTGTCGTTCTTCTCCCAATTTCAAGATGCGATCTCTTTTTCTTCCCTAGATATGAGGATTTTAATTAGAGACGGCATGATACCACTTTTTCTTTTCCTGATAACGAAACCTTGCGTATCAGCCGATACCAGTCGATACCCATCCGATATTGTTTTCTTTTAAATCTACTAAAATATTAAAAGGCTTTTTTATTTTTTTTAGCTGAAGCACTTTTAAGTTCACAGAAAATTACACTTGTGTTATAAATATTATAAATAAAATAACATTATTTTTTTCTTTTTACTTTAATCTCAGTATGTAAACATTTCCAAATTTATTCCAAAAAACAAATTTCTTTTCCAAATCCGACTCCAGTGTTCCCACTTCCCAACATTCCCAGGTTCCTATGTACCCAGTTCTCTGTAGTTCCAGTGCCCCGTGTTTCCCTTTCCTTATGTTCCCAGTTTCCTATAATTCCCAATTCTTGATGTTCCCAGTTCCCAACATTCACAGCTCTCGATGTTCCCAGTTCTCTGTAGTTCCAGTGCCCTATGTTTCTCTTTCCTTCCCAGTTTTTCGTTTGTTTGCAGTTCCCTGTATTCTCAACTCTCTATGTTCCCAATTCTTAGTATGTCCAGCTCTGTATGTTCCCAGTCTTTATAGCCCCGGTTTCATGTGTACTCAGTGTTCTACGCTCCCAGTTCCCAATGTTTCCGATTTTCGATGTTCTCAGTTCCGTACGTGAACGCGCTTAATGTTTTGGGAATATTCTGAAGAACACCGTTTTCCAAAAAAATCTCATTTATCTCTTCTTTCTTTCTTTCAGTCTCAAAAACTCAAAAAATTGCAAAAAACTTTTCTGTGACTTTTGTCTGGTTCTTTAAAGTTTCCTAATTATCTCTCCGGTTTTCAGACTTTGCAAATTTGGGAATGAGCCGAGTTGGATGGAAAGCCTTGAACAATGTGGAGTTATTTGTGACTCGGAGCAGTGGAAGTGGAAACGCGAGGTTAGCAGGCAGTCGTTCAATGGCAGGAACTTCCCCGTTTTTAGGGCAGGAAGTGTTGTGATTGAGCCGACATGAGGGATCCTGGAGTTACTTCCTGTGTGTGTGTGTGTGTGTGTGTGTGTGTGTGCAGTTACACACTGTGTCCAGCAGGTGAGGACAGAGGACATGGAGGGAGAGGAAACGGACAGATCCAAACCCTCAGTTTTTAGTTCCAGCTCCAGTGCTGTTCATCAAAGCAGCTGTTGAAACCAAAGGCCTGAATTTTTTCAGGCACATGTCGAAGAATTTTTTTTTGTTTCTTTTTCTGGAGGCGTTCATGCCGTACCGACTGAACCTTAACGTGTTTTGAACAGGTAGCTGCGATGCCTTTATCTCATTTTGAGAAGAATTGCCAGAGTTTGTTCTCTTGAATGAGGAAGAAGCAGAAACAATTTAACAGCTTTGAGTTTTAACTCTTTATTTTGTAAAATAAAAAAAATATAAAACCTTTTTTATGTTGGATTGTGGCCAGATAATCACCCAACTTCCAAAACTCCCCACAGGTCCCCATGTTCCCAGTTCACTATGTTTAGTTTCTTATGTACTCAATTCCCAATGTTCCCAGTTTCTTGTTTCATATGTTCCAGTTCTCTATGTTCCCGGTTCTCTATGTTCCCGGTTCCCTGTATTGCCAGTTTCCTTTGTTGCCGTTCTCTATGTTTACAGTTTCTTATGTACTCAGTTTCTTGTTTCTTGGTCTCTATGTTCCCAGTTCTCTGTGAATATTACAAGTTCCGTATACGTCACATTTCACATGTAACCAGTTCTCTGTTTCCAATTCCCAAACTTCCCAATTCCCAGTATTCTCACTTCCCTGTCTTCTCAATTCCCTATGTTACTAATTCCCTATGTTTTCAGCTTCCTGTGTACCCATTTCCCTATATTAAAAATTCCATATTTTCCCAGTTTCCTATGTTACTAGTTCCTTAGGTACCCTGTATCCAGTTCCCTATATTCCCAGTTCCCTGTCCATCTTCATGCATTTATTATTCTAGACTTTTTTTTTTTTTTTTCAAGAGATGTTTTTTGATCTACATGACTCACATCTTCCACCTCAACTCTGTTAAAGAAAAAAACCTCACACTGAATATTCCGACTCTCTCGCATGTCCTTTTGCGTAACAACGACCAGCAAATGAGTAAATGTAAATGTCAGGTGGGTTTTCAACGAACAGAAATGTCTATCATTTTTTTTTTTTTTTTTTTTTGTCTGAAGCGTTTTTTTCCCCCTCTCTATGGTACGATGATAAAGCACTTCAGGATTTCATCTCCGAACCTGCCATTTGTTCCGCAGCAGGATCTTCTCTCGCTCAGACTAAAGTGTCGGCCATTTAAATGAGACCGTCTACAAACGCCCCCCTCGTGATGATCCAGAGGCCGAGGCCGCCGGGAGTCTGGCGGGCAGCGTGGGTAATGTAGTACGTGCAGGCGCTGCTAGGCAGCGTGGGTATTCTAGTGCGGCGGTCTCAGCAGAGAGCCGGGGCTGCGTGACTCATCCCATTAACGGCTCTCTGGCTGCTTTCAGGCGGAGGCGAACCTGCTACACCTCCTCACTACAGAAAGAGCCTTTCTCACTCCTCTCACTCTGACTTCAACAGAGCCGAGATCCTGCCCAGCCAATCTGACGGAGGAGTAGAACCGTCTCCTGTCTCTGATCGAGAACCGGAGAACAGTCGAAGCAGGATATCTGCTGCTGCGCTACACACTGGGAATACCATGTGACCCAAGAATAACAGAAAAGCCAGTTGTGATGTTTGGAATGACTGTGTGCGCTGGTTTTCCTCCACATGCTTATACAGCTTTACCTTCAGCCACCTTCCCGTTCTGTGGTTAGCGTCCTCATGTTGGGAGATTCATGCTTTTTTTTTTTTTTTTTTTTGTCTAATGAACTTTAATTTAGTGCTTTAACATTTGTGGAAGGAGTCTCCAGCGTCAGCGCTTTGTAACAATCCGAGGTAAAGTTTTCGGACACCTTCAGGACAGAAGAGGTTACGCTTTGCGCTTTCTCAGGAACGTGACAAACCTCTCTGAGAGAAAAAGCAGAGGATGGCGAAGGAATGAGTGTTTGTAGCTGCTCTAAGTTAAGTGATGTTTTTAGTGGATGTTTATCATCGTTAGATGTAACTATAAATGGATAATAGTGCGTGTGAAACTAAAAATATGTAAAACTGGGATCTCTGTACTATAAGAGGAAAAAGCGCTATAGGACATGCTGTTATTGGAAAATACATCGGTAACAGTTACTCACCCTGTCACTGATTATTTTCCTATAACAGCATGACACAGAGTGTTTTATTCCTTGCCTAACATGCACCATGTCCATAGCGACAGTAACTAAGCATGGGCGGAGCCTAGAATCAGTCAGTTAGTGCTGACAGTTAATGTCCTGACTTTCGCTCTTGTCCATCAGAGCGACGTACCGTTTTCTGGTTAATTAGGTAGAATTCACGTCTCATCCTCAGCTGATGAGTGGATTGAGGGTTTTGTTTGTTTGTTTGTTTGTTTGTTTGTTTTAGGACAGACTTTTTTGTTGTTGTTGTTAAATCAATAAACCAGAGCAGCACTTTCTGTTTCTTCTGTCGTTTTTGCAGTGTGCGATCGTCACAGCCGCTGTACTCAGAACTGCAGTCATGGCTGACAGTGAGGACCCGCTCTAGACCCCCTCGCCTTCCAGAACCTCGTGGAAACACACACACACACACACACACACACACACACACACACTCCCTCTGAAGATCGGTTTCATCCTGCCTGAGAACGGACGTGTGGAACCAGAGAGGACGTGAGATCCATGAATTCCTCCAACACTCCAGGTGAGGCTCTTTCCGCTGCCGCGCTCAGCTCCGTTCCCATCGCGAACCGATCGCTGCTTCAGGCGGCTGCTTTAAAACTCAACCCCGTGAAAGATTCGAACAATATCCCGCCATCCCATAGTCGCAATTTCATATTTCATATTCGCAGCGTTTTCTGGAGGAAGTCCACAGATCATGTTCTCATGTTTGCGTTCTATTTAAAGTCTCCGCTTCAGCACACACGAAATCTCATCCTCGTCCCCTCGACGCTGCCTTTCCATTTATACGTTTACACATTTATGCGTTCGGCTTTTATCTGCAGTCAGAAGGAAAAATGTCATCGCTTCAGTCCTGCAGAGTGACGTCACATCTACTCACATTCCCTCTCTCCGAGGTCTCGTTACAGACCTCTGGACTTGTATTTTTTTTTTTTTGTTAAACGTGTCTGTAATCAGATATTCATGAAATGCTTGGAGATTTGTCAGTCGATGTTGTGTTTTTTTTAAATATTTCTGTGAGATGTTGACGCGATGATCTCACAGGTGGGCGTCGCTGGTGCAGGAGTTTTCACTGTTAGCTCCTAAAAACAAAACCGTTTTTCTGACTCACCATTTTCCAGCCATACGACGACACGTCAATGAGAAATCCAGCGGATACGTCGAAGCAAACGCCGGACTCAACGTCCCCGAATGCAATGCAGTCGGCTGCTCTGTGAGTTCGGAGCGCGACGGCGCCGACTGCGGTGTTCGCGTGGAAGCTTTGGAGGCTGATCTGTTTGAGCAGAGTGTACAGATGAGAAGGCGAGGGAGCTGGACGGACTAAAGCGCCGCCGCATCGCTCTCTCTATCGCTCTGTTTGTGGGTAACGTCAGAAACTTGCGTATATCATATAAAGTTGTAATATATTTATTTGGATCCATATTTAATTCTAAAGATCGATACGCAAGTAAAATTAAAAAAAAAAAAAAAAAAATTTCGGTTGTGTCCCAAATCTATAAATTGCGATGTGCGTTTTTTTTTTTTTTTTTTTTTCCAGAACCTGCGAACACCGTGTATGCGTCGTTTCAGCAGTATTAATAACATCTTGCCGCTCGACCTTTCGCTCTTTTCCTGCTCCGTGTGTCCATTTCTGATTCACTTCTTCATTCAGCCACTCCAAACACACACACACACACACACACTAACACACTCCGTCTCTCCTCCCTTCTCTGAGGTTTATAATTAGAAGCGGTGACGGCCGTGTAGACCTTTACTAACCTCCCGTCCCTCCGCTGACGTCGGTGAATGTCACTGTTTGCCGTGGCAACCCTGCGCTTCACTCCTCCGCTGCCCGAGGGCTGAATGCTCATTGGGCCGCTCGGCCCGGCTGACGCCACTCAGGGTACTCGTGTGTGTGTGTGTGTGTGTGTGAATGCATGTGTGTGTTCTCTCGTATGACATTTTGTTGCATGCACAAAACATCAGGTCAGTTAAGGGTTGTGTACAAGCAGCTTCATAATTATTGGCACCCTTGGGTAAAAACAAAGACCTTTATGGTTAATTAACGTCATCTCACACCAAAAATACAAAGCCCTTTTGTACATTTATTCTAAGGAAATTAAAAAAGTACAATTTAAAAAAACAAAACAAAACACTGGATCACAATTATTGGCTCCCCTCCCGTTCCGATTTGAGCCTGATATAAGCGGTCATCGCTTATCAGTCCTCAGAATCCGAACGTCAGCTTCATTGGTCGTCGTTTGACGTGCGCCATGAAGCAAACAGTGACGCAGCGCTGCATTTAAAAGATTAAAACGTTAATCAGAAATGGCGCTCTAAGCAAATCTGAAACATTCCTTTTTTTTTATTTACGGAATAATTTCAACTGTAGTAGCTTGTAGACTGTTCATCAAACAAGCTTCGGATTACATCTAGTAACACTTTTTCTACACTTCCGTTTCTTTATCTATTCTTTATATTTTTATGATGTATTTACAACTTGGCTTTCCGAATTTCTTTATTGCTTCCGCGCTTACTCCTCTCATTCCAGCACTCATACAAACCAGCATTAGTCTCTAAATGTTTTTAGATTACAGATTCTCCAAGTACTCTGTAGCGCTAAACAGATGTAAGGAAACCGGTATTAAACACTAGCCAGCATGTTTCGTTGACATCAGCTTAAACGAAATGGCGGCGCGCTTCTACTGAGATGAGGAGCTGCAGTTTTCTGAGGAAGATGATGATGATGATGATGATGAACATCTCACCATCGTGTTGGATAGGATTATATAATCCACAACCTTCTGTGCAAATAAAAGTCCCAAAGACTCGACTCAGCCCTGTGACAAGACAAGAAATACGTAGATCAAAAATATTTACACTACAGTGTCTAAGCTGTTGAATGCTTGATTCTGATTGGCCGGAAGGTGTTGATTAATTTTCTAGAACAGCAGCTCTGACTGTAGTGCAGCTGCAAGTCACCGGTTTATATTAATGCACTCGTTCTAATACGTTATCGTTTCTATGGTAACAGCTCGTTCGCAGGGACTCGTACGGCAGACACTATGGTGAAGTTTCTGTAAGGAGATGTTTATTTAACATTTGTGGAAGGAGTCTCCAGTGTCAGAGGTGGGGGGGGGGGGGGGGCTGATGAGGGAAAGACTGTTTATAGCTGCTATAACATAAATGAGAACAGGAACTAGATGTTCCACAAACTTCCCAACTTGTTCCAAACTTTTAACTAACGGAAATGTTTAACAGGCAGAGCTGCCCTTAGGCTTTTTACATTTTGTTTGTTTGTTTGTTTGTTTGTTTTTTTGGAGGTCTGGTTCTCCAAGCTAGGAGATAGTAACCACAGAGCCACGTGATGATCCAGGAAGAAGAAGCAAGAAGGCTCGGCGTGTCCAGCCACGATAAGAGCTTTTTGTTGCGCTCAGGACACGTTGCACAGAAGATCACGGACTGTACCCAAAAAATACAAAAAGAACATTTTTGACACAGTGTGTGCCTCACAGGAACTGGTCCTGTGTGATGGGGACTTTTATTAAGG
Source organism: Pangasius sanitwongsei (assembly GCA_037576675.1). Taxonomy (NCBI): domain Eukaryota; kingdom Metazoa; phylum Chordata; class Actinopteri; order Siluriformes; family Pangasiidae; genus Pangasius; species Pangasius sanitwongsei. The sequence goes on from CM075025.1 coordinate 2,067,195, forward strand.
CACATAAGAGTTGCTTCACGTGACCTTCCTCCAGTCTGAGCTGCAGAATTATGGCACAGTTGAAAGCGTCGTAAAAAAAAAAACAAGAGGGTTACATAATCAGCATTTTTTACCTTTGGAGCGAGTTTTAGGATGTGCCGGATGCTTGATTTGAACCCTACTGTTATCCTAACCTAATTTAATAAAGACTAAATGCTGTTTAGTCTGTTTTATGACTATTAATTTTTACTAATTGACCAGTAGTGGATTGATCATCTTGTTAACGCGTTATTAAAGCAAAAACCGATTCATCGCTATTTTAGCCTGTTTTATTAGCCTGGTTAAATGCTGAGAATCAGCAGCCTTGAGCCAGTTCGGTGAGACCTACACATTTGTTCGTCTTGTGAAGTTTGCGAGCAGCAACATGCTACAGGTTGGTCTCCGGTTGCATTTGGCCTCGTCCCAAACAGCACCCTAAAGGCCGCACTTTGGCGATGTCATTAATGAGTTAACAATCTCATATCGGTGGCAACAAAATTGTATACCAAAACATGCACTAACATTTTACACATTTCCTCAGTGATAAAAGGCTGAAAAAGCTGCAGTGTCGGTTGAAATGATTTTTAATTTCAAACGGTCGTTGATAAATAGAGTGATGAGGAAAAAGGGGTGGGTCATTGTGTGCTGTAAATTTGCATATTCATGCATATTCTTTGATGATTCATTGATTCTTAATGAGGGTAAAAGTGTAGAGACGTTTCTACACCATTTTGTTTAGCAGTTTTTTGGTATTATATACATATACATACACTATATGGTCAAAAGTATATGCGCCCCGACCATCAGACCCATATGTAGCTCTTCCCCAAACTGTTGCCACAAAATTTCAAGCACACAGTTGTTTAGAGTGTCTTTACAATTTCCCTTCACTGGAACTAAGAGGCCCAAACCTGTTCCAGCATGACGATGCTCCTGTGCACAAAGCGAGCT
>CM075025.1:2070115-2085910 GCA_037576675.1 Pangasius sanitwongsei
GTGGCCTCTCCATCTGTCAGCTCTAGGAAAGGAGGTGTGGCCTATGTGCCTGTTGGTCGCCGTGAAGGAGGTGTGGCCTCTCCATCTGTCAGCTCTAGGAAAGGAGGTGTGGCCTATGTGCCTGTTGGTCGCCGTGAAGGAGGTGTGGCCTCTCCATCTGTCAGCTCTAGGAAAGGAGGTGTGGCCTATGTGCCTGTTGGTCGCCGTGAAGGAGGTGTGGCCTCTCCATCTGTCAGCTCTAGGAAAGGAGGTGTGGCCTATGTGCCTGTTGGTCGCCGTGAAGGAGGTGTGGCTTATGTGTCTATGAGTTCCAGGAAAAGGGGTGTGGCCTCTCCATCTGTCAGCTCTAGGAAAGGAGGTGTGGCCTATGTGTCTGTCAGTCCCAGTGAAGGCCCTAACACTTTTTCCTGATTAAATTAAATTAAATTAAATATCGAATCATCACTAAACTGTATCACATTTGTTCATTTCCTGTTTTAAAAAAACACGTCCTTTATACATCAGTTTCTTTCATGTTAATGAGCTAATTAACCCGAGCTAACCGGGAGAAATCTCAGCTCAATTCCTCTTCAGAAATCAATAAGAAATGGAGAAATTAATTAGCAGATTTTCTTCTTCTTCTTTTTCTTCTCAGAGGCGACAATGACAATGACAATAACAGAATAATGAATACCTTTTTTTTTTTTTACTTCTCTGGCCAAATTAAAACAGTGGATTTGTCCCTCTGAGGATTCGTTAAAGCAGTCCGAGTTTTTCTGAGTGGGCGAGCGCGCACACACACACACACACACACACACACACACGCTAGTGACGTCCTTTTTTGTTTTGCTGTTTGTAGACTAGTGCTTGTGTCCCTGTAGGACTCATGAAGGAAGGAGAGGAACAAAACAACAGCCCACAAAGTGCTGCCTTTAATCCAGATATCAATGACGCAGGGATAAATACTATATTTAAACGTCTTTCTGCACTTTACGTTTTAGACACGTTAAATATATCCGAGTGCTTCAGCGCTCTTCTGATGAAGGCTTTTCACATGGGATCAGTGTTGCATCCGTCTCGGCTAATAAATCACCGTTTTAGCTACGACAAAACACACGAGTGTCTCAGAGAGTGTGTCTGGCTACGTCAGCGCTAAAACATATCCACGTTTGCAGCTAGCTATTTTTCCACTAGCCATGATAAAACAAGTCTTGTTCGTAAATATGTCTCCTTTAATTTATTATTTTGTACATTTTAGTACGTAGCCTGCGAGTTTGAAATAATGCCGTCCATGTTGGACTCGGCGGAGTGATCGGCTGATCTTCTGAGTTTGGTCAGTTTAGGGGAATGCAGTAAACAATGTCTGAGGTGAAGCACCATACAAATGTCAGACCTGTTTTTAGATGTGCCTTTCTGAAACCTTGTGAAGAAACAAAAGGTCCCTTAAACTTCTGAGGAAATAGAGTTCTGAAACCTTGTGAAGAGATGAAGGGTCCTGAAACCTTCTGAGGAAATCAAGAGATCTGGATCCTTCTAAGGAAGTAAGAAGTTCCAGGTTCTTCTGAGGAAAGAAAGGTCTCTGGAATCTTTGATGAAATAAAGTGTCCTGGAAGAAATCAATGATCCTGGAAGCTTCTGAGGAATTATCAAATTCTGTAGTCTTCTGATTAAACAAAATAGTCCAAGAACCTTCTGAGGAATCCAGAAACCTTCTGAGTAATATAAAGGGACATGGAACCTTCTGAGTAATATAAAGGGACATGGAACCTTCTGAGTAATATAAAGGGACATGGAACCTTCTGAGGAAATATGGACTTTCAGATCTTCCTGAGCCAAGAAATAATTCTGTAACCTTCTGAAGAAATCCTGGAAATTGTGAAGAAATAAATGGTTGTGGAGCCATCTGATGAAATGAAGAGTTTCTGAATGTTCTAAAGGAGTAAAGAGTTTTGGAAACTTCTGAGTAAAGCTTTCTTAAACTTTCTTAAACTTCTAACCTTATAGGAAATTTCCTTGTGAAGAAATAAAGTGTCCAGGAACCTTCTGAAGAAGTAAAATGTCCAGGAACCTTCTGAAGAAATAAAGCGTCCAGGAACCTTGTGAAGAAATAAAGCGTCCAGGAACCTTGTGAAGAAATAAAGCGTCCAGGAACCTTCTGAGAAAAATAAAAAACTGAGGGGCCTTCTGAGGAAATAAAGTGTTTCTGTAACCTTCTGAGGAAATAAAGTGTTTCTGTAACCTTCTGAGGAAATAAAGTGTTTCTGTAACCTTCTGAGGAAATCGAGAGTTCTGTGACCTTCTGTGGAAATCGAGAGCACTGGTGTGCCGCATGTCCTGTTTCTATAGAGACCTTTTAGAGATATACCTGTGGATACAGCGTGCGTGTAAATGACGTTAGCGCTGTAGAACACTGCAGTTCGTTGTGTTTTAAATAAACCTCGATAAAGCGCGCGCTGCCCTCCCCCCGCCTTCCTCCTGCCAAATATACCTCAGCTCACGTCAGAAAGCCTGAAAGGTAGATCCGCCTGGAAATAACGGTGTGTGTGGTGCGAGTTGAGGCTGTGAGGAGTGTGTGTGTGTGTGTGTGTGTGTGTTACTCGGCCCGGTTCTCGTCTCATCACTCATCTCGCCGGTGCAGCCCAAACACTCGGCTCGTTGATGCGGGAGGGAAAAGGGTGACGTAGGGGTTAATAAACATCCCGGACCACACTGATGGGTCTGATCACAGGTGTGTGTGTGTGTGTGTGTGTATTTGTGTGTGTGTGTGTGTGTGTGTGTGAATGTGTGTGTGGCGGGGGAGGGGTGTCATGGATGGCAGCAGATCAGAGGAATATGTAATGACTGACAGAAAGTACACAATCAAAATGGCCTCCTCTCTCTCTATTTTTAACTCTCTCTTTCTGTCTCTCTTTCTCTGTCTCTTTCGTTTTTCTATCTCTCTTTCTCTTTTGCCTCTCTCTCTTTCTGTCTCTCTTTCTCTGTGTCTCTGTTTCATTTTTCTATCTCTTTGTCGCTTTCTCTTTCTGTCTCTCTCTTTTTCTTTTTCTGTGTTTCTCTATCTCTTCCTGTCTATCTCTGTCTCTACCCTTTTTCTTTTTAAATCTGTCTCTCTTGATTTGACAGAGCGTAGCCTACATCGAAGGACTGATTTACTGATTCTACTGCTGTTCTGGGACGAGTCTAAAGAAAGGTGCCTGAATCTTCTGAGTAAGGGAAGAATGCAGTAACCTTCTAAGGAAAGAAAGAATTCCAGACCTTTCTAAGGAACGAAAGAAATAAAGAGTTCCCAGATCCTCTCAGTAACCTTCTAAAGAAAGGGTTCCAGAACATTCCGAGGAAATGATATGGTCCTGGAACCTTCTGAGGTAGTAAAGCATTCCTGAACCCTTTTGAGAGAAGAATCTTTGAACAAGTGAAGAATCCCTGAAACTTCCGAGTGAACCATGGATTCTGGGAACCTAAAATAAAATGTTTAGGAATCTTATGAGGAATTAAAGACTCGTGAGTTAATAAATTCCATCCACGCACGAGTTTTGTTTCCTCGCTTTACGAGTTGCGAGAATAACCGGCGTTAGCTTGCGCGCGTTTCGTTTCAGCTAAGTTAGCTAGACGGATTTCTCTGCAAGCGCTAACTAGCTACATTAGCTCGCTAGCTTACGTCCTTAAGCAAGAAAGGCGACTCATTCGATTAAAAAATGACTTTGTGACCTTTGTGCTGTAAGTATAGCATTTGTATTTGTGTGACCTTTGTGCTGTGAGGTTCTGTCTGGGTTACGGTTTAATGGCAGATACAGTAGAAAACTCTGAGCTTTTTAAGCTTTTTTTTTTTTTCTTTCTTTTGCACGTATTTTTATTCAATCATTAATAAACCGGAGTTAAAGTAGAGCTCAGGGTCGGGTGATGTCATGAACCTTGTATCATGCAGCCGCACCTAACAGTAATGGGTTTTACACACACACACACACACACACACACACACAAAGTCTGCAACGTGTTGTTTTACACATGACCGTGTGTGTGTGTGTGTGTGTGTGTGCGCGCTCTCTGTCAGAGTCGCCCTTTGATCTCCGGCGGCTCTCGAGCCCGTTTTAACCGCAGTGGTCATGACAACGGCTGCTGCTAAGAATACAGCGGCGTGGAGACCTAATTTAGACCCGCTTCTAGTTTTATCCTCTTTTCCAGCGATCCGGGACCAGCTGCTTCCACTCCCACTCTCCCCAAAAAAAACAAAAAACCAAAAAAAAACAGAAGCAGTGGAGACATTCACTGCACGTGTCGCAAGTTGTTGTTGTTTACGCTCGAACATAAACAACAACGTGGTGCTAACGTTTTTTTTTTTTTGTTTTACTTTGTCGTAATGTTTTCTTTTTATTTTAATGTGACGTTCGTAAAGGTAAAAGTTCGGAAACAGAAACAGAGCTACAGATCAAACTTATCTTTATGTTCAGTTAGCTTGTGTGTGTTTTGAAGCCACGCCCCTTTTTGCTAACGTGTAAGAAAAAGAACCCGAAACATCACAATAAAAGCACAACATAATGTCAGTGGCATGTTGCTGAGAATATTACATACTGAGAAATATGTCTAAATTCAAATAAAATAGGACACAAGTGTGTATTTTGAAACACAGCTAATAAAATAATTTAAAAAAAAGAAATGGATTAACGTGAACGATGAAATAAGCGAATTAAGCCGATATTTTACTTTATTGTCGTTATAATTTTGTCGTTATAAGTTCTCGTCATCATACGTTGAGAAGGCACAGACAGCTGAGTGGACGGTGAAAGCCTCCTGACCCGTGTGTGTGTGTGTGTGTGTGTGTGTGTGTGTGTGTGATATTGACCTCTGTGTTTGCTGTAGCCGAGCTGCTGACGCACGTTTACTGTGTGACAGGGCAGCACTCCTGCTCCGGGTGAATGATGATGACGACATCAGGGCTGCAGCGTACGCACAAAAATAACACACCGACATTGTGTTAATATTCATTTACACACAGTTCTGGAGATCTGGATTCTGATTGGTCAGAAGGTATTGATTCATTTTCTGTAACAGCAGCTCTGACAGTAGTGCAGTAATCTCTGATATGATGACGTTTTCTGTAAGGAGACGTTTATGTAACATGTATGGAAGGAGCCTCCAGTGTCAGCGCTTTGTAACAGTCAGAGGTAAAGCTGTAGCTTTACGTTTTCCGGCATCTTCAGGACGGAGGAGTTTACGCTTTGCGGTTTCTCAGTAACATGACAAGCTGCGTTTTTTTTTGTCTCGTTGACTTGAAGAGAGAGAAAAGAGAAGCCGGTGAGCGAACGACTGTTTATAGTTGCTATAACGTAAGTGAGAACACGAAGTAACTTGTTTCGCGGATGTTCCACAACAATCGCGTCTAATTTGCATATTTTGTGATGTCACAATTGCAAGAGCTTTATTGCAATAGCAATGACTGTACAGGTCTTAATAGCATCTGTGTGTGTGTGTGTGTGAGAGTGTGTGAGTGTGTGTGTGTGCGTGAGTGTGTGTGAGTGTGTGAGTGTGTGCGTGCGTGTGCGTGCATGTGTGAGTGTGTGTGCGTGTGTGTGTGTGTGTGCGTGTGTGTTGTGGTCGCAGTGCTCTTGTTCGACTTCGTTTTAATTGCATGATACGATAGAGTCCATCCTCCATTCCTCCCTTGAGAGAAAGAATTCCTCTCATTCTTTCTCTCTCCCCTATTTCTCTCATTTCCTCTCTCTTTCTTTTTTGCTGTCTCTCTCTCTCTCTCTTTCTCTATCTCTCCTTTCTCTGTATCCCTGTCTTTCTTCCTTTCTCTTTCTGTCTCTCTCCATCTTTCTCACTCTCTCCCTTTCCCTGTGTAGCTCACTTCACCACACAGTCGTCTCCTCTCTCTTTCACCCTCTTTCTTATTCCTTCTCTGCATCTCATTTTCTCTCTCTCTTCCCCCCCCTCTCTCTCTCCCTCTCTGTCTCAGTTTAGCTTGCTCTCTCCTTCCCTCATGCTATCTCTTTCTCCATCTCTCTCCCTCTTTCTCACCCTCTCTCCCCTCCCTCACTTTTCTCTTGCTTGCACTCTTTGACATTCTCTCTCTCTCTCTCTCTCTCTCTCTCCATTTCTCTTGCTCTAACACACTCTCTCTCCTTTAACACTCTCTTGTTCTTTCTCTCCCCCCCCCCCCTCGCTCCAGTCGAGCGTTCAGCTCCCGTCTCTATTTATATCGTAGTCCCTCCCCTCCCCTGTCGCTCGGCAGCTATTTCCAGCTCCGTGAAGCAGCCCAGTCTGTTTGTAAACGCCGCCGCTCCGCTCTCTCTCGCTCTCTCTCTCTCTCTCGCTCTCTCTCTCACATCTCTCTCACTCGTTCCTTTGCCACACACACAGCAAGGGGAAGGTGTGGGCAACAATCTGAATGACCAGAGGACAGGAAAGCGGAGGCTGGTTTGACTTCAGGCTGCGCGTTTGAACGACTCAACTGGTGTTTGATAGACTGGAGCAGGACGAGAGATCGACGCTTCCTCTCTCTCTCTCTCTCTCTCTCTCTCTCTCTCTCTCTCTCTCTCTGGAGGCATGCAGCCAGTCTCTGGAGTCAGGACAGTCTGAACCAGAGATCTGCTCCGGACCCTCGACAGGATTGTACAGCGCAGCGTGTTAATTCTCCGTGTGAAGCGGTGTGAATCTGTCACACTGAGCAGGCTTTATTCAGAGCACTCGAGCGATCATGGGACTAGCGGACAAAGTCAACGACTCGTTACTTTCTCAGTGTGAATTAACGGATTAAAGCAAGGCGCTGGCATTCGGGAGTCTGTTTCTTTCCCTCAAAACACCGGCTCTTTATTTTTCCGCACTCAAATGCTGATTCGGCTCTCGGACTTCTTTGCGAGTCGTCCTTCGGCGTATCCGTTCGTCTGTGGGCGGTGCCGCTGCCCGGCATGCTTTTGAAGCCGACCGTGCCGGGGCTGTGCGCCATGTTGCAGACCATCTACGAGACTGAATCCTGTTTCTCTTCGGACAGCACGAGCGGCACCAGCATGCCCAGCACGGGTGAGTGTGACTGGGGCGAGACCACAGACGGGGAAAGGGGCGAGAGAGAAACAAAAAAAATGGGGTTAGTGATGGACGGGATTTAAACGGAGAGGCTTGACGCTTGTGTTTTGCCGTTGCTCGGCTTCGTTTTTTTGAAGTTCTGTGTGTTTGTATCTTGTTTGTCTTGTTGTTGCTTGGTTTTGTTACAGCTAAACTGAATGTTTGAAACCTGCCAGATGTTAATGGGCAAAAAAAAAAACGGGCAAACTTTCGGGCAGGCTTTTTAATCCAAGCGGTATTCCCGACACAAAACTAGCTCATAAAATCTAACGACATTTAGTAATAATCTGGAGTGCAGTATTTACAAGCCTTTTTTATTCATTTATTTATTTTTCCAGAATTCACAAAGAGTCACTTTTACATCCATCATTGTTTCACGATCACAATCCTCATGACGGATTACGTAGTTAAATCATGAAATCATTGGGATTCCTCAGCTAATTATTAACCAATTACTAACCAGTGTTGGCGAAGGAATTTGTCGGAATACGGATGGGGAACACGTCCCGTATCCGCCCCCGAAGTCGTCGTAGTCCAAGGTGCGTCATCGGAAAGGGGGTTTCCCGGCGTTCGAACCGGGAACTCTTGCTCTAGAGACGACCGAGTCCGTACTGTACGAAGCGACTGCACATATTTACAGTACTGTATAGATGGTTACATTTTTTTTATTTTGGCTCGACTTGTTTTACCAGAAACGGATGCGCTTTTCGTGTCGGACCAGCGTACTTTAATACGGCTCTATGATTAACGACATCTAACGCTTTGTTTGGAGAAAAACCTCCACGGGGCGCGATAGAAAAACCTAAACCCGGACGGTCAGCTGATTCGACATCAGCGTCGTTGGCTTAAGTGTTCAGATGTTTGTGTGTTTCAAATGTCAATACAGGTGCCCTGATTTACCTGCTAAATGTAGTTCAGACAGATGTTTAGCGTGCAAATAACCTGCGGAGATCCGTAAATAAACGCACCTACAGCGCCTAGTCTTTACTTTTCTTCTCATTTTTTGAAAAAGCTGAGCTGTTCCTTGGCTGTTCCTTGTCATGTTATGATTTTATTCTTATGCGCTTCCACTTCGAGTTTCCGGTTAAACGGATCTAACAACTTTCTGCGCTGTTCCTTGTTTCCCGTTGCTGCCACGTCAAAATCGGGATTCTTGCACAGGGTGGAATTTTGAAATTTAAAGGCGCCGACTTTGGTGTTCATTGACCGCGTGTATGTCGTAACGTATTGAAAGGTTTCTAAGTCTCTGATTTACTAATTTGGTGTTTTGAAGGCGGTTTAAGAAGAATAATTGCATAAATTACTTCGGCAGGTCCTGGTCTCTCGAAAGAGCCAGATTGAAAAGAAATTGTTGCCACGTGTACACAACTGTGCGTCCTGTGTTACATCGATTACAGGTTGCATCAAAAAACTGTACAAAATACATTTTGAATATAACACAAAAGAATGTATGTTTATTTCATAAGTTTTCTACAGTTTTTTTAAAAAAAAAAAAAACTCTGTTAGCATCAGTGGTGCGATTGTGTAGCGAGTATCTAACATGAAACGAACTTGATTTGGTTATATTGTTATCATTTTTGAAGTCATTCTGATCATTTTGAGATACAGACTTATTAAAACCTAGTGAATGGAGTTCTGCAAATTTAATACCTGTTTTTAGGTTGTACTGATTTGTTTCCTAGGTTGCCGTAAACCACATCGTGGATGAAAAACGAATCAGTTTGCATCGATTCCGCGTTATATTTTACATCTTTAGGCATAAACGCTCCAAATTGCATTCATATTTATTAAGAAACTGGACAACACGTGGTATTTTGTGAAAGATAGAATCCTCCATTGTTAGTAAGTTGTCAGCTTGCACGTTTATTTTTGTTGTTGTTTGTTTTTTTTTCATGCTCAAACCTTTAGTAAATCAGGGCTTCAGTGTCACACGTGGCTTGGAGAAATGAATCCGTTTACACTTATAACATGTGGCTAAAATTCTGAATCTTGGGATCTCAGATTGCATGCCGTGATGAAGAGTAAACAGAAAACTGGACAGACAGACTTCGCTTATCATGTCCAACCTCCCTCCCTCCGAATTTCTGAGAATCGGACAGTTGTGCTCACGTCTCTCACGTGTTCTTGAGTGAGCTGATCTCAGCAACCAGAGAGTTTAGACCAGAACACGTCCTCCCACGTCCTCCCACATCCTCCCGTACCATGCATGTGGCACCTGTTTAAATAACGCGAGCGCTCCGAGGGAAGCCGCTGTGCTCTGGCTCTGATCTGAGACCAGCTGTGGAACCACCACGGGATTTGGATTGCATCTCCGAAATACCTTCTCTGTGGTAATCATGGTCAGGTGCAGGTGTTTGGTTTCATGTCTGTGTTCATACTGATGCTCAGATTTTGGTTTGAGTGACTTACAGCAAATTCCACCATTCTTTTTTTTTTTTTTTTTCCCTCCTCACTTGAGTTTGCACTTCTGCTCCAAGGTGACGATCTCTTCTAAGAATCCAAAGTGCTTTGTGGAGAGAACTTCTGAGACTGTGATGGGAAGATACATCCGGCCTGTGAGACTCTGAATCGGAAGTTTAGAGAATGATGAAATGCTGAGGCTTTTCTTAAAATAGACGTCTCAAGGGGGTCCAAGTATGAAGAAAGGCAAGGAGAAAAACAGTTTTTTTTTGTTTTTTTTTCCTGAAGGTTGGATTTTGTGAAAAGTGCTCCATGATCTCAGTTGTAACCGGCTGTACCAGGTGACATGTTCACATAGCAGGTTATTTAAAACCGCCTGACTCAGCAGTGCTCATTCAGCCGTCGAGATTCTGCGCCAGAGACCCGAAGGTCGTGAGTTTAAGCACTCGCTCACAAGCGAAGTCCTGTGAAAGTTTCCGCGTTGTAGAGTTAAAACCACTGCAGCAACTGGTCATAAGCTGAAGTTTCACTACAACAGCACACAGGTCAAGTCAAATTGTAGGCTGTTTCTATGGTAACTGTGCAACATATTAGCCAGTTTGTCACATCTGTGATATTTATAGGCTCTTACACTAGAGAAGGGTTCCTCAGGGTTCTCCGGTTTACTCCCACTTTGCAAAAACATGCCAGTGATTTGTAAATCGCCCCTAGTTGTCAGTGAGTGTGTAAATGTGTGTGTGGTGTCTCATCCAGTGTGTATTCCCTCCTCACACCCAGTGTTTCCGGGATAGGACGTGGATCCACCACAGCCCTGACCAGGATACAGAGTTTACTGCAGGTGAATGAAGGAACAAACGAATCGGAACGGAAGTTAACTATGGAGTCGTCGTGCGAGCCAGACTTTTTCCACATGGCCCTAAAGAGTATCTTTTGTGGCCGAGATGCGTCTACTTTCACAGGAAGAGGACATTTTGACTGACTGAGGACCAGCCACAGAACCTTTCTGGAGGCAAAATGTTGGCGAGATGATCTAGACACCTCTGGATTAACTCGATGATGAAATGCCGTGAGCGTTTTTTTCAATCCAGGGACGGTACCTTGCTCCGGAAAAAGCTCATTGTCACAGTGTTTAAGAGTTTCTTTTCCCCTCAGAAAATGGCAATAGCCAATCAGATTGCAGTTTGTATGATTCTGAAGCTTGTGGCCAGATCAGTGTACAATAAGTAAAAACTGCGTCACGAGCCATGGGCGGAGTCTGAGGATTAGAGTAGGTAGGGATTAGCTGGTTGTAGTGTGTGTACGCACATAGCAACGGGCAAATGTGTTGGTCTGGCGAGACCCTGAACCCTCAGAAGAGTCGCTTTGTATACAATCTGCTAAAACAATAAACGTAAATTTACGTAAAATGTAAAATTCGTACACATACTGTACAAATTACACAGCATCAGCACTCTATATATTCCAGAAATCTTTTTTTTTTTTTTTTCCCCCACCATGATCCAAACTCTGTCAACAGCCCTGTTAGCGACTCGGCTAGCACATCTCTGTATCTCTTCATGAGTCAGCACGTCTTTTCTGTCACTTTCTGACAGCACCTACTTCAGTGGCAAGCGCTTTTCAGCGACTCAGACCATGTGGGTGAAACCTCTGAAAAGCTCTGGTGCTCGGAATTTAGTTTTTATCCTGTTTTGTTTTTTTTGGGTTTTTTTTTTGGCTCATAACACACCTGAAGCTAAAGAGCGAGAGCTGGTAGGAGATCGATCAGCTGGTTAAAGTGTGTCGCGAGATTGAATTTGATTGTAAAAAAAAAAAAAAAAAGAAAAAAAAAACCTCGTCAGGATTTAACTTTTTTAAAATCACGTCGCACAAACAAGAGGAGGAAGAGGGGGTGGGGCTAAAGTATGGGGGACAGTCGTCATATTGTGATACTTGAAGATATTGAAGATATGATCATATTACATGCTGGTTAATTTTGACTGAAGTTTTGATATTGTGTTAAGTTTTCAGTTGTGTTAGAGACCCAGTATAAGTTCAGAGATGTTTTTAAATTGAACATCTACGAAAACCAAAGTGTGCTTAATGTAGAGAAAGTGAGAAAATGTAACAATCGGTAAGCTATCGTTTACCCGGTACGTGAAGTAATGAAATGAAAAGAAAAAAATGGACGCCTAATGATATTGCTGGGCGATTTCACGATACGATATCGATCTCGTGATAAATTCTGTCATAATACACTTTGATGATATCCTGGTATCTTTATTTTATTTATTTTTTATACATTTTATAAATTAGTTACAAACTAATTCAAATAATCTGGAAGCAGCTGAAGTGATGTTAAAATTATTAAAAAAAAAAAAAAAAAAAAAATCCTAAAAATTGTATAAGGTAAATAAAACTTTTTTCTTGTTGTCAGTGTTAAATATGTTTTTATATAAATTATATATTAAATAAATATATATTAAATATAAAATATTTATTAAATATAATGTATATATTATAGAAAATGTATTATTTTCTATAAAAAAGATATTTTAGTAATAAATTAATTTTTGAAGGCATTAAATAATTCATTAAAGAGTTTTTTTTTTTTTTTTAATGAAACACTACTTTTTTTTGCTGGCAGTTTGTATCACCCACTGCTACGTCACGATACCCGATTTTAACATCTTTACAATATCGACACTTTATCGTCGTATCGTCGAGACTTGGGGGGGGAAAAAGCTACTTTTTCTGTCAATTATTCTGTAAATAATGTATTTCTTTATGTAAAAAAAAAAACTTTAAATGAATGTTTTTCAAAAACAGGAAATATACAGATGATAAATAACTTTTTTTTTTTTTTATGAATTTTAAGTAATAAATTATTTCATTATTAATTTATTAATGAAAATTATTATTTGAGCATTTAATTATTTATAAATCATTTCGGAAATGTATTTCCAGCTCTATATATATCATTTCCATAAAGGAATGCGATTACCCTGCACGCACGCCGGCTGCAATTCCGGTCGCTCGGATCGTCATCCCTGGAACACCAGGCCTGTTAGACGCCTGACATTTGGTAGGAAGGAATTTATTCATTTATTTAATGCAGGAGCTGAACAGATGGCCCTGTGTTGGTCCGGGCATGTAGCGCAGAGTTACCGGAATAAAAAATCTGAATGTGTGACGTATAAATTTAGACGGCTGATCCGGGATCAGTTGCTCAGTGGGTGGCTAATCTCATTTCAGGATGTGTTGGAGTTGGTAAATAAGCCTCGCTCAGCACAGGAAGCGTTTTAATGAAACAAACCTCGCTTATGCAACGCGGATCGGCGCTAATCTTTATGGATTAGCCACGCTGACCCGATGACTGACCGCTCCGTCCGCTCGTCGTTTTCCACTCACACCTCCAGCTTCAGCGTAATGAGAGCAATCAGGCGGTTTAGATAAAGAGGAAAAGGCAGTTCCAGTGTAAGACATATATTATAAATATTTAGCTTATAATTAAATGCGGCGCGTCCACAGTGAATGTGTATAATCATATCATGGCACCCAGAATCCACAGAAAACAAAATGTCCACTTTTTGTTTTGCTTTTGTTTATGACCATTAAACGTTCATCAGATTCCATCTGTTAATGTTTTTTTTTTAAATTCACGTTAGCATTTAACTAGCGTTAATGATCCGCCTTATTTTTAATAACACATTACTTTTGCATTCATTTTTAACGTTAGTTTTTGTCATTGTATATTTTTGTATAATATATTTTTATATTTTGTTTCATATATATATATATATATATATATATATATATATTATTTTCATTTTTTTGTCACTGCTATTAATTGTTGCAATTTTATTATTTTATTAATTTTATTAAACATTTCCACGACACGTATCATAATATTTATTTAAGTTTTTACTTGATTTTTTTTTTTTTTTTTTAATTTGAGTTCCATTAAAAAAAACTTGTCTGATACTTTATTTAATTTCTACAAAAATGCATTAATTTTTATTTTGTGTATTTAAAAAAAAAATTCATTTGTTAAAAAATAAATGAATAATATTTAACGCTAAAAGGAGCATCAACTCAGCTGTTTCGAGTCAGTTTGTAATTATAAAAAAAAATCATAACTGTAATTTTTGTAATTCTAAAAAAAAAAATGATAAAAATATATCATGATATTCACGAGATCTCAGAAAAGTGTGCTGTGACTAAACGTATCACGATGTCGATATAAAATCATTTCATCACCCAGCACTGACCCCGATGTATAGGGTTGTTAAAAACTACCAGCAAAACAGCGCTTTAAAAAAAAAAACTGTTTAGTGATACTTTTATTTTCATATCTACAAAAATTATTCAAGGGATGATACTTTTTTAATGATTCAGTACAACATTCATCACGATGAAGCTGCAATATCTGAGGAATGTTTATCGTAGTATCGTTATTATATCAGAATATCACTCCGCCCTTTCCCTTTTCTTTCTTAAAAGCTGCGTCTGCTCTGATGAGAACGGTTTGTCTCATGTGCGGTGATGTCACAGCGATGTCACTGCGATGTCACTGCGTGGTCTTTACGTCCCGTTAAGAAACTCTCTCGCTTGTTCGCTCGCGCCTCGGGCACAACGTGCCACGTTGATCGCGGCTTTTTGTTTTTTGTTGCTCACAGATTCCCCAGTTGACGCAGCAGTGGTGATGTCAGAAGCGTTTTGCGGTCTCTGAGAGCAGCGAGCGCTGAGACTGGGGCCTCGTGTAACACACATTCTGGTGTTTTTATGGGCCTCCAGGAAGAGAAACTGTTATTTTGGGACCTTCAGAAAGTGGAATTGTTGAATCATGTAGTGAAGGTTGAAGCTCTACTCAATTTTTTTTTTTTTTTTCAAATTAATATTCAACATGTAGGAAAAAGCTCTTATGAAGGATGTGTAATGGTGCATTTTCTGATCATGGTGTAATAAAAAAAAAATGTGAGCACTGCTACGGCTGCAGCGCTCACCTAAAACCCACCAATAGGAGGTGACCTCAAATACGGTAGCGGTGACGATGAAACGTAAACAAAACAGCAAAAAAACTCCTCGTTACTTTAAGCTCATTTCGAACAGTGTTTGTGTTTACGGGAGGAGTGGCCTTCAATCCAGGAGATTGATGACGTAAGCAGCATCGTATTTAGTGATTTTCATCAATCGCAGATCTATCGTCGGAGGATCTTCATCGTTTAAACAGACATCACGCAAACGTGCGTTTTCACAGAATTCTGACTATTTTATTAGCATTTCATACAGTGTAGAAGGTGCAGAACCTGCTAGAGGATGAGAAGCATGTTACGTTACGCTGTGAAATTTCCGCTATGACACGTGCACTCCAGCCTCTCCAGAGCTCTTCAGGAGCACCAGATCAGGCCGTGCTGACGTTTCTCACGGGTCATTAAGTGGAAGAGTGACCACGTGCGCACGTTGACCCCGATTACCCTTGATGCACAGTTCTGATATTTTGATAATAATTCGTTTTTTTTTTTTATCACGCCTATTTACATGTACGCAAGCGGTGACGCATGTCCGATTCCCGTGTTTGACGTCATTCCTGAGCCAAAATGCGCTCGGCTAAAAACAGCAACTTTTTAACGAGTGTCATCAGCGTGACTGCACAAAATTTTAACCCAAAATTCACAGTCAGTTTTTTAAAAAAAGCCCCATAAAGTAAGAAACGTAAGACATCGTGATTATCTCTAAAACGACATTTATATCACGTGATGTAATTTATCACGATACTGATGTTGTATCGTCTTATCGTCCCTGCCCCAGGTTGATAAGATGGATACGTTTATTTAATCAGGACAGCGCCGATGAGTCCTCGTGATTCACGCGTGTCTTTTGAGCACCAAGTGATGAGTATTAGACTAGCTGAAATGACAGTGAGCGAGCAGGAAGAGCAGATGTGTGAGCGTTTATATGTGATGTCATATAACCAGACTTTTGGCTATCGTGATCCGAGCCTTTTTTACGCGGATGCAACAACATCCGATGTGTTAAATCCCCCTCTAAAAACCCGTCTGTTTATGTTGGCCTACTGTGTCTGGTCCGATCTGTAATTTCGACCTGATTTTAGCTGCGTGTTGAAAAGTGATCTCGAGTGTTTTGAAAGGTAAAATCGGAGCTGGTGATGTAAATGCAGCCATGGAGACATCTTTAACCGGGTGCTGTTGTTGTTTGTACGATGCAGCTAAATGAAGAAGGTCTAAATTTAGCGTCGCTGTTCTCGGCCCGATGTTCCTGCTCTATAACGAGACACCACTTTTTTTTTTTTTTTTTTTTTTTTTTTTTTTTTTTTTTGGGGGGGGGGGTTTTTTTTTTTTTTTTTTGTGATTTTTA
>CM075025.1:2086010-2124061 GCA_037576675.1 Pangasius sanitwongsei
GTGAGAATAATGTTGAGCTCAACTGCAGTTTTTCAGAGATATACTAATGGATAAGGCTTCTGCTTTTTTTTTTTTTTATTTATTTGTTTGTTTGTTTGTTTGTCATCTTTTCATTTTTCGGGAGATTTCTGTTAGAGCTTATTTATTTATTTCGTTATTTAGTTTTCAAAAAGTAGATTATTCCTTTTCATCTTTTCATTTTTTGGAGATTTCTGTTAGCATTAATTTGTTTTTGTTTGTTTGTCTCTTTGTTTGTTTATTTAACATTTTTCAAAAAGTAGTTTGTTATTTTTCATCTTTTCATTTTTCGGAGGTTTCTGTTAGCTTTTTTTTTAAATTTTTTTAAATTATTTATTTATTCATTTCTTTCTTTCTTTATTTTCTTTCTTTTTTTTTTTTATTTTTAATTTTTCGCTTAGTATTTCCTTTTTTCGTTTTATTTCACGCTGTACAGTTGTGATGTTGCCGCCGTCCCCTCCGGCGTGACGCGAGCAGAGTGCCGGCGCCGCGGCCGGTTCCGAGGTGAGTGCCGTTCCTCGCGTAGTGCTTGCGTTAAACGCAGGACGTCGGGAACAGGACACCACGACCCTGGATCCTCTCTGCAGAAAGAAAAGCTCGGTGGTTTCTCAGCGTCTCTGCTTTTTTCGTATGATCTATTACGAGGAGTTATGAGAGCCCGGGCCCGTGCTGGCAGGCCGCTGTATTTCTGGACTCGCTGGTGTTTTTATAGAAAGGCTTCTGGCTCGATATATAAATAAATAAGTATATATATATATATATATAGGTGAGAGGTGAGAACCTCAGCGCTGCTCGGCTCCTGTACAGATCCCCACTGAGACGCTCTGCCCTCACTGCGCTGTTCCCTCCACGGCGAGGGGCGGGTTTATAGCGCAGGGGCGGGGCTACACCTCCTGAACCTCTCCTTGAGAAAAGCTTAGACTTCCAGCGTCTCTGAAGTGTCCCTCTTTATCCCACTGATGCGTCCAGGACACGCCCGTTCTTACACCCGCCTCAGCGTTTACGCAGCCTGACTCCAAATACAAGGGTGTGACCGTGAACGCTAAACACATGCAGCGAGCGCAGTGAGTTTGATTGGTTTTATTTAAAAAAAAATAATAAAATGTTTTTTTAAAAAAACCCTAGTTTTTATTTTGAATGCACTTTAGTTTTTGGCACGTTTATTGTTTTAGAGATATTTTTTATTTCAGTAAGTTAAACATTTTGAAAGTTTTTTTTTTTGTTTTTGTTTGTTTTTTCAGCAATATTTTTTCAATGCTTTGTATTTTTAAAAAAATATTTTTTTCTTTTCTTTTCTTTTTTTTCAGAATTAAAATAGTTTTAGTAACTTTTTAAAAAGCACTCTTTGTTTTTGAGTAGTTTTTTGTGGGCTTAGAGATAGTTGTATCGTAGTAATATTGTAGCTTTCTGTTAGCTTTTATTGAATTCTTATTTCAGTCCAATGTTTTTGAGGTTTCGATTTTTTCTTAAAGTAATATTTATTTTTATATAAATACATTCCATTTTGTTAGTAGTCTTATAAGTTCTTCTTAGCTGTTTGTGATAGTTTTAGTTTTTTTTTTTTCTTTTTTATATTAATTTTTTTTTTTAAATCTTAAAAAAATTTTATTAAACATTTTTGTTTTTATTTTCAGTATTTTATTTGATATTTTTTTCCTTTATTTTCAATACTTATGGAGACGGATTTTTCTAAACTGAGTCTCATGAATGTTGCAAAACAAAAAATATGCTTTTTGGGTTTTATTTATTTATTTATTTATTTATTAAAACCCGGGCACAGCTATAAGTTCAAGATCACTGTGTACGCTAAGTCCAGTGTTTCGAAGGTTTTTCTTTTAAACGAATTTTTTTATTTTTACATAAAATATTTTAGATACAGTTTAGTTTTAGCTGCTTTGTAGTGTAGTTTTATAAGTTTCTCTTTTTTTTAACTTTTGTTTTGTTTTGATATTTTTAGTTTTATTTTTAATACTTCTGGAGACAAGCCATGTGAAAACCAAATATTGCGAATAATTTGCACGTTTTTTTTTTTTTTTTTAATTTCAGTTTTGGAAACTAGTATTTGTATAGTATCGTATGCTAATGTTTGTTCAGATGCAATTCTTAAATTTAGTTTAATGTTAGAATTTTATTTTAATCCTACTTTTTGTTTTTAAAACCAAGGCATAGCTACAAGGACAAAACCACCATTTATGGGCTTTTAATCACAGAATTTTCTGCACAAGCTATAGGATATATATTCAGAGCTTCTCATAGGCTTGTGATGTCATCATACGGCAACCAATAGTGTCTTATCGCACTTCATCTTATTGTAGGATAAAATGTTGCTTTTTGGAGGAGTGTAGAGGAAAAAAAAATCTCTCGTTAACGAAGCTGAATTCCGTAGATTATAATCGTAGATTTTATTTTGGCGTAATCCCTTTGAGAGGAGAGGAAGTTGGGTTACAGAGGGAATCTCTTCTAACCGTGTGTGTGTGTGTGGGACGTTGGGCCGAGCTCCCGCCTACACGCAGTGCGAGTGTGAGAGCCGATACTGTCTGTAGTGTATACACGGCTTTCACACTTACACTTACACACACACACACACACAGCGGAGAGAAATGTGTGTGTGTGTGTGTGTGTGTGGCTCAGTCACAGTCTGAATGCTATAAAAAACATGCTAGCATGGGTCAGTTAGCTTTTAAACGTAAATGCTCGGATATAAAAGATAAACACTGAACAGACGTGTGACGAATTAAAGGAAAAGCCCAGCGTCTGGTCACGTGATCACGTCCTGCGTTGATTTCTAACTTCTTTCCCCTTCATGACGTTTATTAATTATTTTCTTCTCGACCACCAATTTCTAACTCCGTTTCCTGTCTTAACCATAGAATTCTCTCTAACTCCAGATTTCTAATCATCGCTCGTATCGAGACACACTTACGAAGCTCCGCCCCCAAGTCACTTCAATCATTCCCTTAATTCTGATAAATAAATAATAACGTCACATGAAGTGATTCACATGTTCTTAAAAAGTTAAAGTACACTGAAGAAAAAGTGATGAAAAATATAGTAAATAACACGACGCAATATAAATTCTGATTTGTTTTTTTTGTTTTTGTTTTTTTTTCCTTTTCAGCTTTACTTTTGTGGTTGTTTTTATCCCGTCCCTTTTTCTTCTTGCTTCTATTTTAATTTATGAATAGATTTTAATAATAATAATATTTTCATTAAAATAATCGTCAAATTATCTTGCTTCAATTTTTTTATTTGTATATTTTTACTTAATCTGTAGTATAGCAATCTTTCTGAAAGACTTTATATATATATTTAATTGTCGTTCTTATTAATAACTTGGAAGATCCGAGACGTGTTAACAGACCAGGCTGTAAATGTAAATGTAAATGTATTATTTATTTATCATTTTTACACTCTGGTTTATAAAGTATATAAAAATAAAATTTAAAAAAAACGCCACATGAGGTAATAAAATATGCAAATCTGTTCAGCTTAATGTGGAATAAATAACCAGTATATTTTATATATTTATGGAAATAAATTTTATCTATTTATGAAAAAAAACAACAACATTGGATTAGTGAAGCTAAAAAATAATTTTTAATAATAAATATCTATTAACACTAAAAGTGCGGTATTAAGAAATTCCCGAGCTGTTCTTCAAAGCACTGACAGTCCTAATGGTTTAAAAATCTCAAATGATATCATGTTTTTTTTTTTTGTTTTTTTTTAAAGAAGAGCGCTGTGTAACTGTGTGTAACGAGCCGGGATCAGACCTCCTCCTCTCTCCCTGGCCGGCTTTCTGAATTCCGCACCACACGTCGAAGTTTACCCAGAAAACAACATTCCAGCCGTGCGAGTGTTTGACGTCAATGCCGGTGCATTTATAGAACACATAAACAGTGGTGCGCTCTCAGCCCGCGGCTCGGCCACGGCGTTTCAGCGTCTCCGTGTTTATGCTGTGCGTTCGCTTTCTTCTTCTTCTCCTTCTTCTTCTTCTTTTTTTTTTTAAATCCGCGCATGAAAGGTGGAAGCAGGAGAGTCGAAGCCTAAAGGGAAAGTGCTCAAAAAATTCTCCCCCCTGTGCCACACGGCCACACTTCTGGACACCATGTGTGCTGAATGGGTCACTGTTCTGGAGGAGAAGGGGGGATATTATGGGATATTATGGGATATTAAGGGATATTATGGGATGTAGGAGTTTTATGGTCCATGGCGCCATGGCTCATGCGCTTATCATATAAAGGATGATTAACATGTCGGATAAACTGCAGATCTTGTTTAGCCACACAGGAGCATCGAAGGTTCCTTCGTGGGTTCTTCAAGGTTCCCTGGCCACGGTTGCCGACCTGGGTTAAACTTTGGTGGGGGTAGAGGGGGCTTCGTCACTGTTATCCGAACGGACACTACGGGGCTCATGGCTTGGACGCAGGCCCTGCGCTGGGGCCGCATTTAGATCTGGATCCAAAACTATTTTGGATCCACTTCAGATCCAAAATAGATCGCTTTTCTGCAACGTCCATATTTGTTATGAAATCAGCTAACAAGAGGTTATGGGCTAGCTAAATAGCTGCTCGCGTTAGCGCATGCTTTTTAAGTATAAATCAACAAAAGACTTTTAAAGTGAGGAGGAGGGGTGTGGCCGTACTCATTACATCACTGATCTGCAGAAAAGACGTGACAAAGGCTATGTCTCAAATGGTGTACTATACAGTATTACACTATACACTATTACACTATACACTTTATACTATACACATTACACTACTACACTATACACTACTAAACTATACACTATACACTTTACACTATTACACTATACACTTTACACTATACACTATACACTTTATACTATACACATTACACTACTACACTATACACTTTACACATTACACTATTACACTTTACACTACTACACTATTACACTATTACACTATACACTACTACACTATTACACTATACACTACTGTACTATACACTACTGTACTATACACTTTACACTATACACTACTACACTTTACACTACACACATTACACTATACACTATTACACTATACACATTACACTATACACTTTACACATTACACTATTACACTATACACTACTACACTATACACTTTACACTATACACATTACACTATTACACTATATACTATTACACTATACAGTATTACACTATACACTATACACATTATACTATTACACTATACAGTACTAAACTATACACTATACACTATACACTACTACACTATGCACTATACACTATTACACTATACAGTATTACACTACACTATACACTACTACGCTATTACACTTTACATTTTACAGTATACACTATTACACTTTACACTTTACAGTATACACTATTACACTTTAAACTATACAAAACTATGCTATTACACTATGCACTATACACTATTACACTATACTCTTTACACTATACACTACTACGCTATTACACTTTACACTATTACACTATACACTATTACACTTTATATTATATACTATTACACTATACTCTTTACACTATACACTATTACTCTTTACACTATACACTATTACACTACACACCACTACACTATACACTATATACTATTACACTATACACTTTGCACTTTAAACTATTACACTATACACTTTACACTATTACACTATACACTACTACAATATTACACTTTACACTATTACACTATACACTTTACACTATTACACTATACACTATATACTATTACACTGTACACTTTGCACTTTAAACTATTACACTATACACTTTACACTATTACACTATACACTACTACGCTATTACACTTTACACTATTACGCTATACACCACTACTATACACTATTACACTTCTCACTATACACTTTACACTATTACACTATTACACTATACACTACTACACTATACACTATTACACTTCTCACTATACACTTTACACTATTACACTATACACTACTACACTATACACTTTACACTATTACACTATACACTACTACACTATACACTATTACACTTCTCACTATACACTTTACACTATTACACTATTACACTATAAACTATTACACTTTACACTATACACTTTACACTATTACACTATACACTATTACACTTCTCACTATACACTTTACACTATACACTACTACACTCTTACACTTCTCACTATACACTTTACACTATTACACTATACACTATTACACTTCTCACTATACACTTTACACTATACACTACTACACTATACACTTCTCACTATACACTATTACACTTCTCACTATACACTTTACACTATTACACTATACACTGTACGTTATAAACTATACACTTTACACTGTGGTCAGCTAAGGAGCACTAAGCTCTGCCCTGTTTTTTTTTTTCTCCAAGTTTCATTTTTGGTGTCCACATCAGATTATTTGCTGTTAAAAATTTCTTAAAGTGGAATATTAGGGATGATGACATCATGGCCTTTTTATATCAGCATAGTGTAACCGTGAGTTACGGGGGAAGGGGTCAGGATGGTCAGAGGTGATGTCTGTAGTCCGTTTTTTAAAAAAATTATTTATTTTTTCATTAAAGGTGCAGTGAGTGCTGTTAAATTCAGGGCCCAGTGTAACCCTACGTTCACGCTAGCATTCCACAAGTCACTTGTGTCTACCATTGTCACTCGTGGGCGTGGCCTGTTCAGCAGTCCTATGAGAAATGCTAGTAGAGATATATTTCTATATTTGTTTGTTTGTTTTATTTGTTTATTCTTCTAAAGCTAGTTATTTACAAGTTCATTTGATTAACGCTATGTGCTCAGCTTCGTACTACTGAGATCTCACACACACGTACGCAGAAAATGAACATCACCTGAGGCTTAGTCACGTGAACGCAGAGTAATATGTAGCACTTCTGTAAAATATCTACTCGGAGGAGAAACGATGCTCTCTGTGGCCAGAAAAAAAAAAAACACATGAATCCAACCAATCAGCACAAGGACGTGTCTCTAATCGCTTCTGAAAGCTCTGCCGTGTGTTTTGGGGGCGTGGTTTTGGAAGTGAACGGAAGGGCGGGGCTTATTTGATTGCACGTTGAGTATCAGAACAGGTTTAGCGAAGTTAAAAAAAAAAAACAATCACTGATTAAACTTTTAATAAAATATTATTATTATTATTATTATTATTATTATTATTATTATCCGTCTGATTCCCCTCACTTGCTTTATTCCTGCTTTATTATTAGTTTATTCCGGGTTTCCACAGACGTGCGTTCTCCCAGAGCGGGGATCTTCCCCTTCGCCTCGGAGCTTCCCGAGCCTCATAAGTCACGCCGTTCCCGCCACAGCCGCTCTCTGATTAGCTCCAGAAGCAGGTCTGAATGTTACGCAGAAATATCCCACGCCAACCTGTTGATCCTCACAGCCGTCTCCTCCATCCTTCACCCTGTCATTCTCTATCTCACATGCCCATCTCTCTCTCTCGCTCTCTTTTTTCTCTTTCTCTCTCTCTCTCTCTCTCTCTCTCTCTCTCTCTCCACCCCCATCCTCTCTCCGGTCTGCTAACAAGACGAGGACGCAGAGCAGATTTGACAGGCCTAGCAAGCGTTGCTATGTGCTATTTCTGGAAAGCAATATTCATGCTTCTCTCTTTCTCTCTTTCTCTCTCTCTCTCTGTCTTCTTTTCTGTCCATCTCTCTCTCTCTCTCTCTCTCTCCTTTTCTCTCTCGCTCTCTCTCTCTTTTTCTCGTCTCCACCAGAGCTGGTGTAGAAGAAAATAACCATGACGTAAGCTCGGCTTTCTGCAAAACAGCCCCGTTTAAAAAAGAAAAAAAAAAAAATATCCGAAGCAGGGGGAAGGGCGGAAAAGCTGGAAAAGTGAAATCCTAAACGCGTCTCCAGAGAGCCTGCAGGAGCTTGGTGGGCATTTTTCCTCCGTCGCACGCTTCGATCTCCGTCTTTGATAGACAGAGGACGTGCAAACAAACGCTAATTGGTGAAAGATGTGTTCGTAATTATCAAAGCGTCCTGACTGGCTTAGCGATGTAACAGCGCAGGACTGCTCCATGGCCACGCAATCAATCATCACG
Organism: Pangasius sanitwongsei; assembly: GCA_037576675.1. Classification (NCBI taxonomy): domain Eukaryota; kingdom Metazoa; phylum Chordata; class Actinopteri; order Siluriformes; family Pangasiidae; genus Pangasius; species Pangasius sanitwongsei. The sequence goes on from CM075025.1 coordinate 2,094,088, forward strand.
TCCGCGTAATGACAGTTTTCCTGTTCAGACGCAATCGACTCTGAGCTCTACATGGAAATAAACCTCGTTATTTAGAGTCTAATTGTGTTTAAGTTTTAGCTGTAAAAATAGATACATGCAAATTTACGCCACTAAGAATTGGGTCACTTTTGACTGAAAGAGTTAGAAATGAAAGACGAAAGAAAGAAAGACAACTTTAACAAATAAATAAATAAACAATCACGCTGATCTGTCTGGTATGGTGCACAAGGCATTAGTGCTGTTTATAGAGCACAGGAACCTACACACAGGTTTCTGAGACGTGTGTGTGAGTGTGTGTGTGTGTGTGTGCGCGCTTTGCTCTCTTTCCAGCAGGTTATATAAAGCTTTCAGTGTTTGTTCATTTCCACAGGAACAGTAACATTAGGATTGAGGTGTGCTTTAGTCCTCTGCGTGTGTGTGTGTGTGTGTGCGTGTGTGTGTAATTTATCACACTCTGCACCTTCAGCTCTGCTCTGTATCTGAGCTGGAGGAACGTATCCCATGATTCACAGCGTCGGTCGCACGTCTAACACCCCAAAAAAGCTCACGCAACCCCAAAAGGACCGTCCTTCAAGTTTCACCTCTCTCTCTCTCCCTCTCTCTGTCTGTCTCTCTGTCTCTCTCTTTCTCTCTGTCCGTCTCTCTGTCTCTGTCTCTCTCTCTCTGTCTCTCTCTGCCCCCCCCCCCCGACTCCGTTTCTCAGCACAGTAATTTAGATTCACTTATGTAATCTGTGTGTGAGAGAGAGGATAAGAAAGAGAGACTGAGAGAGTTAGAGAGAGAGACAGACAGAGACAGAGAGAAATTGAGAGAAAAACTGGAAAAGTGAGAAACAGAGAGAGAGAGAGAGAGACAGAAAGAAGAGACAGAGAGAGATAGAGAGATAGCGAGAGACAGACATAGACAAAGAGAGATGGAGAGAAATACAGTAAACGGGAGTGAGACAGAGAGAAAGCGAAATGGAGAGACAAGGAGAGAGACAGAGAGAAACAGAAAGAAAGGGACAAAGAGAGACTGATAGTGAGAAAGACAGAGAGACTGAACGTGAGCAGAGGAAGAAAGAGACAGCGATACATAGAAAGAAAGAGAGAGAGAGACAGAAAAAGAAAGAGGGAAAGACAGAGAGAGACAGAGCACAGAAACAGGAACACTTTGACATGAGTAGACATACACACACACACACACACACACACTCTCAACTTGGACAGGTCTGCGCTGGGCGTTAGCATTAGCGTCCGCGCCTCACGTTAGTTTACTGCCGGTTGCCATGGTTTCACTGCTAGCGCTCAGCTAGTGCGATACGGTCACAAAAACTACAAACACACACACACACACAAACACACAAACACACAATGATCAGTTCACTAAAAATCAGATGTCTTCCTGGTTAAATATATATATTTACATAAATAACCACACCACTGTCCTTCACTCTCATTGGTCGCCACCACGGCACTGTTTTCGTGTCACTTGCCCCGCCCACTTAACATCGCCAACAGTTACTCCGCCTCCTGATGTTGTTAAAAATAAGTGACTTCTGCTCGCTTTGTCGTGTTGCATTGATGCCAGTGTGTATGCCGTGGTCAGACAAACTCACACACACACACACACACAATGCTTTACTGTTGACAGGCGGTGATTAGATCGCCGTGTTTCTAATCTGTTCTTACACACAGTTTATCTGAAGTACCTGCTAACGCGCACACACACACACACACGTCAGGACTTCAGATGTGCTATCGCTAAACATTAGTTCTGTCGCAGCGCTGTTGAATTCCGGATTCTGATTGGTCAGAAGGTGTTGATTAATTTTCTGTAACAGCAGCTCTGACAGTAGCGCAGGTTTACATTAATGCGCTCGTTCTGTTACGTTATCGTTTCTATAGTAACAGCTCACTCACGGACTCGTACAGCAGATGCATAACCTGATTTAGAAGTGCGTGTAATTGTTGAGATGTAAGGAGACGTTTATTTGACATTCACGGAAGGAGTCTCCAGTGTCAGCGCTTCGTTTTCTGACAGGACAGAGGAGTTTTTAACGCTTTGCTGTTTCTCATGGCGCGTTGTGTTTTTAATACGTGCTGTTGTTGGAAGACAACAGACTTGGAGGTGGTAAGAGTAACTCCGCTTCATCGCGCCTAGCGAAGAACTTTAGTTCCTGAACTCCGCTGTCCAATTATCGGGGTGATGTTCTGCCGCTGCTGTCACCGAGTAAAGGAATCTCCCAGCAGCAGGAACTTGTCAGATCCCGGCGTACAGTCGGAGCAGTGCGACAGGCCGCTGCTGCACTTCCCATCGCGATATATTCCTCCATCTTTTTCACATCAAAGGCCGTCTCTCTGCGGGGGCTCGGTCTCCACTCCGCCATCCGCAGCACCGAGACGGAGTGAGAGAAACTCCAGTGTGTGTGTGTGTGTGTGTGTAAGAGAAAGAGAGACGCTCAAAGCTACAGTGTCGACTAGAAGAAAAAAAAAAAAAAAAAAACGCAGAGGAGCTGAAAATAGAAGCGCTTTTAAAAGCGCAGTGCGAACCCCAGAGCCCTCCCTCTCCTCCCCTCCCCCACCGCTCCCGGTGCATTATTAATCCTGGCTTATTTATAACCCACTTTTTTCACAGGCACACTCCGGGTTCTGTCACAGCTCGTCTTTAATCTCCCCGCGGGAGACGGGCGCAGAGGTGAGGACAGAGCGGACGTCGGACGAGTAGACGGAGGACGAGAAAGTCCAAATAAAAAGAGAGCAAGACTTGAGGGAAAAAGAAGTCAAAAACATCAACAAACAGGCAGCTCCCATAACCAAATCCCCCACACACCCACCACCCCCACACCCCCCAAATCCCTGCTCTTGCCCCTGCCCCCGGGAAGAGATGAGACAGGGCAGCCATTTTGATACATACACGCTACATCTCGAGGCTTTGCTTTTCTTTCCCCCGGCTGCGGTCAGTTTGTTTAGTTTTTGACCTGAATGCGAGAGAAAAATTCCACGCTGAGCACTTGGCAGGCTCGCTGAAAGATTTCCACAGGGGAAAGTCATTGGTATTCGCACTTAGTTCTCTGCTGCTGGCAGTCAGAACCAATTTCAGCGTTTGAAGTGCTACTATTCCAATTCTCATGCATAATGTTTACATTCAAATGTTTGGGCAGAAGGTGTTGATTAATTTTCTAGAACAGCAGCTCTGACAGTAGCGCAGCTACAGATCTCAGGTTCGCGTTAATGCGCTCGTTCTAACACGTCTATAGTAACAGCTCATTCACGTTTGTAAACGAATAACCTAAACCATAAACATAACCTTTTTCGGTGAGGAGGCGTTTGTCTAACATTTGTGGAAGGAGTCTCCAGTGTCAGAGGTAAAGCTGTAACTTTTCCGACATCTTCAGTAGAGAGGAATTTATGCTTTGCGGTTTCTCGTTAAAATCAAACAAGCCATGTTTTTTTTTTTTTGTTTTTTTTTTTAAATCTTATTAACTTCAAGAAGTAGAAAGCAGGGAGCCTGGTGAGGGAAAGACTGTTTATCTGCTATACAATAATCATTTATATGTTTTACTGCATCACAGATGTAGGTCTCTGATATTATTTCTTTAGTATTAAAATTGTTTTTAAAAATAATTGTATTGTTGTTATATAATGATTTTAAAAATATAATTTTTAAAAGAATATTCCTGAATAATAATAATGATTTTTTTTAAAAAATCTCCATTTATGTAGCACCTTTCTAACACCCAAGTTTTTAAAGTAAGGAGAATGGCCATTGTGTGCAGGTTCTCATTCTGATTCCTGCATAAAGACGCTGGGTGTGATTCCGGTTTCCTCGAGATCGGGCTTTAATCTCATTCACTCCTCTTGGCCGTTTGCCCTTCTTCTCTTTCCAGCGACTGTCTGGCAGCAGCTCGCTTCTTTCAGTGATTAGTCGCTGTGAATACAAGTTCTCTGGCTCTCACAGAACCTTTACAGGGTACGATATTTCTACAGAGAATGTTCTTCTCAAGCACAGAGTGAACAGGGTCAGCCTCTTGGAAGCAAGTTCAGCTTCAGGTTTTTGGCCGGTCCTGGGGGTTGCACTCTCTGGTTTCATATTCCGCTTCCATGTGCAGGTGCTTAAAGGAATACTCCGGCGTTTTCCAACGTAATCCTTATTCATCACGTCTTCCTGCACCGAGAAAACTCCAGACATGCTTGTAACGAACGGAAGTCTGTGCTCTTAGAAAAAAAAAAGGGTTCCTCAAGAGTTCTTTGGATGGTTAGCGGTTCTACCATTTGTTTTTTTTTGTTTTTTTAAAGGTTTCCACTTGGACAAAAGCAAGTGACAAGTCACTCATGTCACTTGTAGTTTGTTTCTTGGGCTTGTCCGGGATTTTTTTTTTTTTTATTTCCACTGAGAAACAATAGTAGCCACAATGTCACTGATTCTATCTAACTAATTAGACACCAATTAATAATGCACTAATCAGTGTGAAAATTGGTTGTTTTTGTAACATTTATATGTTACATGCTCTGCCTTGTACTACCTTCATTCTCAGATTAGATTAGCAAAGAAAGGTAACTGTACTAGCCGCGTTAACTCACAAGATGCACCAGCGATCTCTGCTGCTTCCATCCAAGCTTTATTTTTCTCAGTAATGTCTTTATACATGTTTAATGAGCGGTAGTATATGACATTATAGGATGAACAGTTATAAGTTTTTCTTCCATTTTTTGTGTGTCAAACAGTAAATGGGAACTAATTGCAGGCGGGAACTGAAGTTGTGAGGGGGAACTGAAGAAATGTCTTGCCATGGGATTGGTCCAAGGAAACGTTTGAGCCAGTTGTTGCTGCCTTGCTAGTGTGAAAGTAGGGTTAAAGGGAAACCCTCTGTTGTAGGTTTCAACATTGGACTTCCCCCTAGACATCTTGCCCCAGGAACCACTACATTACCTCTACAAGAGGCAAGTAGGCATGTTTACAGCTCATGTATCAATGGTTGAATCTTTGATTTTGTCCAGATATGAATGGTTAGATCAAAATAGTCAGAGCCAAGTGTCTTGGGCATGTAGATGTAATCCTAACATCCTGTTGCTCGACCAGAAGCAGGTTGCTGGGATCATGTTCTTGTTTCTTTAGTACTTTCTGTGTTCACAAATTAAATCAGCCCAGTCTTGCAGGGCAGGTTGGTCAAGTGGACATCTGTGTGGGGAATGTTTTCGGGATGGGGCTTGCTGGAATAAAATGGGATGTGATCAATTCTGAATCTTTGCTATTTGCCAGTGTCAATGTCAGTGCATGTAAGTGTCTGAGATCCATATAGGTTATTAGAAAGTGACTGCAGTTGGATTCCCAGACAACCAGTTTTTATCCAAAGGAATTACCTCGATTAAGCTTGGGTAATGGCATTGTCTGCAATCTTATGTAGTAGTACCTCAAGGCATTGATTCTACTTCCACTTGGAACCCTCTGGTCTTGGTTTTACATAGGACCTTACAGAGTTCCCCCAGATATCTTGCCCCAGGAACCCAGGCTAGCCCGAGAATTCGGAAAAACAAACCTTGAGTTTTAAGGTGCAGATCCTTCTCACTGGTTGGAGTACTCTCAAAGGAACCACTTCCTTTAGAGGAGCGTAATTGTATTTAAGGTTTATAATCACATCTTAAAGACCATTGTTAGCACCTTGGGAAACAAAAACATTAATCCTGACAAAGCATACTTTCCGGTTAAGACTTTGCCCAGCTCCTTGAAAGTGCTGCACAATAGGCTCAGATTTTTGATTTTGCCAGATCACTTGACATGCAAAGGCTCAGTAAGATGGAGGGGGTCGTTGGAGGCTGAAATGGTCAAGATCACAGCTATTTTTAGGGCTCACTCACTGTGGGTGATTACAGTAATCTCAGCACTCAGATCTAATCTAATGAGGACTTACTACAGGCTCTGGTTGCATCTGTTCTTTTATTGATTACAAGAATTTGGCTAGTTTATCTATGAATCTGCCCCTCCACACCTTCTGCTACCTCATTTTCCCATCAGGACCTGCCACTATGTCAGTTTCTACTTAGAGGTCTCTCGCAGTCCCTTCATTTATCTGTAATGAGGAGGTAGCTCTCTTTACTTCGCCTGCCTTCCAGTACTATTTTTGTCTTCCCTGTTTGCAAAACTGTAACTTGCTTTTTTTCCTCTCTCTCTCTCTCTGCGGATTGCGCTCATTTCCAAACGACTTTTATTTTTGCAAAAATCAGCAACGCGCTAGCAGTGCTACTATGGCCCACATAGCCAAAATGAACAGATGTACTTTTATTCGTTTTCTGATCAAGTGGTACAACAGTTTCAATTTGGTGGTTTTGTCAACAGTTGGTTGTTATCTAGTTGTCAGTTAAGCTGTCGGAAACTAAAAACTAGAATTAAAAACCCCAAGTACACTGTTTTGATCTTGTTTTTGAACATGCAGCAGAAAAACGTCCTTTAAGGACATCACACGTTTCTTGTTCTTGGCCTTGAAAAGCAGTTTTCATTCAAAGATGAAATGTGATGTTTTACCTCAAGAACTTGACTCTAGAACAAGACTATAAGTCAGTGTTTCCCCTTATTGCTCCATTCGTCCACCAGCAATGTTCATTTAGACACTTTCCCCTGCTGTAACACGCCCATTTTAACCTTGTTAAGAGTCGAGTCAGATGTATCTGAACAAGGAACGCGCTAAAATGTGTGCTGCTGGGAACTATGATAGGGAAACACCAGCAAATCTCCAGCAAAGTGGAGCTCAGAATGAGATTTGCCAAATAGTGACAGGCTCGGAGAGATGGAGGGGGTCGGGGAAGGCTGGAATGACAGCCCGGTTATTTTTAGCACTCGCTGTTTGTGGGTGATTACAGTAATCTCAGCACTCGGATCTAATCCGATGACTTAATCCAGGCTCCAGTCATGTCCTCTGTTTTATTAATTCCACCCTAGTTGGCTAGTTTAGTCACAGATCCGTCCCTTTTTCGTCTCCCTTCCCATCATCTTTCTCCATTTTCAGCCTAGAGATCTCTCAATATCCTTTCTCGCATCTGTAATGAGGAACTGCTTCACGCTGCTTCCTGCCTTCCCTCTGCTATTTTTGTCTTCTGTTGATTGCAAAACTGTAGAAAAAAAACCTTGCCATCCGTCTCTATCACTCGCCATCTCTCCTCATTTCCTATTTCTATTTTCTCTTCTTTAGGTCTTGCTTTAAACCTGCATCTTCTCTCCTCCTCACTTGCTAAGATGGCTCTTGCCCCTTTCAGTGTCTTCCAGTTCCGCCGTTTAAACGGTTTATTTTCGTAACGTTGTAAAGACCGCACCGAGGAAGCCAGAAGACAATAAAGCAGACACGGAAGCCTCCGAGGGAATCCCATTTCGGGGGAATGACTCTCATCAGCGCAGCGATATGAGGGGATTCCTATAACTGACTGTGTAGGAGGATGCCGCAGTGATGCTGCCGTTTCATTTCGACATGCGAAGGAGGCTCTAACTGGATTTTCCTCTCTCGGTACAAAACCTATTGAGCTGTGGAAATAGCCTCGTCATAGACTTGCGCACACCCAACCATCCGACACACACTTTCACTCAGTGTTCTCCTGTTTCTCTTTTCCTTCTTTTCATCTCAATTTCATATTATGCAAAGCTGCATCGCACGAAGTGCTTTTTAAGTTTAGGTCTTGTTCTCCTAACATTACGGTTGACTAAAAACCCCGGTCTTTTCACTTTTTCTTTTTAAATGGTATGTAAAGTATGTCTGTCGTCAGTGAGTTTCAGCTGGGAGAACATCTAGCAACCTGGGCGTTCGCTGCGTTCAGATGTTCTCATGTCTCATGCGTCTAAGAGCGCTTTCACACCGTTTTTCCGGTGCGAATCAGAGCGAATTTGTTTGTTTTCTGTTTGGGTTGGTTTCAAGCTGTGCATAATTAAAGAACGTTGACTGAACACTTTCATTCATTGGTCAGACGTTCATCGATGGTGAAAAGCAAACAAACCATTAGCAGAGCCTCCTTAAAGAAACGATTAGATCAATTCTGACAGCACACCAGCTGTCGACGCCATGCTGACGTTTCTCAGCGTGCCAGCTGAAAATTAGCGTGTGCCTAAACTTATGGCGCAATTTCAGACGTACACACACTTTATCAGAGGGAAACGTTGATATTCCCAGTAGGGCTGCACAATATATCGAAATATCGCAAATGTAAATATCGCGATATGCGTATCGCAAGGGCTCACGATAACGGAATGATTTTAATACTTCAGAAAGTTACGAAAAATTCAAAGTTTTAGGGCGACGCAGACAGCAGAGACTGCTTTCTTTTCCTCAAAAGAACATGAAACATTTGTGGTGGTTATGTCATTTTCAGTTTTTAAATATATAAATATATATATAAAATTTAAATCGATTTTCCGCACTTATAGCATTATAGTAGCGCATATCGCATTATTTAACAAGTAATCGCGTATCGCGTTTTTCTTCAATATCGTGCAGCCCTAATTCCCAGTGGTTCTGTTTGGTTTCCGTTCTCGCTGTGCCAGCTGTGTGCTAGCTAGCTAATATTGCTAGCCTCAGTTACTAGCTAGTTTCTCTGCTAGTTAGCTAGTTAAGTCCATTTGATATCCATGAACTTGTTTTTTTCACTCATATCAAGTCGCCTTTCACGCGTAGGCTTCAGTTCCTTCTCGAGACACGTTAAGACATATGTTATAAAACGAATTATGCGCAGTATAAGGTAGGAAATATGAAAATATAAGATGTACTTTCTGATTATTTTCCACACTCGGAGTTCATAATGCCTGGTTGCCTAGCAACAGTGTTTTCTCAGCTCTAACTGGCAGTGTGTTACCTTTCCTACGATGAAATCACAAATTAAAGTTCCATTTGAACACAATATTTGTAATGAGGATGACTCTGGAGAGCAGCGTGGAGTTTTATTCAGGCAGATTTATTTATTTATTTATTTATTTATTTATTTATTTTTTAGAATAATTCATGTTTTGGAAGTGTCCAAATAATACCAGTGCCAGATACCTAAAGATAGGTAGAAAAAAAAAAGATTTTGTTGTTAGTTATCTTAAATACTAAAATGTTGAGAGAAATGTAACGCTTGAAATAAATTTATTATCAAAGAAATCTTTTCAAACAAAACCATACGAGTCACAATTATTGGCCCCCTAGTACAAAACTGAAGCATGTAACCACAAAGACATTTTTTTTACCAACGTGCCAATAATTCTGGAGCTAACTGTACTGCGTTATATAATATAATTTAAAGGGTGATAATACATCATACTTCTCATTCTCCCAGTATGGAAGTGTCCTCATATGTTCTGGTTTTATTTCTGTATGTAGTAATGAATTTACCAATTTACCAATTACCAGTTTTAACGAGTTCATTAGTTGATTGACTTACGTGCTTTAAACTTGTTTGTAAATAGCTCAGCGTTTGTCTCCGGGGGAAATCCGTGCTAAACTCATCTGCACGCTCTGACGTCAGCAGCTCGAAGCGGTCAGCCAGCACCCGGGCTCTAGACTGCCGCATGTTATATTTAGCACTCGCGCTGATGATGGAGGGGATTTAATCTGATTTGCGAGCAATCCGAACGCATCCTCTGCACTGCTGTGTTTGTAAACCGAGGCAGGCGGAGGAGTGGAGCGGACGCCTGAGTGACAGACTGATGTGACAGATGAGTTAATGTGTCCGCTGCAGTGCTGCTGGCTTTCGGTCTCGCACCTGAGACTCTCCGACTGACCCGAGCGTCCACTCTCAGCGTCTCGATATCCCGTTAGCTGTTTGAGGTTTCACGTCATCCTAACATTCAGGATCAGATTATCGAGCTTGTCTAGCTTGTGGGGAAAAAGCCTCGTCACAAGGTTTTTGCTGGTCTGTTCTTGTTGTAGCGTCGTTTATGCAACATGTCACTGAAAAACAACAATCTGTGAGTTGGTGGTTTGGAAATGGGCATCTTCCTGTAACACTAGGCAGCAGTAGGGGCATTTAGTTGTGAGGTTGTGTTATTTTATTTTTTTGTAGTCCTTTTACGGAGTATTTACGTGCCGTGTTTGGTGTGTTTGAACAGAACCCTGGTGTGTTCTCTGCCTCGGTGCGGTTCTTTAGGCAGGCGAGAACACACTCACGCGAGAACACACTCAGAAACTCACACTCGGGTCCGAGAGCGTCACGGCGTCGTGGACTCGCTCTGCTTCCGAGTGAGAAAGCGATCGTCATATTTCTGACCAGTTAATGAACGTTCTCAGCCCTCCACGTCCCTCTGACAGCTTTTGTTTTTTCCTTTTTGGTTTGTTTAATTATGTGCAGTGTGAAATTTCGGACTCAGTAAACAGAATAATCGGTATGAAAGCTCCCGTACAGTCACAGAAAGGTTGTGAGTTCAAATCCCAGGATTTCAGGATGCGATTTCTGACGCACAAATTCACAAACTGTGAAATGCCGTCAGATCAAATATCTGATCAAAGTGTGTGTTTTCTGAGATGCCCATTTCCTCTCTCTCTCTCTCCGAGATTGTTGTTTTCACCTGGAATGATGCCCGATATAACTAATTGCCACGACTCTCCCGATGCCATGTTCACGGCTAAATTGTTTTCTCAGAGGTTATCAAGTTTGTAGCACATTCGTCTGAGGGGTTTTGATTGAACCGTGCCCCGGCGTGCCTCTGCCTCGTTATTTATTTTCAGCCCTGTTTTGGAGCGAGTTGGAGTTTTCTCCTGCGCTATCTGTCTCATGCTAACGGAGTGATGGTAGAGAATGGATGATGATGAGGAAGAAGAAGAAGAAGAGACCGCAGGAAGCAGGCAGGAGCTGCAGGCGGGTGTCTGAGACGGTGCCAGATGTGGCAGTAGGTTAGCAGTGGAGGCGCTACAGAGACGCTAATTCACCCAGGAGCAGGGACACGCCGCAGCCAAATGGGGCAAATACACAGCATTAGCGAGCGGCTTTAAAAGTATAATTGTGTCAGAGATGAAGCGGTTTTTTAGTGCCGATTTTGGAATTTTACTTCTGTGAAACGCAGAGAGATATTTCACTCTGACAGTCGGCCCTATTTTCCCTGAAACCTCCCACTAGTTATGAATATTCATTCATTCAAAGCAGGATTTCATTAATATTCATGATCTAGTCTTTTATAACCTGCTGCTGTTTCTAACCAGAGCAGATATTTGCTGATTCATTATTTAACATCATGAAATAGTGAGATAATTCAGCCATGTCTAGTCGTACTGGCCTTTTTTTTTTTTTTTTTTTTTTTTTTTTTTTTTTTACTGCAGTCCTGACAAAACTGTGACGGAGAGCAGTTGAGGAAACGCTGAAAAACGTCAGAATGAACTTTGTCCAGCGATTATAGTGAGTTCGTGTGTTTGGGGAAAGAAGGAAGGACTTATGCGTCGCTTTGCGGCAGGAGAGTCTCATTTCTCTCATCATTTTTGACGTTTACGTTTTCACTGACGCTAAATCGCTAAATCAGATATTAGTGCACTAAATAGTGTGTGTGAAAATAGTGTGCCATCAGCTGTTACTTCCTGTATGACAACACTAGGGTGTGGTTTGGGATGCAGCCTGTGTGTCAGTGGACGAATCACATTACGGATCATTAAAGTGAATCTCTCGCGAGACATCAATTAAATCACCTCTGACCCAGAGGAACATTGTCTGCGTTGCTGCAAATTCTAATCGTGTAAAAACCGTGACAAGAAAAAGTCGATTTTTTTTAGGAATAACGAGCTTTTAAAGCATCAGTTGAGCCATTGCTGATGATTCAATCAATCAACTCAATCCTTCCTCAGTTGTGTGTTTGCGACAAATGTCAAAACATGATTTAAAAAAAAAAAAGATATATCCAAAGAAATTAAAACCTAACAAACATTTGTTTGCGGTACAAGTCGCTGGTCGAGAGTAAACCACATTGTATCATGTAAGGAATAAACACTCCATGTCATGATGTTATCAGAAAACAGTCAACAACGCGGTGGTGCGATGAAGCAGAGTTAAAGTTACCGCCCCGGAGTTGATTCATTTCCTATTACAGCACATCCTGAAGTGTTTTATTCCTCTTATACCGCAGCAATCTACCAGCGATCACATTTGATTTTGAATTTATTACACGTTTACACATCGTACTTTTTAATTCTTTTATAGTTACATTTAATGTTGTGGAACGTCCGCAAAACAAGTTCGTCCCCGTTCTCACTTACGTTATAGCAGCTATAAACAACCGTTCCCTCACCAGCCTCTCTTTTTTTCTCTCTCTCACCAAAACAAAAAAGAGAATCCCCAAAAGCGTAAAACTCCTCTGTCCTGAAGATGTGGGAAAACCTAAAGTTCCAGCTTTACCTCTGCCTGTTACAAAGCACTGACACTGGAGACTCCTTCCATAAATGTTAAATAAATACCTCCTTAAAAGGAGAAAAACTTCACCCTGTCAGTGATTACACACGTTTGTAACGTGACTTGCAGCTGCACTACAGTCAGAGCTGCTTTTATAGAAATAAATCAACACATTCTGACCAATCAGGATCCAGAGTTCCACGGCGCTGTTTGAAAATGTTGTTTCCTGAAATTACATGTCAATATTTTTCCCAATTTGATGTGCAATATGTGACCGTTCCTTCTTTTTTCTTTTTTTCTCTCTTTCTCTCTCTCTCACTCTCTCTGTCTCTCTCAGTGGTGGAGGTGAAGAGCTCGCTGCCCTCGGGCATGCAGAGTCCGGTGGCTGGAGGTGTCGGTGAACAGAGTGGTGGTGGCGGAGGAGGTGGAGGAGGAGGAGGAGGAGGAGGAGGAAGCGGAGGAGGTCCGGTGGACTTGCGTACGGATCCTCGTCTGAGCGCTCTGAGCGTGATGGACCCGGCGCTGAGGGAACAGCAGCTCCAGCACGAGCTTCTCCTCCTCAAACAGCAGCAGGAGCTTCAGAAGCAGCTTCTGTTCGCCGAGTTCCAGAAGCAGCACGAGGTCCTCACACGGCAGCACGAGGTCCAGCTGCAGGAGCACCTCAAGGTAGATAAACCACCCGCGCCATCGGGCTGTTACGCGAACAGCCGTCCTCCTGCTAATCTCCTCTTTATAGCAGTCACGAGAGACGCTGACGTTTATTTTCTAGCGCAGTGGTTCTCAAAGTGGCGTCCGGGGGAAACATCCAGCGCGTCTGTGCTTTTTACTTTTTATTTTATCTTATTACAGGGGTGAAACGTTATCAAAGTTAACTTATGTATTAATCATTTATTTGTTTAGTTGTTTGTTATTTGTTATTAGCTAGTTTCACTGGTCATGTGACTTTAATCCAAACCTCAATAAGTCAAAACCAAGTTTATAAATATTGTCAAATAATCTCAAATTTAAAGCTCAAGAATAGAAAGCTAATATTAATTATTATTATTAGTAGTAGTAGTAGTAGTAGTATTTAATTATTTGTTTGTTTGTTTGTTTGTTTGTTTGTTTACTTGTTTTTAATATTATATTATATTATATTATATTATATTACTTTATATATAGGTAAGGCATTCCTCGAAGAATCATTCGCTTAGTTACGCAGCAGTGTTGTCATGTTAAATTGGATTAATATTTAATTAATAATAATTAATAATTATTAATAATTAATATTTAAATATATAATTGAGGCCAACTTATATTTTAATAAGAGGTGCTTGTAAGTGTACTTGTATTTGTAAGTAGTAGTTTGTTTGTTTGTTTATTTATTTATTTATTTAATTGTTATATTAAATTGTTGAATTCTTTTTTATGTAAGTCTAAATGCACTTAGTGTTTATGTACGCGTGCGTGTGTGTGTGTGTGTAAACGCGCGCGCGCGTGCGTGTGTGTGTGTGTGTGTGTAAACAGTTTTGGTTTGACGTCTATGTGTGAGCGGGTGACGTACCTGGATCGAAATGTTCTCTCTTTCACCTTGTGACCTTTGCCCACCAGCTGTATCTCTGCGTGTGTGTGTGTGCGTGTGTGTGTGCGTGTGTGTGCGTGTGTGTGCGTGTGAGCAGCAGCAGCAGGAGTTGTTGGCGGCGAAGCGTCAGCAGGAGTTGGAGCAGAAGAGGAAGCTGGAGCAGCAAAGGCACGAGGAGATGGAGAAACAGAGGCTGGAGCAGCAGCTCATCATGCTGCGGAACAAGGAGAAGGGCAAAGAGAGTACGCAACAGACACACACACACACACACACACACACACACACACACACACAACCTTTACACATGTTCACACACTCTTCACACACTTGCCTGCTTACGTTTTCTGGCAGCGTCCGCTACGGGGACACGTCACAGCCGAGACCTCTCTGGTAGACAGGTTTCCATGGGGACCTGTGTAATATTTTCACTATTTCACGCCAGCTATTTAGGGAAAATCGCTGACCACCGTGGGGCGCCGTGAAGATTTCGTCGAACCGAATGCAGCGCCATCTCTTGGCTCCGCCCTCTTTTCTTTTGCGTGGAATGCGAAAAGCTTTCCACACTATAGAGGTTGTTGTTTGAGACACACTAAATTGTCTTTGTGAATTAATTCCTGGCAATAAACACTAATAGACTCTCTCACACACACTCTCTCACACACACACTGAACAGGTTACGTCATAAGCGGCGGTCACACAGCTGCAGAATTCATCTGCGTGTGTGAAAGTATTTGTCCCCGCCGTGTCTCCTACTGTACAAGCGTAATTTAATTTACCGCTCTGACGCACTGCACTCTATTTATATCACGCTCTGATTCACACATTGTGTTATGCAACAAGCAGGTTATTATTTTTTTTTTTTTACTAATTAGATTCTTAATGGCGCAAAACCATGAGAATGCAGGGAGAGAGAGAAAGAGAGAGAGAAAGAGAGAGAGAGAGCTCCAGGGACACGAGTGCAACCTTGAATTATTTCATGGAGAGAGAGAGAGAGAGAGAGAGCGAGAGAGAGAGAGAGAGCGAGCGTAGCCGGGTTACTACACGTCACACATTAAAAAAAGAAAAGAAATCATTTCCAAACAGAGTCGATTAAAATGTCTTCCTCTGTGAAGGAAAACTAGAAAAAAAAGACCTTTTTAAAAAAAAAAAAAAAAAAAAAAAATGCACCCACCACCACCCCACATTTGCAGGACAATAAGGACTTTGTTCTTTTTTTTTCGTTTTGTGTTGTTAAAGCCCCTGAGAGAACGAGAGAAGAGAAAAAAGGTTATCAGTGTGGAGGAAAGGATGAGAGAAAAAAAAATACATAAAAAGAAGAAATAAGAAAATAATAATTTAAAAAAAAAAACAGTTTGCAATCAACGTCGATTAAAATGTTCTCCTTCAGGTATTTATATATATTCTTTCTTTCGTTCTTTCTTTTTTTTTTTTTTTTTTAATTAAAAAATAAATAAAAATATGTATGAACCCACAATCATCACTACTCTCTTCAGAGAACAATAGGACAGTAATGACTTCTTTGTTGTTTCTTTGTTTTTTTTTGGGGGGTTTTTTTTTCGTCAAAGCCCCTAAGAGAGAGAGAGAAGAGAAAATAGTTACCAAAGGAGAGGAAAGCAAAAGACGAGAGATAACAAAATACATAAAAAGAAGAAAATAAGGAAAAAAAACAACTAACATCGATTAGAATGTCTTCCTTCGAAAAGGAAAACAATTTCCAACCAACACTGAGTAAATCCCTTCCTTTGAGAAGGAAAAGATGGAGGGGAAAAAAATTCTAGCCAACATCGACTAATTTGAGAAGAAAACTGAAAAAGAGATAGCAGTATGAATTGTTTTATTTATTTGACTATGAACTGGAGGAGGAAAAGAAGAATCGAGGGAGAAAAGTAAGAAATATCCATGATGTCTGACATCCGATCAGCTACTTGCTGCTCTGCAGGTTTTAATTAAAGGTGCAAAGCCACTGCTTTGCTGTTTCTACATTTTATTTATTACATAATTTTTTATTTTAGT
This sequence comes from Pangasius sanitwongsei, assembly GCA_037576675.1. NCBI lineage: Eukaryota > Metazoa > Chordata > Actinopteri > Siluriformes > Pangasiidae > Pangasius > Pangasius sanitwongsei. The sequence goes on from CM075025.1 coordinate 2,109,988, forward strand.
CATCATTTCTGCTCTGCATGCAATCTTTGCTGAATCGGAGACAAGAGGTCCGCCCCTTTATTGTTCTTATTAAAGATAATTGTTTTAATGTGTTAGATACAGAGGTACTGTTTCTTTGTTTTCAGTCAGAGCAGCGCGAGTGTTAGGGGTCCAAGCACCAAAGTTGTTCATCGTATGTTGTTGTTGTTGTTGCTGTTGCTGTATTATTATTATTATTATTATTATTATTATTATTATTATTTGGCATACTAATTCAGCATGGGTTAAAAAGTCTTTTCACCAGTTTTTGGGTGTGCCCTTTAAACATGGTAGCGGCCACAAGAGACAAAATTTGAACACACATTTCTGTCCATAACTCTAGAAAAACTCATCACACAATCATTTCTCAAACTTGAATCAGATTTGATCTGATCTTCAGACTGGGCCTCACGAAAGTTATCAATAATCTTTTCTCCCATTATGCACTTTGGCATGGTGCCAGGCAGGAAGTGAGCCTGTATCTGTAGCAATGTTTTGGTGTATTAACCACGATCTAAAACTCTGGGTGTTGTCACTCCACCTCTAGTTGGTGCTATAATATATAATGTATAAGTCTGAACTAAAATGATCTTTAAAAAAAAATCTTCTTCACAAACCAAAAACATCCTTCGCATTTGCTTCATGTTCTGTTTCGTTTGGTTCCATGAAGAAAGCGTAATTCTTGTTTGGATGTTTTTGGTTTGTCACATTGCCACAGTCCATTGCACAGTGCTTGGACCCCTTAATCAAGCCTTCCAGCTGTATTTTATGCTTTTTGTACTTTATATATGTATGTAGATGTTTTTTTTTTGTTTGTTTTATCTTCAGACCAGAAAACACCTCCGATAACAGCTATTACACTCGATAAAACTCTCATCACACAGGAAAAAAGTGCAAACACAAAAAACACAACTGATTGGTCTGTCTTCTACGCGTTTGCTCAGAGGTTCCCACTTTCATTCACATCGTTTCTGTGCTCGATTCTTTTTTTTTTTTTTTTTTCCAGGTGCCATCGCCAGCACTGAGGTCAAACTGAAACTCCAGGAGTTCCTGCTGAGCAAAAAGGAACCCCCCTCTGCCGGGCTCAACCATTCCTTCTCACAGAAGTGCTGGTGAGTGGCGCAGTCCAGACTCTTATCATCCTTTAGCCCGGTTCAAAGCATCCATTTGTTTCTCTGTTCTTTCTGGTGGAAATGCATACGTCAGGGTTTAACTGTAACGCTGCCGGTGTTGGTGCGGCATTTCACTGTGGTGTGTGTGTGTGTGTGTGTGTGTGTGTGTTTAGGGGTGCTCACCACACGTCCATAGACCAGAGCTCCCCTCCACAGAGCAACACCCCCGGCACACCCCCTTCTTACAAACTGCCCCCTCTCCTGGGATCCTACGAGGGCAAAGACGACTTCCCGCTTCGCAAGACAGGTGTGTGTGTGTGTGTGTGTGTGTGTGTGTGATTAGGGGTCCAAGCACCAAAGTTGGTTGTTGTGTATGTTATTACAGTTTGTCCCTTTATCTTATTAAAGTTTATTTCATTGATATAATTAGTATTTCTTTGTTTTCAGTTGAAGCTGATTAAGTATTAGGGGTCCAAGCACTGATGGTTCAGGAGTTTATAATATTATTATTAGTAGTAGTAGTAGTAGTAGTAGTATATGCCATGGGAGTCTATAGCAACTCATAAAACCATTCACACGATTTTAATGAAATTAAAAAAAATCACTACTTCCACAAAGTTTTCTCACCAGTTTTCGAGTGTGCCCCATAAACCCTCTAGCGCCACCTACAAGTCAAATTTGTACACAAAAATTGTAAATTGTTTGTCGCTCCTTCTCTGCCTGTTCAGTGTAGTCTTTAGAGGACTGTACCATCCTTAATTCAGCTTACACAAGCATCAGACAGACTTGTAAACACGATGCAGGGTGGATGTGTCGCATTTGGACGGATGTGAATGGCATTTGGTCTAGGTTGAAAAAGCTACGACGGAAGCTTATCTCTTGTGTAAAGTAGGCACATAGCTAACTAGTAAAGGCTTCAGAAATGCTTTCAGTATGAATGGGCTTCTGTACGTTTTTTTTACACACTGGCTCTCTCTGACTTCCTGAACTACTTCTACGCTAATGCGGGGCGTGAATCGATGGTGTAATCCACAACAGTCATAAAAAATGTCTTGTAACGTAACCAGGGTTTATGAGTTTTTACTATTTACTGTGGTTCATTTTTGCTAAAGCACTCTGTGTGTGTGTGTGTGTGTGTGTGTGTTTGTGTGTACGTGTGTGTACGTGTGTGTACGTGTATTTATACCAAATGTCATCACAATGATAAAAATGTCTGACAGTTTTGACCTTGTGGAGACATTTAGCTGGTCCCCACAAGGAAAACTGCAGCCTTTATTAAAAAAAAAAAAGAAAACCTAAATAGCCTGTGTGTGTGTGTGTGTGTGTGTGTGTGTGTGTGTGAGAGAGAGAGAGAGAGAGAGAGAGAGAAAGAGAGAGAGAGCTAGTTTGCTTTAGTCCTGTGGGGCGTCTACAGGTGTGAGTCAGTATGAGTCATCAGAGCAGCAGCAGACCCACACTCTTTCTCTCTCTCTCACACACACACACACACACACACACACACACACACACACTGTGGTTATGTTTTTCTCTCATGAATAGCTATCAGCTATATTCGAACCCACCCACACACTCAGAATGAATTTGCCTACTTAAAATCGAAGGCTCTTTTCTTTGTGAAATTTTGACTGTAAGGACTAAAACACACCGCGTCGTGCTGTTACAGGAAAATAATCAACGACAGGGAGGTGTGACGAAGCGGAGTTAGTTGTTCCCACTCCGAAGCTGATGATTTTCCCATAACAGCATGTCCTGAAGTGTTTCATTCCCCTTAAACCACAGCAACTTGCCAACAGTTACGTTTTTTAATTCATTTTTTATCCGTTTATAGTTAACGTTAACCGCAAAACGAGTTAAACGTCTTGGCACAGAAAACTGCTACTGTAGAGCGACACCCGCTGTCTGTTTCACAGGGGCGGGGCATGTGTGTTCTACAGAGTATCTGATTGGACGCAAGATGGACGAATGCAGAATAATTGATCAAAATATTTGAGCTTTAAAATTAAAACAAAATGTCTACGCAGCACACTTTGACTTTCCATATATACCAGATTTGTATCCATGACGACAAGACCATCCTACATAACGCTCTAAAACAGACATTTTGATTTTATGGGCCGTAATGAAGTGACAGTTTTTATCTCCCTGAGGCTGAAACTGGAGTAAAGCTGCTTATTACACATTCCTCGTGTTCAACTAACACACTGAGCCCTTACTAGATATGACATCATCATACACACACGCACACGCACACACACACACGCACGCACAAACACACGCACACACGCAATTTTTATCACTTTTATTTAATTGCCCCAGTTTAATTGTGTTTTGCTATTCATAAGCTCAGTCCCCTCACAGTCCAATCGTGTGTGTGTGTGTGTGTGTGTGTGTGTGTGTGCGTGCGTAGCTGTCCGTGGTCCTGATTAGTCTGTCGTTTCGTTTATTGATCTCATCATTGGTGTCACTTTCTCTTTTTTTGTCTGTTCTTTCCCTTTCTCCCTTTCCCTCATCTCTTTCTATATCTGTCTGTATACTCTCTCTCACTCTCTCTCACTCTCTCTGTCTCTGTCTCTCTCTCTCTCTCTCTCTCAGCATCGGAGCCCAATCTGAAGGTTCGTTCACGGTTAAAACAGAAGGTTGCTGAGAGGAGGAGCAGTCCTCTACTCCGCCGTAAAGATGGCACGGTCATCAGCACCTTCAAGAAGAGAGCCATTGAGATCTCAGGTAAACACACACACACACACACACACACAGTTGTAGCTGTCACCAAAGAGTCCATCAGTTGTCCAACGTTGCATATGGAAGTGAAATCCTTAAATACAAAGATTTGAGGGAACACTTGTTTAATTTTTTTTTCCACTGTTTAATTTTCAGTAGTGGGTAAACTATTGTGTATATATATATATATGTGTGTGTGTGTGTGTGTGTGTGTACAGTCTCCTCCATGTGCAGCAGCGCCCCTGGCTCAGGCCCCAGCTCCCCCAACAGCTCCAACAGCGCCATCGCCGAGAACGGCTCCAGCGGCTCCGTCCCAAATATCCACGCCGAGGTGAGCTGCACTTAAACACCTTAAACACCTGAAGCAATCAGTTTGTACATAAATAATACGCTTTTATTCAGAGCCCTGATCCTGCACACGACAGTCATCTAGACAGAAAGATTAGGAAACGCGTCTTTCACAAGTCAATTATGACTAAAAGAAAACCGACATCGCTGTAAATCTGCTCTCGACTGACGAGCCCCAGGAAGACAAAGTTATAAACTATTATTGTTCGACACATTATTCCATTTTCTCTTTCAACTAACTACAGGAACGAAACCAATCGTTGAAGCCCAAACGATGATTCATGTACAGTGTTCGGCACGTCGGTATGAGGGGTGGGCCGATATGACAAAAATCTCATATCATGATATTTCAAGACATTTCTACAATACACAATATGTTTACACATTTCAATTATTTGAGGGGTTTCAATTATTTGAGGGGCATGAGAAGCCCTCACCCCCTCCGAGGTGTCATGGATTCCCTGTACGCATCGCGGTTCCCGTGGTGACGGCATCCACACGCTTGTGTTTTGGGTTCTGTTCCTTTTACTATCCTATCGTGTGCACCTGTTCTGTGTTATCTCACCGGTTAATCTTATTGCCTGTGTCTACTCGATTGTTATGTTTTGTCACAGAGTCTTGCCCGATGTTATCGTGCGTTTCTGAATTCCGTGTTTCCTAGTTCCTCGATTTCCGGGTATCTTAACCTTTTTCTGGTTTTCTGGTCAAAAAAATGGAGTAAAGATGTGAAAAGAAACGTGAGTTGAACTGTGATTTTTTTTTGTTTAATAACTTACCAGCGTGTCATTCGTGAAACGTGCTGTCCACCGAGTCGACCCTGCGTTTGTTCTCAGCTTTCAGATTCTTCAGGATTCTTCAGTTCCCCTCAGCATGATCATGTTTTAAGAGCAAACTTTTAGCCTGCTGCTCAGGAGATTTGTGTGTGTGTGTGTGTGTGTGTGTGTGTGAGCGAGAGATGGCTCGCAGAACATTTTGCCCGAGGCACACAGATATAGTAACTCTAATAGCAGCGTTGTTAAGAGCGCTTGTTTGGTTGCTTCAGTTCTGCTTGTGTGCTTTTACGTCATTGTTGTCATGGGATTGAGTAATTGTTTGGTTTGGCCAATCTGTTTTATTTCCTGCCTTTGTATTTCCGCACCGAGCGCATTTATATTCCTGCGCCTAATCAATCCGCTTTATGACTTTGGGAGGAAGGGGGGAAAAAACAGCGCAGTCAATGAAAGCCTGGCGTAAGTGGGGCAATAAATACAGCACACATCAGACCTGTCAGCTGGCAATTTTCTGCCTCCCGGGCGCTCGATTGCTGCCGTTTTCCTATTTCTCTGAGCAGCCCATCACATAACCAGAAGCTCATTATTGGCCTCAGCGCCTACATGCATGCTCGCGTTTGTGAGTGTGTGTGTGTGCGTGTGTTCACAATTCTGCCCAAAAATAGCCGGCGAAGATAGAGAGGGTTACTGCACCACCGCCGCTGTTACGCTCGGGCCATGTGGAGAGCAGAGCGCTGACGTCATCCACGCCGCAAACAGGCCGTGAACTTTTCTTTTCTTTCTCTTTCTAATTGGACGTTTTTTCGCAGCGGGGTGTTTGTTGAGTCAGAGCCGGAGTGACGTCAGAGCCGAGCAGACCGAGTGGATCGCGCTCCGCATCTTCGGGCTGATTCACAGAGACAGAAAAAGAGACGTGTGCGTTTAATAAAAAAAAATAAAATAAAAAAAATAGTGAAATGATGAATAAGAGCATGCTGCTGAATGGTGGGGTGAAAAAAAAAAAAGATTGCTAGGAATGAATTTGCCTTTTCATTCACAGTCTCCCAATCACACTCTTCCACCGTTCCCTCAGCCTCATCACGGATGTAGATCCAGAGCCAAGAAATCGAAGCTGCGACCGGGTTCTCTGTTTGCAGAGGAGTTTAATTGGGTGTTATATTGAGTTTCGTCCTCGCCGCTTGACTTTGCGTCACTGTACTGGAAAATCTCACATGTGCTTCCTACGTGTGTGCTTCTTCTTCTTCTTCTTCTTATTATTATTATTGTGGCCCCTTGCTGTTATACTACTCACTGACTCCTGTGTGACTAGCCGTGGTGCTTGAACTTGGTTCTATCGTTCCTGGTCTCTCTACGCTCAGGCTTTGTTCGGCTTAAACCGGCCTCAGCCATGAACTCGAGTCCTGGTACTTACACATCATCACGAGCGGTTATTACTGTTCCATAGCAATCGTCATTGTGACTAAAAAAAAAAAAAAAGCTTTTGCTAGATTTATCGAAAGATGCAGAAATTCAACAACAATGTGACAAAGTTTATAAAAAGTCATTGGGCTTTAGTTCCTGGGCTTTAGTTCCCAGACTCAAATTCCTGGTCTTAAGTTCTTGAATTTTAGAATCTGGGCTTAAATTCCTTGGTCAGAGTTTCTGGGGTTTAGTTTCTTGGTTAAAGTTCATGGTCTTAAGTTCTTTGGCTACAGAACCTGGCCTTAAGTTCCTGGATTATATGTCCTTGGTCTTAAATTCCTGGACTTAAATGTCTAGATTTGAGTTTTTGGAATTTAGTTCCTGGGCTAATATTCCTGGGCATAAATGTCTAGGCTTAAGTTTCTTCTTAGGTTCCTGGATTTTAATTCTGAATTTTAGTTCCTGGGCTTTTATGAGAACATGTAGGTGTTTCTACACACCTGTCAGTCCATTGAGCTCTGCCCCTTGTTTCCAGTCATTCTAGCCGAGACAGCAGCATGAGCATTAGACTGGATTTACAGATGTGTACAGATGTTAATTGGTCCAGAACCTCAGAAGGTCTCACTTTAGTGTGTGTGTGTGTGTGTGTGTGTGTGTATAGCAGCTGCGTTCCCTGCACCAGTCTCTGAACGCAGACGGAGCGGTGAGCCCGCTGAGTCTGTACACGTCTCCGTCTCTGCCCAACATCTCTCTGGGTCTGCCGGCTAACGCACACATCACCGTGAGTCCTGCACCACATCTTCTTCTCCATCTTACCTTAGACACGATTATATACTCTAGTGTCTGTCTAACTCATCAGGCTCCTCAGAAGCTCGGGGTTCAGCCGGAGGCGGAGCGGCAGCTGCAGGGGGTGCGTCAGGGGGGCGTGTTGGGGAAGTTCGGGAGCGGCTCGTCCGTGTCCGTGTGTCTGGACTCGGAGCCTCCGTCAGCCTCCAACAGCCACAGCAGCCACAACTCCCTACTGCAGCACGTCCTCCTGCTGGAGCAGGCCCGGCAACAGAGCGCGCTGCTCGCAGGTAACACACACACACACACACACACACACATGCACACACACCATTACACACATATGTACAGGTACTGGTTATGAAAACAGAGTGAACATTAGCAGCAGTGTTAACATTCCCTCACTCCTCTCAGTGCCCATGTACGGCCAGTCGCCGTTGGTTACGGGTGAGCGGGTGTCCAGCAGCATGCGGACGGTCAGTAAACTGCCGCGGCACCGTCCTCTGGCCCGCACGCAGTCGGCTCCGTTACCGCAGACCCCGCAGGCGCTGCAGCACCTCGTCATCCAGCAGCAGCACCAACACTTCCTGGAGAAACAGAAACACTACCAGCTCAACAAGGTAACACTGAATTACTGCATTAGCGAGTATAAATAAATACATAATAAATAAATAAATAAATAAATTATATTGGAATATTGACACCCGTCATTGACTGCCCGCAATTATGAATATTTTCTTCTATTTTCTCAAATCTTATGTTTGAGATAAACGTTGGATTAATGCTTGTGTTTATAATTTCACTTATTTGGTTGAATATTTTCTAACAACATTGATAAATACACGTTTATTATTACTATTGTTTTTCAAGCGTGGTTACTGTTACCACTCGGAAGTTGATTATTTCTCTTAGACCACAGCAGTTTGACCACAAAGCACAAGACGTCACACTCGTTAGCAGCGATAAACAGTCGTTCCCTCACCAGCCTCTCTTTTTCCTCTCCCTCTATTAGATTTATTAGCTGCACCGTAAAGCTCACGCCACAGTGAAAGTTGCATAAAACGTAAATATCAATTTTACATCTCTCCATTAGATCCTGTCCAAAGGGGCGGAGCTTCCACGTCAACCCCCCACCCACCCGGAAGAGACAGAGGAGGAGCTTACCGAGACGGCGGAGATGCCGGAGGAGTGGGGGGAGGGGCCTGAGCGTGTGAGGGAGGGGCTAAGCAAAGAAAGTTCGGGTGAGACCACGCCCCCTTCTGAGCGCGTGGTCCCGCTGAAAGGCGAGAGCACGGAGAGCGACCTTGAGGAAGAGGAGGACGAAGATGAAGCCATCGAGCTGAAGGAGTGCGATGAAGAGGGCGACCCCTACAGGCAGGTGAGGAGGGGGAGTTTTCTCTTCTTATTTCTTTCTTTGTTTTTTTTTTTTTTTTTTATCTAATTTGTACATCTTTATTAAGGTGCGATGAGACAGTATATCGGTAGTAGCTTAATATTATAAGAAAGTATTAAATATTCTGAAATTATTTTAAAAATCGTTTAAAAAAATAATAGAAATAAACAATCCGGCAAATGCAAACATGCCAGGTGAAAGCAAGTATGTTTTCAGTCCTATATGTTTTTCTATACTATTAACTATCTATACTGTACTATTCTATTTTTTATAGTATTAATAATATAGAAATGTCCCAGACAGCCGGAGCTCGAGCGTCTGGTGCTGCGTAACAGCTTCTCTGAAACCCTGAAAGCCTTTTTTTTTTAGCGTTTTTTTTTTCCCAGCACTTCCTCGATCTTTGAGCGCTTTTTCCATGAGCGTAGCTGCTCTTTGTTATTTCATCACTCGTCCTGCTGTCTGCTATATTTGGCTCTGCTTTTCCTCTCGCGCTCTCGTTCAGTTCCTTTGTGTAACGTCCTTCAGCCTTTGCACTTTAACACATTACGAAAGCGGCGCTGATGAAATCGGGGCCGCACTGACGCACGTCGCCGAGCCGCGCTGATGTCCGTGCTCTGTCCCACACAATGCTGCAGCCCGAGTGTGACGCGCGCGTGTGTGTGTGTGCGTGCGCGCGCAAACAGTTCAGCTTTAATCAGAGAGAAATGAGGGAGCGTTAGGTGCACAGACCACGCCTCCTTCACTGGGACTGACACACAGAGGCCACGCCTCCTTCACTGGGACTGGCACACAGAGGCCACGCCTCCTTCACTGCGACTGACACACAGAGGCCACGCCTCCTTCACTGGGACTGACACACAGAGGCCACGCCTCCTTCACTGGGACTGACACTGACACAGGCCACATCTCCTTCACTGGGACTGACACACAGAGGCCACACCTCCTTCACTGGGACTGACACACAGAGGCCACGCCTCCTTCACTGCGACTGACACACAGAGGCCACACCTCCTTCACTGGGACTGACACACAGAGGCTACATCTCCTTCACTGGGACTGACACACAGAGGCCACACCTCCTTCAACGGCTCTAACAGGTAACAAGGCCACGCCTCCTTCATCTCCTTTACTAAGACTGACACCCAGAGGCCACGCCTCCTTCATCTGAACTAGTAGGTAATGAGGTCACACCTCCTTTACCTCCTTCATTGGGAATGATAGACACAGTGACCACGCCTCCTTCACTGCAGCTGACAGGCATCTCCTCTTTGCTGTAACTGACAGAGAGACCATGCCTCCTTTACTGTGACTGACATTTACACAGGCCACGCCTCCTTCACTAGGAATAACAGGTACACAAGCCACACCTCTTTCACTGGGACTAAAAGTAGCACAGGCCACGCCCCCTTCACTGGCACTGACACAGATACACAGAGTCGTAAGCAAAATGTTTTTAATTTAAAAATTTTTTTTTTTTTTTTTTTACAATGGTCAGATAAGCAGGTAAGGTGACTCACATACACACTTTCACATGGGAATTTAAGTGGAAGTAACGGGGAAGGCGATGGGGGGGCACTTACTTTTGGGGAGTGCTGAAGTGGTGACTTTACTAGGTAGTGTGCACTCCGTGTCCCCGAACTAGGGCACTACTGTGGGTATGTGATTATACGGTGTGGTGATGGCGGCGCTGGCGCAGTGAATCAGGCACTCATGTGTCGCTGCGCATTCATTAGCATAACATAAGCTCGAAGAAGTCGCTCCGCAGTGGGGTGTGACGCTCATCACTCGTCTACACACACACACACACACACACACACACACTCTTGAATGAGGGATGAATGAGGCAGAGAGAGAGAGAGAGAGAGACTCCTCCTTCTCCCTGAGATCATTGAGGAAAAAAATCCAAAAAAGCATTAGAATTCATACTGCATCCTTCTGCTGCTGCAGCAGACACACATGCCTACACACTCACTCACTCACACACACACACTCACACACACACTCACACACACACACGCCCTGCCCTATGAATGGAAGCGTCCATCTCTGACTCATCTCTCCAGGGTGAATCATCGCCTCCTCTCGCCCCCGTTTCGTCTGCCCTGCACTTCACACCCAATCACAACCCACCGTGTGTGTGTCGGTGTGTGTGTGTGTATGTGTGTCGGTGTGTGTGTCTGTGTGTGCGTTAGGCATATTACAAAGCATTTGGGGGCGGCGTTGTGGTATAGTTGTTGTGAGTTTAGTCATCTCATTGAGACAGCGTCCTCTAAAACACCTTTGTGGTCAAGCACAGATATTAGACTATTGTGCACGCACACACACACACACACACACACACATTCAAGTACAAAGTGTGTGTGTGTGTGTGTTTGTCTCTGCTGCTTCTCCACTTGTCTCTCCAAGTGCCTGGAATACAAATGTGATCCTACACACCCTCTGAAGAAGGAGAGGGAGGGGTGAGAGAGATATACACAGAGAGAGAGAGAGAGAGAAAGAGATATACAGAGAGACAGAGAGAGAGAACTGCAACATCATTTCTAAATAACAAAAAAGCAAAGGAGTGTGTGTGTGTGAGTGTGTGTTTGTGTGTGTGTTTCATCTTTCGAGCCATGTGTCTTGTCTCATATGTTGAAACATGCCACGTTGTTTTTTTTCTCTTTCTTGCTCGCTAGCCATGTTTCCAGAACCTTCTGAGAAACCGAAGTGCATGATCCTGACAAGCATTAGCTCACTATTAGCTAAAAGGTTCCTGAGTTCTTCTGAAAATTTCCTGGTTTCTTAAAAGGTCCCTAGATTCCTGAGCTCATAAAAAAAAGGGTTCCTGAGCTTGCTGAGTGTCTGGATTTCTTCACTTCCTGAAAAAAAGGTTTCAGAGTTCATGAAAAGGTTCTTCAGTTCCTGAAAAAAGGTTTCAGAGTTCATGAAAAGGTTCTTCAGTTCCTGAAAAAAGGTTTCAGAGTTCATGAAAAGGTTCTTCAGTTCCTGAAAAAGGTTTCCTGAGCCTGTGAAATGGTTCTCCCTTTCCTGAAACACTTCCTGAGCTTCCCGAGTTCCTGGATTTCTTCACTTCCTGAAAAATGTTTCTGAGCATTGAGGGTTCCCTAAACAGGAAAATGTTCTCCGGTTTCTGAGTGGAATTATTCGATTCCTGGGGGAAAAAATGCGAGTTCATGAGTTTCAGAGCTCATGAAAAGGTGAGCGTGAGAAAAGGCTCTTCAGTTCCTGAAAACAGGTTCTGGAGCTCATGAAAAGGTTCTCCTGAAATCATCCTTGAATTTGTGAAAAGCTTCCCAAGTTCCTCAAATGTTTTGAGAGGTTATGACAAGAACTGCTTGAGTTCCTGCAAAAATCGCTTGGCTTGTAAAAAAAAAAAAAAAGGTTCCAGAAAAGTTTCCTGGGATCCTAAAGATTGGTTTCTGGCTTCATCAAAAGGTTCTTGATTTGATGAAAATGAAACTAAAATACTACAAATACACAAATTGGAGACTGTGAGGACCTTACTACTAACCTGGACTTATATCATGGTTCCTGTCTTTTACTTACACACACTCACATATATATATATATATATATACACACACACACACACGCACATTTTGTATCCGTGTGTGTGTCTGTTTCTTCTCCACTTGTCTCTGCAAGTGTCTGGAATACAAATGTGATCCTACACACCCTCTGAAATTGAAGAGGGAGGGGCGAGAGAAGAAATATACAGAGAGAGACAGAGGAAGAGAGAGAGAGAGAAATGCAGCATCTTTTCTAAATAAAGAAGAGGCAGTGAAAGAAAGTGTGTGTGTGTGTGTGTGTGTGTGTGTGTTTTGTCCATCTCCTGAGCGAGTCATGTGTCTTGTCTCGTACGTTGAAAACATGCCATGTTGTTTTTCCTCTTTCTTGCTCACCAGCTGTGTTTCCGCTGATCTTCTGGAACCTTCTGAGAAACTGAGGCTTATCACCCTGAAGGAGTTAGCTAGCATTGCAACAAGGGCTTCCTGAATTCTTTGAAAAAGTTCCTTGGTTCCTGAAAATGTTCCTGGATTCTTGAAACGTATATTTAGTTCCTGGATTTCTTCACTTCCTGAAAAAAATATTCCTAAGCTCATAAAAAGGTTCTTCAGTTCCTGAAAACATCCATGAGATCCCCGAAAAGTCTCTTTGGTTCTTTTGGTTTCTTCAGTTTCTTTAAAAAAAAAAAAAAGGTTTCTAAAAGGAGTTCTTGAAAATGTTCCCGAGTCCCTTTAAAGTTTTACGAGGTTATAAAAACTCATGAAAAGTTCTACAGTTCCTGAAAAGGTTCCTGAGCTTCATGAAAAGGATCTTCAGTTTCTGAACAAAGGTTATTTCTGTGTTGTTGAGGTAAATAGGCCACGCCTCCTTACGACAGCCCTTGATAATCAAAGCTGATGTAGCTAGATTGTGTTTCAACAAGGAGTTCTTTAGTTCTTGGAAAAAAAGTTCCTTAATTCCTGAAGACATTCCTGTGTTTCTGAAAAGGTTCTTGAGTTTGTGAAAATGTTCCTAATCTCTTTCTTGAAGAGGGTTTTTGAAAATTCCTTGGTTTGTAAAATGATGGGTTCCTGAAAAGGTTCCTGTGATCCTAAAAGGGTTTCTAACTCATTTCTAACTCATTTCTTCAGTTAGTGAAAATGTTCCTGAGTTTTTTGAAAAAGTTTCTGAGTTTTGTCTAAAGGTTCCTAAGACCCATAAAGGGTTGCTGAGTTCCTGAAAAAAATTTTTGGTTCGTTTAAAAGAAGTTCCTGAAAAGGTTCCTGAGTTAGCGAGTGTTTGTGGAAAGGTACCTAAAAAAGTTCTTGAGACCATGAGAAACTTTGTAGAAACTTGCCTGCTATCTTGGATTCAAATCATGGCTCCTGTCTTACACACATGCACATGCACACGCTCACACATACGCACACACACGCGCACACACGCGCACACACACGCGCACACACGCACAGAACGATAGAAAGCAGGCAGGACGGCTGTTTACAGCAGGAGAATGTGTAAGTAGCATTTTGGCAGTTGGAGACGGTTCTGTTGGCTCAGTACTGGTTCCTGACGTTCCCTGACTTTCTCGCTCGCTGAGCTGTGTTTAGTCTGTCCACAGCTAAATTTATACACACACACACACACACACACACACTTTTCTGCTTGGAGTCCTCCATGTGATTCAGTACCTGTCTCGACGTCTGTAAAGGATGAAGAGCTGCACATGGCGTGCTGAAAAAGGTTCCCGAGTGAACAGATTCTTGAGTTCCTGGATTCCTAAAAATGCTTCTGGGTTCCAGAAAATGTTTCTGAGTTTGTGAAAAGATTCCCAGGTTCTCGACCAGAATGAAATAGCAGCAAGGTTCTTGAATCTGTCAAAATGGTCCTGGGTTCATGCTCAGATTCCTGCGCTTGAGAAAGGTTATTCCTGAAACAAAGATTCCTGAGTTCCTGAAAAGGTTTCCAAGCTCATGAAATGGTTCCCGATTTCTTGGACAGACTCTTGGGTTTGCAAAAAGCTTTTTGAGTACATTAAAAGG
>CM075025.1:2124161-2134506 GCA_037576675.1 Pangasius sanitwongsei
CCAAGCTCATGAAATGGTTCCCGATTTCTTGGACAGACTCTTGGGTTTGCAAAAAGCTTTTTGAGTACATTAAAAGGTTCTTGAGTTCCTAAAAAAAGGTTCCTGGGTTCCTGAAAGCGCTCCTAGGTTTCTCGGTTCATGAAAATATTCTTGAGTTTGTAAATAGATTCCTGAATTTATGAAAGGTTGCTAATTTTGAAAAATTGAAAATATTCTTGATTTGTTGAAAATATTCCTCGGTTCCTGAAAAGGGCCCTGAATTTGTAAGAAGGTTCTTGAGTTTGTGAAAATGTTTCTGGGTTCTGCAAAGATTTTTTGAGTTTGTGAAAATATTCTTGACCTCGTGCAAGGTTCCTGGCTTCCTGAAAAAAAAAGTTTCTAGATTTGTGAAAAGATTCTCAAGTTTGTGGAAGAAGTTCATTAACGGTGTCCTGCCAGGGATCTCCAAAATGTTTTTGAGCTCCTTGAGCTTCTTGAAGTCGAGTTGTTGAAAAGAAAAAGTTCCTATAAAAGGTTTTTGGGTTTGTAAAAAGGTTCCTGGATTGCAAAAAAGGTACCAGAGTTCAAAACAGTGATGTGAAATAACGTAGTGGGAATGTTATCTAGCCTGAAGGGAAGGTTTCTATTTGTTTGTTTGGATTTTTGACAGCAGCTAGCTTTAAGTTTGTTAACTGCGCTTTTAACAATTAGCATTTCCTCCATTTGTGTGTTTATATTTTTTTCCTACAGAAACATCACCACAGGACACAGCACACAGATTTACAGGGTTAAAGGAGCAGTTTGTAATTTAACCTTTTAGGGAAAAGGGGTGGAGCCAGGGAGATCTGGGTTATCTGGAGGCGGGGCTAATTAATAAAAAAAAATCCACTGCATGGCAATACTGTGATTCACAGTTTCACTGCAGTGCCTTTAAGATGGTAGAATTATTTCAGGTCCAGAAATACTTTGGAAAATGACAGACTGCACCTTTAAAGTGCTCACAGATGAACTGAGAATAAATTCCTTTTTCACCTTCTGCATCCTTTCACATCCAGGAGTGTTTTAGGATCTCGAAGGCGTAACAAACTCCCCGTTGAGGAGTAATGGCTCCGACGTCGAGGCTGAAGTGTGACCTCTCAGCCTCACACACTCGGCCTTTATATCACCTCTGTGTAACACACACACACACACACACACTTTAGTTTGAACTGTAACGAAAGTCAAGTGTTTCTCCGTCTGCAGTTCTCGGAGCAGCAGCACCTGCAGCAGCTGAACGTGTTCCAGGCGTCTCTGGCCATCACGGGAATGCCGCACAGGCCTCTGGGAAGAGCACAGTCGTCCCCCATCACCTCCAGTCTTAAAGCCACGCCCATGGGAGAATTACCCATCAAGCACCTCTTCACTACAGGTTCCAACCATTAGCAAAGTGCTGTGGTATAAAAGGAAAATATCACATCACGTTTGTGCTGTTATAGGAAAATAATCCACTTCACCGTGGTAACAGTAACACCGCCATGGATCAGTTTATAAAGACTTATTCATTAGCGCGCTTGTGATTCGGGTTCATTCCTCATGTCCGTTTTTTTTTATGTTCCTCCTCTCAGGTCTGGTGTATGACACACTCATGCTGAAGCACCAGTGCATGTGCGGGAACACACACATCCACCCGGAGCACGCCGGACGCATCCAGAGCGTGTGGTCCAGGCTGCAGGAGACGGGACTGCTGGGCCGCTGTGAGGTGAGAGCGCCGCCTGCTGGCACGCCTCAGGAACTACAGCCTTGTTCTTTTTTACCAGCAATGAGTCATAAATTGTCTGAAATTTGAATGTAGAGTTCTGTGCAAAAATCAGAGACCACCATTTTGTGCTCAGTCAAATGGCCACTCAGTATTTAATGCTACCGGAGTGTCATTTCTGAACAGTAATGAACAACAGTGTTCTCAGAAATTCAGCAGTATGTCTGTATATCTGCAAATACTGTAGTTGTAGTGTTCTTTAACTTTAATATTGACCTTGCATGAATAAGCTGTTTGGCTGAAAATGGAATTAGTGCACCGTACATTTTACCATCGTTATTGTTTGCCACCAAGTAATTAACACTAAATACTGAACTGAAAACATGAAAACAAAAACAAACTTTATGTGCACTCTTTTTCCTGGTCTATATCTGCTGTATCACTGTGCACCAGTGTAGTGAGTAACAGTGTCAGAATGCTCATTTTTTTGGTGTGTGTGTGTGTGTGTGTGTGTGTGTGTGTGTAGAGGATCCGGGGCAGGAAGGCGACCCTGGATGAGATTCAGACGGTGCACTCGGAGTATCACACACTGCTGTACGGCACCAGCCCCCTCAACCGCCAGAAACTCGACAGCAAGAAGCTCTTAGGTGTGGAGCTCAGTGACCTCACTTCCTGTTACACACTCCTTCATCTCTCTCTCTCTCTTTCCCTCTCTCTCTCTCTGTGTGTGTGTCTGTCTCTTTTGGCCCACAAATAAAGTGAAAAATAATCAGAAACTTTCTTAGGGAAAAAAAAAAGAAAAATAAAAAACATGCAATAACCTAGTTGCGTAAGTGTGCACACCCCTACACTAATGCTTTGTCTCGAAGAGCCGTTTGATTATATTACACCACTCGGTCTTTTTGGCTAAGAGTCTATCGTCTTGACTTGGCAATATTTTCTCACTCTTTCTTGCAAAAACATTGCAGATCCATCAGATTTAGGGCATGTCCTGTGTTGATCTTCTTGTGGTTAAGCCGCTCCTTTGTTGGTTTGGATGTACGCTTTGGGTCATTGCCACGCTAAAAAGGGAAATTCCTTTTCATCTTCAGCTTACAAGCAGGACACTTTTGCACTAAAATCAACTTGTATGTTGTTGTAGCTATTTATGATTCCGTCCACCTTGATAAAACCCGCAGTTCTGGCTGAAGAAAAGCAGCCCGAAAGCAAGATGCTGCCACCACCGTGCTTCACCGTGGGTATGGTGTTCTTTCGGTGATGCATATGTAAGCGGATAACGCAGAAGGTCGTTTCAGAAGGACGTTGTGTTTCTACGTTGTCTTCAGCTTTACGTTATCGCTCTGAATCCGTACATATGTTTACGTTATCGCTCTGAATCCGTACATATGTTTACGTTATCGCTCTGAATCCGTACATATGTTTACGTTATCGCTCTGAATCCGTACATACGTTTACGTTTACGACTTTCTTCTTTATTTGGCGTGATGCAGATGTGTTTTCTCATCCGTGTGGCTTTTACACACACGCTGTTTCTCTGTGAAAAAAGTTACGTTCGTGCATTGTCGCTGGACACACACACACACACACACACACACACACACACACACACACAGAGCTGTCATAGCAGTTGAGCCCATCGCTGCGAGCCGTCCCTGATTCCTCGTCCCCCTGATAATGAAACTCCCGCCTCCGGCCCACGCTCACTTCCGGTCTGCTGAACCGCTCGAGCTAAACCTCCTCTGACAGACGCTCGAGTATTTTTAGGCTCTAGACTTTTCTGCCACCTCCGCCTCTGAGTCACCAGCCGAGAAGGAAAGTGTGTGTGTGTGTGTGTGTGTGTGTGTGTGTGTGGCAGGCGTGGGTTGTGCAGGAGATGTTGGCTGCCGTCATTTCCATTCCTAATGCATGGTTTTACGATGGGTTTCGACCTTCACCCCTCCTGATACTATAATAATAATAATAATAATATTAATAATAATATTAATAGTAATGCATCGTCTTTATTATCATCATCTAATCAGAGTAATCCGGACAGAAATGTGATATTAAGTGTGTATATTTTAATTATTTCATGCTTTCCCTCCTCACAGGTCCAATCAGTCAGAAAATGTACGCTGTACTGCCATGTGGAGGGATTGGGGTGAGTACCGTTTATGAAACATCAATAAACACAATTAATAATAATAAGTTTAGACACCGATTATTCCTCAATTTAACCGATTATTAAAAAGATTGTCCACCTGTTTTATTCCGCTTATGCGGCAGCAATTTGCCAACGATTATAATTTCTCATTTATTAAAGAACGATTTCACTTACTCCTACTTTTTATCCATTTATAGTTACGATTTAACGTTGTGGAACGTCTGTGAAACGCAGGTTATCTGCTCACTTCCGTTATAGCGGATATAAAAAATAAAAAATAAAAAAAACGCAAAGCATAAACTCCTCTGTCCTGAAGATGTGGGAAAACGTAGAGCTTTACTGTTACAAAGCGCCGACACTGGAGACTCCTTCCATAAATGTCAAATAAATAAACGTCTCCTTACAGAAAAGACCACGTCAATGATTGCACGTGTTTTTTATGGACCGTCCGTCTCGTGAATAAGCTGTTACTATAGAAACGATAAGACGTTAGAACGAACCTGTGATTTGGAGCGGCGCTACTGGCAGGGCTGCTGTTATAGAAAATGCATCAACACCCGCAGTGGAGAATGTAACAGCGCTGTGTGTGTGTGTGTGTGTGTGTGTGTGTGTGTGTGTGCGTGTGTGTGTTCAGGTGGACAGTGATACAGTGTGGAATGAGATGCACTCTTCAGGAGCCGTGCGCATGGCCGTGGGCTGCGTCATCGAGCTCGCCTTTAAAGTAGCAGCTGGAGAACTGAAGGTACATCCACAGATCCACCTGACACTGGTTGCTATGCACAAAGTATTGGCACCCCCTTCTACCCCATCCATCAGTGGATCATGGACCCCGCTGAGCGGGCATCACATTACATTCTGGCATGTATTTATGGATTGTCGTCATCTCTCTCTCCCCTTTTTTTTTTTTTTTTTTTTTTTTTGATTGACAGAACGGGTTCGCTGTCGTCCGTCCCCCGGGTCACCACGCAGAGGAATCCACGGCCATGTGAGTGTACCGCAAAACGTCACGCTAGGGTTCTCTCAAAAGTTAAAGATGAGAGAGAGAGAGAGAGAGAGATTAAAGCAGAGCTTCTTATTGGTCAGCTGTGAAGTTCTTTGTGACATCATCAGTGGCATCATCAAATGTTTGTGCACTTTTCCATTTAAAACTTTTAAACAATAAAGTTTAGTCAAGAGGAAAGATTTAAATACTTTATCGTTTTTGCTAAAAAAGGTGTTGGACTGTACGTGAAGCTGAATTCATTCTGAATTAAAAGTGTTATGAGAATAAAAATAAACTGAAATTTTATGCTTATATAATTTTTTTTTTAATATATAATTTTCTTTAGGGGTTTCTGCTTTTTCAACTCGGTCGCTGTTACCGCCAAACTGCTCCAGCAGAAACTGGGCGTGGCCAAAATCCTCATCGTAGACTGGGTAAGAACTGTTTTGTCATAAGGTGACCCCGGCTGAGTACCACTCGATTTTATTCTCCACAGTTTATTGATCATCATTTCGTGATCAGTTTGAGATCAGATGAGTGTGTTACTCGCTTGAGTGTGTTGCTCGCTTGTGTGTGTTACTCGCTTGAGTGTGTTACTCGCTTGAGTGTGTTGCTCGCTTGAGTGTGTTGCTCGCTTGAGTGTGTTGCTCGGCCAAGTGTGTAAACTCACACCAGCACTGTTCTAATGAGATCACTGACCACACCCATGAGCTCTGTAGCGATGATAATAACCCCTAATCCATCCTATCATACAGGACATTCACCATGGTAACGGGACCCAGCAGGCTTTTTACAACGACCCCAACGTGCTGTACATCTCCCTGCATCGCTATGACGATGGCAACTTCTTTCCTGGAAGCGGGGCTCCTGAAGAGGTAAAGGGGCGGAAGTGTGGCTATGAATCACATACAAATATAGACAGATGGACAGAGTGAGACAGGTGGACAGAGTGAGACAGGTGGAGAGAGTGAGACAGGTGGAGAGAGTGAGACAGATATGATAAAATAGTACCAGTATGAAAAACACTAATAGTATCATGTAATATTCTTTTTAAAATGATGATACACATCCTTTTTAATCTTTCTATATATATCTCTCTCTCTCTTGCTCTCTCTCTCTCTCTCCCTGTCTGTCTCTGTCTCTATCTGTCTCTTCCCTCTCTCTCTCTCTCTCTCTCTCTCTGTGCAGGTGGGTGTGGGTCCTGGTGTGGGTTTTAATGTGAACATAGCATGGACGGGTGGAGTCGATCCTCCTATGGGTGATGTGGAGTATCTCACAGCTTTCAGGTTAGAGCTGACACACACACACACACACACACACACACACACACACAGGGACCTCTGACCAGGATCCAGTTCAATTTACTGACTGGTGTTTATTAAGTGCTTAATAGCTTATTACAATCTGTGCTAATGGTGTGTGTGTGTGTGTGTGTGTGCGCACTAACAGGACGGTGGTGATGCCCATCGCTAACGAGTTCTCCCCTGACGTGGTGCTGGTGTCGGCCGGCTTCGACGCCGTTGAGGGACACCAGTCCCCGCTCGGAGGCTACAGCGTCACCGCCAAATGTAAGCTGCCTAACCCTGTGTGTGTGTGTGTGTGTGTGTGTGTGTAGATACTGTTTGTAATTTGTCGCCCCCTTGCAGACAAAAACTAGAAGTACATGCACATAGCACACAGGACATTACGTTATGTTAAAGTCTTTCGTGCGTGTTGTGAACGTTGGAGGATCTCGTGCTGAAACCCCATGATGCTGTTCACTCACAGGTTTTGGTCACCTGACCAAGCAGCTGATGAAGTTGGCGGGTGGACGCGTGGTCCTGGTGCTGGAGGGGGGTCACGACCTCACCGCCATCTGCGACGCCTCCGAGTCCTGTGTGGCCGCGCTGCTCGGAGATGAGGTGCTCACCGCACACCGCTACCTCACTACCTCACTACCTCGTAACTTTCCATTACTCCCAGTCACAGTCTCTCTGTAACACTGTGCTCTTGTGTGTGTGTGTGTGTGTGTGTGTGTGTGACTGCAGCTGGACCCACTGCCTCAGTCTGTGCTTCAGCAGAAACCGTGTCCGAAAGCATCGGCGTCCCTCGAGAGAATCATCGAGATCCAGAGTAAGTCTGAGCGAGAGAGACAGAGCGAGACACAGAACGAGAGAGGTAGAGATCTCTCGATAGGGAGAGGGACAGAGCAAGAGAGAGCGAGACACAGAGAGACACAGAGCGAGAGAGATAGAGACACAGAGAGACACAGAGCGAGAGAGATAGAGACACAGAGAGACACAGAGCGAGAGAGATAGAGACACAGAGAGACACAGAGCGAGAGAGAGATAGAGAGAGAGACAGAGCAAGAGAGAGCGAGAGACAGAGACACAGAGAGACACAGAGCGAGAGAGATAGAGAGAGAGACAGAGCGAGAGAGCGCGAGAGACAGAGACACAGAGCGAGAGAGATAGAGGGAGACAGAGACAGAGCGAGAGAGACAGAGACAGAGAGAGACACAGAGCGAGAGAGATAGAGGGAGACAGAGACAGAGCGAGAGAGATAGAGGGAGACAGAGACAGAGCGAGAGAGACAGAGCGAGAGAGATAGAGGGAGACACAGAGCGAGAGAGATAGAGGGAGACAGAGCGAGAGAGACAGAGAGAGACAGAGACACAGAGAGACACAGAGCGAGAGAGACAGAGGGAGACAGAGACAGAGCGAGAGCGATAGAGAGAGAGACAGAGAGAGACAGACAGAGACACAGAGAGACAGAGCGAGAGAGATAGAGGGAGACAGAGACAGAGCGAGAGAGACAGAGAGAGACAGAGACAGAGAGAGACACAGAGCGAGAGAGATAGAGGGAGACAGAGACAGAGCGAGAGAGACAGAGAGAGACAGAGAGAGACACAGAGCGAGAGAGATAGAGGGAGACAGAGACAGAGCGAGAGAGATAGAGAGACAGAGAGAGACAGACAGAGAGAGACAGAGAGAGACGGAGAGAGAGACGTGTTGTTATGTGATTTGATAGGGTTTTTTTAATAGTGGTTCTCTGCTTATTATATTTGACCAATCAGTGACTTGTATTATTGTTTGTCCCTGTTTGGTACTCGTGAAAATAATAACAAAATACAGTGTTCTACAGACTATAGATTAGTTACAGTGCTATTACTGACACCACACATTATTATCACATTTATTTTAACATTTATTACATTTTAAAAAGAGATCAATTTAAAGTTTATATCCGGAATTTGTATGTTTCTGTAAAGCTGCTTTGTGACAGTGTGCATTGTTAAAAACGCTATACAGATAACACTGAACTGAATTATTAACACTGCCTGCCTGTCCCTCCGTCCCTCCGTCTCTCTGTCTCTCTCTCTCTCTCTGTCTGTGTCTCTGTTTTTTCTATCTGTTGTCACTTGCTCTTTTTCTCTCTCTGTCTTTGTTTCTCTCTGTCTGTCTCTCTTTCTATCTTTCCCGCTCTCTTTATGTCTGTATCTCCCTGTCTCTCTTTCTGTGTATCTCTAAATCTGTCTCTCTTTCTGTGTATCTCTAAATCTGTCTCTCTCTCTCTGTCGCTTTGTTTTTTCTGTCTGTTGTCACTTGCTCTTTTTCTCTCTCTGTCTTTATTTTTCTCTGTCTGTCTCTCTTTCTATCTTTCCCTCTCTCTTTTTGTCTGTATCTCTCTGTCTCTCTTTCTGTGTATCTCTAAATCTGTCTCTCTTTCTGTCTCTCTTTCTGTCCCTATGTCTGTCTGTCGCTTTGTTTTTTCTGTCTGTTGTCACTTGCTCTTTCTTTCTCTCTCTCTCTCTGTCTTTGTTTTTCTCTCTGTCTGTCTCTCTTTCTATCTTTCCCTCTTTGCCCCCCCTTTACACTCTCTCTCTCTCTCTCACTCTCTCTCTCTGTCTCTGTAGGTAAACACTGGTCCTCAGTACAGAGATTAGCGCCCACAGTGTCTCAGTCTCTGCAGGACGCTCAGCGGCGAGAGAAGGACGAAGCGGACACGGTGACGGCCATGGCGTCTCTCACCGTGGACACGGAGCACACGGCGTCCTCCTCACAGAGCAGCAGGTGCACACACACACGCGCGCACACACACGCGCGCGCGCGCGCACACACACACACACACACACACACCGTAATCAGATTAAAAGGTTTAATAAAAGGATTATCTTCCTCGTTATCTTTTATTTTTAGACGTCTTTGGAGATGTTATTATGAGTCATACCTTTAATGAGTAATAATAGTTAAACCGCAGCGCTGTCGAATTCCGGATCCTGATTGGTCAGAAGGTGTTGATTAATTCTCTAGAACAGCAGCTCTGACAATAGCGCAGCTGTAAATCACAGGTTTATATCAATGTGCGTTTCTATAGTAACAGCTCATTCACAGTCAAGTCGCTTCAGTAATAATAAACGGATTTTAAAAATGTGTGTAATCGTTGATATGGTGACGTTTTGTCTAAGAAAAAGTTTATTTCACGTTTATGGAAGGAGTCTCCAGCGTCAGCACTTTGTAACAGAAGCAAACCTGTAACTACATTGTAACTCTAAATGGATAAAAGTGATGACATGTCATCGTTGTTTGTTTCAGGGCTGCTGAGGAGCCGATGGAGGAGGAGCCTGTGCTGTAGGAGGGGGAAACGTCCAGCACGACGCCGTGGCGTCCACACCTGCTCGGCAGCGACGCTTGCCTTTGAGTCACTCGTCCTTTCCTTCCACGCAGCTCTTTGATCGGTTCCTTCACTCGTTCTCCAGGTGCTCGATGGACGTACGCAGAGCTCCGCTCCACTCCCACATGAGGAGGAGGAAGAGGAGGTGGAAGAGGACCGGGTGGGCCGCCGAACACACATCCGGGAACAGGACCCGCTTTTTTTTTTTTTTTTTTTTTTTTTTTTTTTTTAAACTGTTCTATTTTCCGCTCCTTTCATGGAACACGTGCAGAGACGACGCTGGGATGTTGTCATGGCAAAGGAGCATAAAGTGTGAAAAAAAAAACACCTACATTTCCTGTACGAGATGCAAAAAGATTTAAAAGCAGACGCTCAAACGTGATGGAGCTCAGAGGTTTTTAACCACGTTGAAACTGACAATCTTTATGTACGATTATAAAAGCACACAGACGTGTATGAATATTACACATGTACAGGTATATATGTGTGTGTGTTTTGTATTTGTCCATTTGTGGAGGTGGAACCCGTGACCTTTTTCGGCGCTCGAGGATGATGACGCTGACGATTTTTTTTTTTTTTTTTTTTTTTTTGAGGAGTCACATAACAATCACATACACACTGCTTCACGCACAAACACACAAGAAGAAAGCACACTGACTGATTGACTCACTGATTCACTAATCCACTGACTGAATCACTGACTGACTCACTGAATCACTCTGACTCACTTATTTCCCTCACTGACTCACTGAATCACTCTGACTCACTTATTTCCCTCACTGACTCACTGAATCACTCTGACTCGCTTATTTCCCTCACTGACTCACTGAATCACTCTGACTCGCTTATTTCC
>CM075025.1:2134606-2144606 GCA_037576675.1 Pangasius sanitwongsei
TCACTGACTCACTGAATCACTCTGACTCGCTTATTTCCCTCACTGACTCACTGAATCACTCTGACTCGCTTATTTCCCTCACTGACTCACTTACTGACTGAATCACTGAATCTCTGAATCACTGACTGACTCACTGACTGAATTAAAAACATGGATGGTTTTGGTATTTGTTTTACAAGGGAACGTGGGCCGACTCGGTGCCTTTTATACTACAATTAATGTTTCAAACACACACACACACACACACACACACACATCAACTACTGCACACAGTAACACACCTCTCATGCTGAATTTGTTCAGAATTTCCTCTCTGCCTTAATCTCGTCAGGCGAAAGCGCCGATTTCAGCCATTTTGTTTTTTCGGAGCACTCAGCTCGGACTCCTCCATCCGTTTCCTCTCCTCCTGTCAGATCAGGGGTCAAAGGTCAGAACTTAAGCCTTGCTACTTTGCGTTGCCCCGGTGTGGTGTGCGATCACATCGTGACGCTTCTCTGATTCTCCGAGGATGATGATGATGATGATGATGACCAACTCGTGTTGCTTTTGTGTTTTTCGGTCCCTTTTTTCGTCCCTTGTACATAAAACACGCTCGACTCTTTTCTCTCTTCTCTCTTCAGGAAACTTCGGTTTCTGTTTGTTTCGTTTGTTTTTTAATTTTTCTTCTGAAGATTAAGTGTCTGTGTTCACTTTTATATGGAGATGTTTCTCTTTTTTATATGAAAATCTAACACACACACACACACACACAAAAACAGCTATCAGTGTTAATCTGCTCAGTCGATTTAAAATATTCTGTATGGATAAAAGTGTGTAATGTGCTGCGTGCGGATGCACAGTTGGTTTTTATATCTATACACATACATACATACATTTTATATATATATATATATTAGGGCTGCACGATATTGAAGAAAAACGCGATATGCGATAACTTGTTAAATAATGCGATATGCGCTACTATAATGCTATAAGTGTGTAAAATCGGTTTAAATTATATATATATATATATATATATTTATATATTTAAAAACTGAAAATGACATCACCACCATAAATGTTTTATGTTCTTTTGAGGAAAAGAAAGCAATCTCTCGTTTGCTTTTTTCTTAACTTTTTGAAGTATTAAAATCATTCCGTTATCGCGAGCCCTTGCGATATGCATATCGCAATATTTACATTTGCGATATTTCGATAATTTCGATATATTGTGCAGCCCTAATGTATATATATATATATGTGTGTGTGTGTGTGTGTGTGTATATGTTATGTCGTGTCACTGCGCGATGAATATGGCATCAGGGTTTTAAGGGCAGGTATGATTTTGTTTGTTTGTTTGTTCTTTTTGTTTTTTTGTTTTTTTTCTTTTTGTTCCTTAAACACACAACACAACAACTGCAGCCTTTTTTTTTTTTTTTTTTTTACGTTTTTTTTTATTATTAAAAATGCAGGCAATAAGGTCAAACACCACTGAGACACTACGACACTCACCCGTTCTAATCACAGAGCTTTATTTCTGCTATTATTTTTGCACCAGATGAATTTTATTTTCGTAATGGTTTATTGTTTTATAAGTGTTTTTGAGTGATTATCGACTTTTATTTTTTTTTTTTTTTTTTTTTTGGTCGTTTTTTTTTTTTTTTTTTTTTTTTTTTTTTTACAAAAATGTCACATTTGGGCTGATTTCAGTCCACGTGTTTATTAATATTCAGTCTGTTATGACGTTCAGTTTTTTTTAGTGGAAACTTCTGCCGGTAATCTTCCATGTGGGCGGGGCTTAACCTGGCGCATTTCTTTATTTCTTTATCTCATGACACTTGTCTAGGAACCCTTAACTACACAAGGAACTTTTTGATGGACTTGTTTTATTTATTTATTTTTTTTTTCCCTAAGAGTGTACACACTGCCCGTCTGAAGTTTGGGGACAACTTTGCAATTCTTCAAAATGTTTTCGAGTCAGCTCTTTCCAACAACCCGAAGATTTCCAGATAGAAAAGAGACAGCACTGTGTACTAACCCGAGCATTAAAGCACATATGTAAAAATAATAATAATAATAATAATAATAATATATTGAAGAATGCTCCTTAATTTAATTAAGCATTCACGTTGCCTACACCATCTCCTCTTTTGCTTTATCGATTTATTTTACAAATTAATATCAGGAATATAGCTCTACGAAAAAGGATTTTGTGTGCTAATGTTTTGAGACTCACCTTCAAACAAATCAGTCACAAAACTCCTACATCAGTCTCTTTTTGCTACACGCTGCGCTAACGTAGGAGTTCAGCAGCGTAGGGAAAAAAAAAAAAAGGGTCCTATTTCTCAGTCCATCTACCGCCAGTTCCTCACCAACATCGAGCGTGTCTGACTCGGAGAAACAACAGAAGGCAAGAAGATGAAATGATGCTGAAAGCTTTACTGAAGATGGATTCGCAAGCGTGACGATAATAACGACGAGAAACCAAAATGCCAGAAAATATATCATTTCTATTGGCGGTCATTTTGGGGAATCCCTGACCTACGCTCTGGGGCAGAAGAAAATCGGCATTAGTTCTTTTTCATGAGGCAAAAGTGTGGAAGATGGTTCAGAGTTAGAACCCAGTCACATGAATATATCAAGCTGTACAGAAAAAAAACATCGACACGTCTGTGCGTCTTCACATTTACACAAAACAAACATTATTCTTAGGGAAAAAAAAAACAATCGAAAAGCAGAATTATTCCGTCGTAACGCACATGGCTAAGGTCTTTGCGTCATTGCTAAATTAAAAATCACTAAATTTAATTTTTTTTCCCCTGAGTGAGGGAGCCGTTACGCTTTCGGGCCGTCCGTCCGTCCATCCGAGATTGTCGTTAGCACGGTATCTCAAGAACGAGCGGTTGAACGTTTGCAGGATTTATATGGAACGATCATCGTAACCAGCACATGAACTGGTTAGATTTTGGAACTGGTCCAATGATCATGGTCAAGGTCACAGCAAGGTCAGCTGTCTGAAATAGTTTTTCTTTTAAAGGCTTCCTTCCTGTTTGAAGTATATTTTAAGGATATTTCAGGCGTGCACACATTAGCACCAAGAAAGGCTGGACTCGGTGGTGGTGGAGGCGTCCCTGTTCACACCTCAGAGCGTGTGTGTCCTCTCTCTGTCTGTCCTGTGATCGCATGACATCATGAAGATTACGACAGTAAACAACAACATCCCGTCCCGACTCCTTGTCCGGAGTAATCGCACATACGCTGTCGAGAGTTTCTCTTTAAACCAGCTGAAGCTCTCTGAAAGGAGGCGGAGTTTAGCTTTGAGCTTCAGAAACCACGGGGACGACCTGCAGGAAACACAGCGCACAGTGTGTGTGTGTGTGTGTGTGTGTGTATACTGTGTGTACTGTATGTGTGTATACATTAGGGATGTAAACCTCAGGCTTCCACATGATACTATATGATACGATTTTGATTCTTAAGGCAACGATTTGATATTTAACAATACAACTGAATCGGATACGGCTACGATTCGATGCTGTTGTGTTTCCTCGGTATCCGGTGTAGGCCGACCGTTAATCCATGAATGACGATGAGGATTAGAAGTTACGGGCAGCTAGCCTGCTAAATTATTTACACATCAGTTCAAAAATATGATTTTTTTTTTTTTTTTTTACACCAGTTGCCTGTCGTTTTTAGATAATAATCAATTTGTATTAAATTTTAATCGATAATAATCCATTTATGATTGTTGCATGGGTTCATTTCAGTCGTTGCCTTTTAAATCGATCCAACTTGTTAAATCGTTACACTCCTAGTGTATATAGTACACAATCTGGCCAAAAGTATGTGCACCCCTGACCATCACACCCATATGTGGTTCTTCCTCAAACCTTTGCCACAAAGTATGAAGCACAAAATTGTATAGAATGTCTTTTTATCCTGTAGCTTTACAGTTTCCCTTCACTGGAACTAAGAGGCCCAAACTCTGTTCCAGCATGACGATGCTCCTGTGCACAAAGCGAGCTCCATGAAGACATGGTGTGTGAAGGTTGGAGTGGAAGAACTCGAGTGTCCTGCGCAGAGCCCTGACCTCAACCCCACTGAACACCTTTGGGATGAACTGGAACACCGACTGCACCCCAGACCTCCTCGACATCCCAACATCAGCGCCTGATCTCATTATAACAGTAAAGCAGGAATAAATCTGGAATGAGATGTTCAACAAGCACATATGGGTGTAATGGTCGGGGGTGCACATACTTTTAGCCATAAAGTGTATATAAGTATTAACATTTTTGTTTAAACTTCGGTAAATGCTAAGTAAGAAACAGATCTAACTGAACTGAGAAGTGTTTGTGACTTTACTGTAACAAGGTCGATCTGGATCACTAATGAGTCACTTAAACTTATATATGTGTGCTACTTTTGATACTATAAGGGTAAGTCAAATGAAAACCTTTTTTTTTATTATTTATTTTTTAAAATTTTGCATTGTTTATTGCAATTAGGTGTCAAATATCGGTGTATCACGTTTAAGGTGCGAGTAGAAGCGGCGATTGAGAACAATGGACCAGTAATACACTACACAGATCGAATGTACCGTTTCTCTCATTTCCGTCACACTTTTAAGGTTTTCATTTGACTCACCTTCGTAAAACTGTCTTAATATCGACAGTAAAACTCCAGCTCACGCCAACTTGTACCGTCTCGCCTTTAAATACAGCACTCATGAGAGCAGGCGATGAAAACGTCTTTAAATACAGAGATTTAGAGATTTGATGGATTCATTTTGTTTCCTTATTTAATTATCCAGTAGTGGATAAACTGTAAGAAAATGTAAAATAATTAAAAAAAAAAAAAAACCAGAAACATCCAAGAGGCAAAAAGGGGTAATGCTCAACATGATGCTCCCACCACCATGCTTCACTGTGAGGTCTATATAATTTCAGGATTGAGCTCAGGATCGGACATTTAATGTATTTTTTTGTAAAAATCTCAACCTGGTTAATTATTAACAAACCATACTTGTTGAAAGGCTAGTTGTCCCCTTTTGATGGGTTGTATATATATATATACATATATACATATATATATTAAAAATGTTAATAAATCTTTTCAAATTTTTTTGGGCCGGGGAAAGAAAATGTGAGTTGATTCCAGCATTCGCTTCGGTTCGGTGCGGATCGTCTTGTATAATGTTCATGTCTTAAAAAGGAAAGAAAAAAGAACTTTGCAACTTCCCTCTTTCTTGACTCTCTCCGCTTTATTTATTTGGAGTCAGAAATGAAGGGTTGGTTTATTTTTTTTTTTTTAATTTAAAAAAATTTTTTTTTGGAAATTGAGACGTTTCACTTAAAACGTCGGTTGTAAATCTGAAATATTCAACTGTGTGTAAACAAATCAAAGCTGGACATTTCACTTCTGCCGAAAAAAAAATCTCCATTTTTTTTTTTTTTTTTGGTTTATTTGTTTTTCTTCTTCTTTTTTTTTTTTTTTTACTCCTCAGTGGATCGTGGTCATGGTTTCATTTTTACTTCATGTTTTCAGAGCACACGTGCCTACAATCACACACAAGACACACACTCGCGTGTTCCCGCGCAGGACGGGTTTTTTTTTTTTTTTTACCAAAACGCGGGCGTGGACGGGAAGGTCAGCGGTCATGTGACGCTTCAACACGCCGTACTTTATGTATTTATAAATGTGGAAACAGGAAGTACTGTGACCGTGTCTCGTCGCCATTCGTGCGTCGCTTCGTGTCTCAACCCTGTTAAAAAAAAAATAAAATCCTCGGGTGTGTGTCAGATGGGCGGCCATGTTGGATGTGGGCGTGTCCCTGTTGGGTCTGCACTGTTTTTTGGGGGGTTTTTTTTGGATTGAGAGCAATAGGCAGACAAATTTTAATTAATTAATTAATTAATTAATGGCAGGTGGACACTGGGAGAACTGTTGTGTATCAGCATTCGCACTATTTTGCTATTCAGTAAATATGTATATTTGTTGATATTTCACATTATGTGTATATGTAGTGCCCTAATGATCGCCGAGGTTTATTGTATATTTTCTTTCCCTCTTTTTTTTTTTTTTTTTTTTTAAAAGTGAGACATCACGTCCTATCCATCGTTCTGGAGTTTCGTCGCTGTCGCCACTCTATGTATGTGATTGGAGGTGTCTTTAAAATCTTTGCATTTTTAATTCTCTCTCTCTCTCTCTCTCTCTCTCTCTTTCTCTCTCTCTCTCTCTCTCTCTCTTCTGGTCATATTGATATGCAGAAGTTAAAAATTTTTATCGAAGCACATTCCTCGAATTTCTTGTGTTTTTTTTTTTTTTTCTTGATGCTTTCATGTTGCGACAATACAAGGTGTGTATAATACGAAGTTCGAACCTCTACACACACACACACACACACACACACACATGTATATAGAGTGCATATATGTGTACACATGTGCAATACACGCTATTTGAGCAATCTATTACTGTGATTATAATTCATTAAAATTGCTGTCTCTTTCAGCTCCTGTGCTTCTGTCTTTGTCTCGAGACTCGTCACTGCAGATAAACTCGAGAACACACTCGGTGCTCAAAAGAACATTTGGTGTTAAAACACACACATCTGCACCTTAACGTTAAATCATGGATCGAGGAAACTCAAGTGGGAAAAGTTTCACTGCCAGTAAAGTTCTGTTTAGTTCTCAGGAACGTTAGCGTCCGAAACACACGCGTCGGGAGTTTGATTTTTAAACCTACGATGATCTTATTGTACTAAAATCACTCGGCACATGCGAAACTCCACTCAAAGTTATGTTGTCATGGCGATCCCAAAGACTTCGTCCCTAAGACTTCGAAGCAGAGCGGCGAGCCTAGTGTCCTCCGAGGTTCGGGAAACTTCCTCTGAACAAAACAAAAAAAAAAAAAAACGTTCATAGGACTTTGAGTTAAAACTTTAAAATAGCTCGTAAGAATTCTACCGAGTTTCTAGAACCTTCTTATAAACGAAAATGTTCTGTTACTCTACTTTGAGCTAAAACTTCGAAACGGAGTGAGGACCCGAGTTTCTATTAAGGTTCCGGAAACTTCTGATCAAGTTCTACTCTGATCTAAAATTTATAGGGACAGCTCTAGTTTCTACCGATGTTCTAGAACTATCTGATGCACTAAACAATTCCAGAACTGTACTTCTAGAACCTTCTTATGAACTAAAACTGTACTTTGATCTCAAACTTCAAAGTAGCATGATGGCCCTAGGTTCTACCAAGGTTCTAGAACCTTCTTATGTACTAAAACTGTACTTTGATCTAAAACTTCAAAGGAGCATGATGGCCCTAGGTTCTACCAAGGTTCTAGAATCTTCTTTTGAACAAAAAAAGTTCCAGAACTCTACTTTGAACTCTGAAACGTAATCAAAGCCCAATAATAAACGGATAAAAAAAAAACGTGTAAATAGGGACAGGGTGAAGTTTTCTGTGAGGAGATGTTTATTAAACATTTATGAAAGGAGTCTCCAGTGTCAGTGCTTTATAACAGTCAGAGGAAAAGCTTTACGAATAAAAAATTTTTTTTTAATTCTTTAATAAATATAAAAAATATAATTATTGGCATTGATATGATTCTAAAGGAAAATAATCAGCTTCGGGTGGTAACAGTAACTCCGCTGCATCACACCACGATAAGGAGGAGTTTGATTCCTTATATATTTACTTATGACGCTAAACTACTGCGTGAGATCTCAGAGACTGAGACGTTTCATTTTTGGAGCTTTTGGGACTTCATCCTGCCAGGAAAGATATCTGAATAGGAATTAAATAATATTCAGCATATATCCTATTCTAAACAATATTATAATCTGTTATATATTATTATTATTATATATATTTCCATTACTATTATCAATAACAATAATACTACTACTACTAATAATAATAATAATAATAATGCTATATATATCCTATTCTAAACCATTATTATTATTATTATTATTATTATTATTACACCCATACGCCCCCCCCCCCCGTGTAGCCCCGCCCCCCGCCCTCTCTGATTGGCCGTGGTGTCGTCACCACGCACGCTGACGTAAGCACGTAAGCGCTCCGTCCTACGCTCCGGCTGCTTGCGTTTGGCGGAGAAGATGGCGGCTCCGGGACCGGGGGAGTATTTCAGCATCGGGAGCCATGTCGCCTGCCTCACCTGCCTGGGACAGCGCTTACAGGGAGAGGTCGTCGCTTTCGACTATCACGCCAAGATGCTGACTTTGAGTATCCTTTATTTATTCAAACAAAAATAAAAAATCCGGGCTGTAGTCGTCTCAAGGCTAGTTATGCTGTACTACGCTAGCTATGCTAAGCTAACTAACTGTTACTGTTTAAGCGAATGGAATAAATGAATCTCTCAATCGGCGTGTTTTTTTTTTTTTTTTTTTTTAAATAAACATTAAAATGATAATTTATACGTTTAGATCAGATGCTGTGGGTTAAGGTGGTGGTTCTGGTGTAACCTTTTAGCCATTCCCAACTAACACACCCCTTTTAAAGTAAAAAAAAAAATGGCTTCTTAATGAGTTACACTGTCAAAGCCAATAAATAAATAATAAATAAATAAATAATACTCACAGGATCTGATCCTGATTTTCCCCCAGTATTGCTCTTTTTTTATTTATTTATTTATTTATTTTTATTTTTTTTAAAGGCTTACCTCTGATTACTGCAAAATATTTTTACACATGATTTACACAAACCTCGTCTTGGGGTCATGAGGTCATGGGGTCATGGGGTCAAAATATGTGTAGAATCCTAAAAACAAAACAAAAAAAAAAAGCAGTGCAGGATTTCAGTGTTCTTCAGTGACACCCACGTGACACCTTGAATGACATTGCATCCAGGTGTGTGTGTGTGTGTGTGTGTGTGTGTGTGTGTGTGTGTTAAAGGAAATCTCCACTCTGTAATATGTTTATACTGAAATCCTTCCAGTGTGTTCAGTGATTCAGGTGATAATATTTCGATCAGAGCTGAAACTTCGTTATTCCTGTCACTCTCTGGCGTGATGTGTCCCGTGATGATGTCACACGGTGACATTGTTATAGCTAGCGCAGTTACGATGGGGTTGATCTTCGGGTTTCAGTCGTGTGGTTGTTGTGTTTTTGTTTGTTTGTTTGTTTTTCTGCCTCGCTGCACAACGCAAACGCAACTCGCCGTGACTAAACTTATTCCATAAAGAAAATAAACCAGGAGTTTGCAAACTTTTTGGCCAAACTACTTCAAACAGACGTTACGAAATTTCTGCGACCCTCAAAGCCTTGATCCCTGAACTTAAAAAAAAAAAACAACCCCGATTTATTATCGAGTGCTACTGTAACGATTAAACGTTTTATTAGATCAGTAACTCTGGAGCGTTTACGCCAACTGCGTCCTCTCCTCATCTCGGAACATCTTCCGTCTGCAAGCTGTCCACGAAAAGTGTTCTTAAAGAGTTGTTTGGTTATTTTTTCTAAAAAGCGGATGTGATAATTTGCGGTGCAAAAACCGACAAGAAAAAGCAGTTTGATCAAAATATCTTGCAGACAATGAATTAACATTTTAATGATCAAAGTATCACCCGGTGGTTAACGATGTCGAATATAAACCAAAACTCAAAAGACGGCTTTTGAGCCTCAGAACACGCCGTTATTTCTTGTTTTTAACGTTCGCCACGAGTGCCATGCTGAACTCGGAGCTCTCGAGAAACTTTCCGAGTAGGAATTACGAGTTACAGAGCACTTCATTCGGATCTTTCCTGCCGGGAAGTTTCCGTTTCCCACTTTGTCACGAACGCAGCATAAAAATCAAAGGAATTTTGCTTACGCAGGTTTCGCGGTCTCGTGCACGACATGGCGTGTACAGAGCGTTATTATACTTGGGTACTGAGTAAAGAACTTAGGTTTCTCTGTTCACTAACGCAGAAAAAATGACATTAATGATAGAATTATTGTAAAGGTGACGGATGAAGGAGAAGTTTTTCAGGAGTCTGGGTTTGACTGTGATATCGACTC
>CM075025.1:2146072-2158981 GCA_037576675.1 Pangasius sanitwongsei
TTTACTACTGTATTTACGTGTGTTGGTTTATTTGTATGCCTGTTTACTTTTTTGTTTGTTTGTTTGTTTGTTTGTTTATTAATTACATTGCTCCTGCCATGAAGCTAGCTCTAGATGCTGGCATGGTGTTAAAAATAACAACAGTGTTTAATTTTTATTGTTGCTATTATTATTATTATTGTTATTATTGTTCTGTGATCGTTGCTTATGCAGCTTCTGCGCGTGCGCTTTTGGTTTCCTTGACCGCTCTTTTTTTCCCAGAATGCCCCTCATCTAGCGGGAAGTCCCACCTTAACGACGTCATCCTGGTTAACTTAGCCTACGTGTCCAAAGTGGACACCATCAACGAGCGCAGCGGGACTCCGCCCCCTTTAGCGTCTCTCAATTTCAGCAAGGTAAGGACGCGCGTCCCGTTCATTCAGAAAGCTAGCGTCTGATTACTGCCGAGTCGAGCGTGTACGTGAAGATCTCTTCTCCTCTTCCTCCACTCGCCTCTCCTCCAGCTCGCCGGCAGAGCTCGGGCGGAGAAGGAAGACAAGCTGTCGCAGGCGTGTGCGGTCAGCGCCGGAGTCTCGGTGGAGGGCCAGCAGCTGTTCCAGACCATTCATAAAACGTGAGCGCTGTTTAAATTAGCGACTGCGCTTCCATCCACGTACAGAACGTTACTAAGGTCCGGGATACTTTTCCTCCCGGATCTGCGTCTGACTGAACACCTGAAACGTCTCCTGACGTTTTCTCTTGTCAATTCCGCAGCATCAAAGACTGCAAGTGGCAGGAGAAGAACATCGTGGTGATGGATGACGTCGTCATCGCGCCGCCGTACCGAGCTGACAACTGCAGAGGCAAAGAGGGCAGTGCGTTAGGACACGTACGCAAAATAGTAAGTCCTGCGAAAAGAATTCATATTCCTGCAATCAAAATGGTGTCATTTATATATTAATATTAACATGTAAATGTTACCGTATGATCAGAGCTCTGCAGTAAACCTAACATCACACACGTCTCCTGCGGGTGAAGTGGATGGGGGGAAACGATACGATAGATTACGATACTTACGAACATTTCCACGCTGCACAATGTGCATCATGATTCCCGGTGAGGGGAAAAAATCGTTTGTGTGACGCATCGCGATGTTTTCTTGAACGATCCATGCGAGAAAGGAAAGAACCGTTTATTAAAAACAGGACAGATTTTAAAACTTTTTTCTTTTTTTTTCTTTTTTTTAAAAAATATTTCGGTCAATTCGGGAAGCGGCGTAGCTACGTAGACGTAGAGCTACGCAGTGTACGGAAGTCGTTTTCACGTTCAGGATGTAAGAGAAGGAAGAAAAGGCAGGAAGGAATCTTAAGAAATCTTTAAAAAAAAAAAAAAAAGGTGGGGAGGCTTTGGGTTTTATGAGGCTGACTGTAAAAAGTGAGAAATCACGTCAGGCGTTTCAGAGCTCGCGTTCGAAGGAGAAGCTGTCGTAGCTGAGCGAGAACATCACGCGCATCGTCCCAAGGAAACGCGGCTCGAGTGGAGATTCCTGGACGTCGTTTGCTAGTTGAAGAGGAGAAAAGATGGAGATTCGTAATCCAATCACGAGGCAAGCGAAGATTCCCGCCTCGATCATGATTTACAGTACTGTGTAAAAGTTTTGGCACCCCTATCCCCCCCCCCTTTTAGTGCGAATTTTGTTATAGATGTATATTTTATGATTTCTGCATTATTCCAAACGTTACTTTTCTGTCCAATAGTACAGACCATTTTTCAGGCAAAAGAAAACATCATGAGGGCTTCTGTGTGACAGTTTCCTGGAGAAATGTCACAGATTCTTTCATAATTTCCTCATAAAACTGCACAAACGGTACCTCAGACTACTTAAAAAAAAAAAAAAAAAAAAAAAAAGCAAAGATGTCACACCAGATATCGACTTTGTTTAGTTTATTACTGTTTACTGCTCTTTATAGTATTTTTTTTTTAAATGTAGAAACGCTTAATTTTAGTATTTCTGAAGGCATTTCTTTGCTTTACAGACTACTGCACAGTACTGTATAGGTTTAGTGTTGCATAAAAATTTTTTTATTTTAATATGTTAAAAACTTTTATCCTTACTGATACTTTAGTTTAAAGTCTACAACAATTTTTAATTTAAAATTTACAGAAATTTATTTAATATTTAATAAAGAGGGAAAAAAATTTGGTGCAAAAATACAGTAAAAAAAAATATATATATATAATTTTTTTTTAAAAGGATTAAAAAATATATTGTGCCATAATTTATCACAATATTATTATTATTATTATTATTATTATTATTGTTATTATTGTTATATCATCATATTGTCTAGTCCTAGTGACATCTTATGAGACTTTTTGTTATTGTTGTTGTTGAGTGCTGCCAGTGTGTGTGTGTGTGTGTGTGTGTGTGTGTGTGTGTGTTTAATTACCGCTTAAAAGCATTTCAGACACCAAATATTTTGTCACTAACTAATGATCAGCCGTGTCGTCTGCTTCCCTGTTTGTCTTTTGACATTTATTTAAGATGTATCTCCACTCTGTGTGTGTGCAGGTGGAGAAACACTTCCGTGACCTGGACCAGAAGTCTGTGCAGCGCTCACAAGCACAGCAAACACAGAAGGACTCGGTCTTGTCGGCGTGAGCACCGCCAAACGCTTAGATTATTATTATTATTTTTATTTTATTTTTTTTTTGTCTGTTTGTTTTGGGGTTTTATTTTGTAATCTGCCTAGATGCTGAGGCCGAGGTAACCGCCTCCTCCGTCCCCACCGGCACGAGGGGTCTACACGTCTACACGGAGAACAAAAAAGAGAAAAACAGCCAAAACGACAGATTAGCAGAATCAGTTTTAGAAATATTTAAATTAACGACGACGCGTCTTTTCTCCCGGCGTCCTTTTTTTTTTTTTTTTTTTTTCCCCCCTCTCCTGAAATAAACGTCCTCCCCTCACATATTCACATATTTGCCAAGAAGAATGAACATCAGGCTCTTGGTTCTTTTATGTTTTTTTTTTTTTTTTTTTTTTTTTTAAATAATAAAGTGTCCGAACAAAATGTGACTTGAAAGGTATTGGAGAAAAGAAGGAAAGACTTCACAGTTACCGGTGCTGAAAAAGTGTGTTTTTTATTATTATTATTATTATTATTATTATTATTATTATTATTATTATTTAAGAGTAAACTGAAGCGATGCGAGCAAAATGTCCAGTGCGTGCATTCACACTGCAGCGATGTTGAGCATTTTTTCCAACCCTCAGATTAATTTTGCATTGAAATTAAAAATCCAGCGCAGAGGACGTGAAGCAGGTCGCGCCAGCTGCGCGCCGTCGATTCACCGCAGCAGTGTTTTGGATGTGAACGAGTCAAGATGGAGTTTTGTGGCAACGGATACGGAGTCATGCGTGCAATTTGTTGACATGCTTTCACATACGTTCTCCAGGTTAGATATATAGTCCGATTGGCCACAAGCTACTTGTGAAACCATGGCAACCGGCAGTAACCTACAGGTGGCACCGCCCACTAGTGGTCAACGTAGAGTGACCTCAGCGATGATAAACAGTGATAAACATTCTGGAGACGCAGATGGCGAAGGAAGTGATTCGCTCTGCCGCAGTGTGAATGTACCACCTGACCGTGGTGTCCAATCAGAGCCCAGTTTCTGAAACTCATCATTATCTTAAAGGAAATCTCCACCCTGAGACAAGCGTTTATTTTAAATAACTGTGACGTGTTTAGTGATTCTGGTGCTAATTTGTTGGTTGGTGCTGTATTATCGTTATTCCTGTGAGACGTTAGCGGTCGTGTGTTACTCTGATGTCACAGGAGGACGTTGTTATAGCTGGCGCAGTTACAATGACGTTTATAACGTCTGACGGGATAACGGTCAGGTTTCGCTGTTACCTCCTAAATTCTTATTAATCCCAGAGTCCCACAATGCAAAGCAGCTATACCACTCATCTCCTCTAGTTAGCGATCTAATTAGTTGGCGTCGATGGAGGTATTAGCGTGAAAGATGAAGCTTTATTTGAGCAGAGTGTACAGAGGAGGAAGTGAGAGAGCCGGACAGACTAAAGCACTAAAGCACCGCTGCATCACTCTCTTTAGGTAGAGATGATTCGAGGGCTAAATCCTGCTACGTCGTTATCAGCTGGCAGTCCAATGGCATTGTGGGTAATTTAGGAAAACCGTTAACGAGAGTGAAAATAGGCCATCATATACATGAAAGAAGTTTGAACTTAAAAACCCAGATCACATGTTAATTTTAAAGATTAGCTTGAAAGTCATTCAGGGTGGAATTTTTCCTTTAATATCATCTTTGTGCAGTGACTGTTTTGGGAAACTCCGCCCTGATCCGCAGCGAGACGTTGTACTCGATTCCACTTACGTTATGGAGTCTGTGTGGATCAGATTGGACGCTCAAACCTTAGCCTAGCGTTTCTCAACCACGCCTAAACCAACCAACCAATCAGGAACACCGAGTCCCTAGGACAGGTGGGTCAGGACTTTGTGGGCGTGTCCACACCTGGTTGGTTCTTTGTTTTTGTTTTTTTTTAATATCAGGTGCTGGACGCGAGTCATTTCCTCATCTCAGAAAAAAAAAAATCTCTGAATGCTTGTAACTTGGCACAGAATTTCTGTCCTTGTGTTTGGCTGCTCATGTGTCTAAACGAAGGAAGCGAAACTCTACGATAAGTTTACAGTGTACGTGAAAACCCCAAGCTGGCAGTGGACACGGCTGGTGGCGAAATGTTTAACAGCGTGAGGAGCCTCCTCCGTCGTGATGAGAACTCGTATTATTGTTATTATTATTATTATTATTATTATTTTTAAACACCTCATTGTGAAGCGAACACCGTGTCTCTTCACTCCTGTACAGCAGAAAGCCTCAGCGATGAAGTTTAACAGCAGTGTTCATTCATCAAGTCAGCATTTTGCCTCTTTACATGTTCACACATGGGAAGGTTTTTTTTTTTTTTTTTTTGCAGTTACGCTCTCACTTCTTGCAACTGTGAACTGGAAGTTCTTCGTAACCTCTTTCGGAAAAGACAAATGTGACGTTGTGAATACCTCTTGCATCATAACAGGACCTCTTTTTTTTTTTTTTCCCCCCAACACCTCATTCCGTGACTGTTTTTACACATCTGGAGAGAAGGCTGCGTTCCCCTTCACAGCAAACATAAGCGGTACTGATCTCCTTTCTGAACGAGATTCCAAAAAAAAAAAAAAAAACCCAAAAGCTGTCTGAGCTGTGATGCCACGTTTCAGACCGAGACGGAGGAAGAAAGACGGTATTCGTGGTCCTCCGGCTCGCAGCATCGTGAGAAAGCCGCAGCCTGATATGAGGCTCCAGCAGCGGCGCCAGACTGCGGCGGTCGTCAGCGTTAGCGCTTCACATCCAAATCTAACCAGCGCTAACAGACCCGCCGTTGCTTAGGACTCTTTCCTAATTTTTTTTTTTCTTTTTTTTGATTTTTAAATATGTAACATGGAAATAACGGTAATAAAAAAAAAAGGTAAAACAGAAAAGACTTGTCTTTGGAACTTTGTCATGTTTTTTTCGAATTTCGAGCAGCCCATCAAATTAGAAACAGATCGCAATTGGTCACGCTGACCATTTCCTGTTTCCCTGAGGTATAAATATAAGGTTGTACATGTGTAAAATCTCTTCATACCACGGTGTTGTTGAATTCTGGATTCTGATTGGTCAGAAGGAGTTGATTAATTCTCTATAACAGCAGCTCTGACAGTAGCGCAGCTGCAAATCACAGATTTATATTAATGCACTCGTTCTAATACATTATTGTTTCTATAGTATAGTTTTTCAGTACGTGAGAGTCATCAGTTTATGGGTGATAACAGGAACCAGCATTCACAACATTAAACGTAACTATAAATGGATAAAGAGCACAATGTAATTCTTTAAGAAATAATTGTTAGCAAATTGCTGAGGTATAAGAGGAATAAAACCTTTGGGACATGTTATGGGAAAATAATCAGCTATGGTGTGCTAACAATACCTTTGCATTATCACATCACCTTATCGTTTGTTATTTTCCTACAACAACATGGCATGGAGTGTTTTATTCCATACTAGACAGCCAACACCACGTCTGCTTATTACATAAAGGGTGCCAATAGTTATGGAGATGACGCTGTGTATGTGAGAGAAGTGATGCGGTATATCTCTCTGGTTAACACAGAGTTTTCAGTTTGTCAACAGATGAACTACTGTCGTCCATTTTAGGTAAAAGTGTCCTGTACTGTACATTAATTTATTAACTAGCCAGTTAGTGACCATACAAGCAAAAGTGGACATATTGACTCATTATTTAGCAACTTTCCTCAAAGTTAAGGCCAATTTTTAATCC
Source organism: Pangasius sanitwongsei (assembly GCA_037576675.1). NCBI lineage: Eukaryota > Metazoa > Chordata > Actinopteri > Siluriformes > Pangasiidae > Pangasius > Pangasius sanitwongsei. The sequence continues at coordinate 2,152,440 of CM075025.1, forward strand.
TAATTTTGAGGAATTTGTGAACATTTGGTCAGGAAGAAGGACATATTAATAAAGTTCTTTGAATCTTGAATATTTTATCAAGGGGCTGTTTGTTTGTTTTTACATTTAATGGCCAATTTGTCATTTGACTCTATCAGAGCCAGAGTGTAATTTGTAAATTTGTGACTTTGACACTGAAGGTTTGAGGAAAGTCTGGAAATATTAATTTATTTAATGGGAAATGTGCATTTTTTAAGGCTTTTAACTCGAGAGTTCATTTTTCCAAAATGGCCGCCGGACTCTGTGGTGTTGACAGCAGCAGCGCCATCTTCCGCTCATCTTTATTATTAATTACACACTTAATTTTACCTCATTCGATTTATTGTTTAGGTTCATAAACCTAACATCATCGTTAGTGTCTTTATTAGTTTAATAATAATTACATTAATGTATCAAACGGTCTTTATGTTCTTGCTCGGCTATGTAACTCAGCGTTTCGCGTGCCCGTGGTTTCCATGGAGACAGCGCGCGTGCACACACACGCCTCCAGCTTGGCTTACTTCCGGGTATTTTTCCGTCCCAAACTTTTTACTTCTTACTAAATCATTACACGACGAAAAGGAAATACTTCTCAAATATATATATATATATATATATATATATATATATATTATACTTATATATATTTCCCTCAGGTAAGTCAGTCGTAAAGTTTCTTTCCTTTTGAAATGGTTCTAAATTATTAGAGCAAAATAGTCTACCTCTGTGGTAACTATGGCAACGCATGGAGCTTTATTATTTTTTTTATATATATATACATCTTTTTAATAATTCATGTGTTATAGTCCTGACTTTTCCTAATTTTGCCACATTCCTGATATTATCCTATTATCCAATATAGCTGTATTATTATTCTACAGATTTTACTGCACAGTGAACAAGAAGCCTTATTATTATTATTATTACTATTATTATTATTATCAGTGTAATATGGACAACACTTTATACAACCTTGATAGCATTAAAACTCCCTTTTATCCACTTTTTCTTTAAGTATATATACCACTAGATTGTTCTTTTCCTCTTTTATGTTTAGTTATATTTGCATTACAGAAACTAATGATATATTTAATATTTAATATGTAAAATAAAAGCTTATCTTGATTTCTGTTGCTCTTAATTCTCAGCGCAGCACGTCTCGGGCATATCTTTACAAACGTACAGAAATTCCCCAAATAAATAAAACATTATATGTGTATTTTTGCACCAGACTCCAATGAAAGCTTTAGCTTTTCTAAAAGTAGTTTTTTTTGTTGTTGTTTTGTTTTGTTTTTTAATTTGAAGATAGTTGTAACATAGTTGTAAAACATGGATATGATTTTAAAGGTGTAATAGTCGATATTTTTCAGTTCTTACTAATACAGATAATGTGGAAATTTATGTAGAAAATATAAAAAAATTAATACTTTAAGCCATTGTCTCAGAACAAGTGTGTTACGTAGCTGGAAAAAAAAAATTAATAAAACGTTTGGAAACCTGCCTTCCGGTCCGGAGTGTATGTTTGTATTTAGTTTGGCCTCCTGTCAATCATTTTTAGACACGCCCCCAACGCCGCTTCGTAAATCACGACGAGGAGAAGTTGCGTGTTTATGAGCTGTAACTCGACTTTCAAGCAGTTGAACATCTGAAATACGCGAGAAAGTGATGTCGTGACACTCGTTGCTAATGGTAACGCTAGTTGAATCACTATAAGTTTTGGGGGCGGAGCTTTATGTACATGGGTGGGGATGGGGACAGTGAGTAAAAATTTAAAAAAAAAAAATCATTCAAATCTTATTCAGCTCCACCCATTTCACCGTTAGAGACCTTTTTCCCACAAATCGTACCTAACGCAATTTTAAATAAAGGTTTTTTTTATAAATTATTTATGCAGGAAAGGGTTAATTAACATTAGCGTTAAGGTTCTGAAGGTCCGATTATCTACCTTTTGAATAATTTTTAAAAGGTGCACTATATTCACGTTTCCAGGTGACACACTAAAGCTACGAAACGTGTCCCCTGGGTGGTGTCTCCATAGCGACAGGGACAGAAGTACTCTTGATACCTTTATTTCTGAAAGCGAATGTTGATTAACCCTGAATTACATTTCATTACTTTTTGTCACTTATTAAATTCTTGCCTTGTCTTTAGCTCCCTCTTGTCTGCTTCTGTCTCGCTCCTACAGTCGCATGGAGGAGAGCGATGAACTCTTCAGGTAGCTGTATAATGCTAAACTGGTAGCTACACACTTCCAGTACTTGTTAGCAACATACAGCTAAGTAATGGAGCAAATATCAGACACTAAACGTGACTTAACTGGTCGTTTTATACTACAGTTTGTTGGCTGTTATTAAATACCAGCAGATCAATTCGATTCTGTGTGCAGGTCCTCCGAAAATACCCACAATGCCTCGCAGAGTGAAGGACTCTCACCCAGCAAATACACCCAAACCTGGACCTTAAAGGTGACGTCTAGTGTTGCTAAACCTCTTTTGTTTGTTATTTATATCGTTTACATCTTTCATATCCATCCTCGGAATTCCGTGAGGATTTTCCTTTGGCTGATAATCCGGATTTTCCCGCACAGGCGCTACTGCAGGAGCAGAGAGACGATGCAGACGAGCGGGAAACATCCGAGGAGTGGCTCGAGTGGAGGAGCTTGGAGAGTTGTGGCCTCACTCTCTCCCACCTCCTCTCTCACTGCTCCACTGCTGCTCTGTGAGTCTGTTTGCAGGTGCTAACTTTAGCTAGGTAGCTAAAATTAACTGCAGAGCTAACGTAGCTGTTAGTAGCTAGCTGGATATGATGTAAATAATTATGTGGTTATAGCAAAACGTTGCTAAATGAGATAAATTGTGTCAACAACCTGGGCCTGGGGTGTCTTTTCTTTTTCATGTTCTGCCTGGGGCATTTTCCACCCAGACAAAGGCTTCGTCCAGCCTGGGGCTTCTTCTGTCCGTGCTGAAGCTTTAACCTACCCTGGGGCTTCTTTTAACCTACTTGTCACGTTTCCTGCCAAGTTTAAAGGGTCTTCTGCCCCATCTTTTTTTTTTTTTTTTTGGTTTGTTTGTTTTCTGACCACGCCCCTGCGGCTTCTTCTGCGAAAGAGTAGGCTTTACCCAGCCTGGGCTACTTTTTCTGTCAAACCTGGGGTGTCTTGTGCCCAGCCGAGGGCTTTTCCACCCAGCTGAAGGCTTTGTCCAGCCAGGGTCTTCTTCTGCTCAACCTGGAGCTTCTCGTGCCTATAGCTGATGGGTTTACTCAAACTGAGGCATCTTCTGCCTAACGTAGATCTCTTCATGCCTGTGTGAGGGCTTTGTCCGGCCTGGGGCTTATTCTGCTGAATCGGCGGTTTTTTTCTTTCCACCCCATCTGTCACTTTTTCTGCCCAACCTGGGTACCTTCTGTGCAAGCTTGGTATTCATTTGCCCACCCTGGTGCTTCCTTTGCCCATACTTCTGCTTAGCTTGGCCAAGTCAGGACTTTTTTTGTCCAACCTGTCATTTCTTTTGTCCAGTAAGAGAGTCATCTTCTGCCCAACACTGGGCTTTTCTGCCCAGCACAGGGCTCTAAAGCCCAAACTATGGCTTTGTCCACCCAGCCTGGGTATTCTTATGCCCAAGCAGAGGCTTTGCCCATCCTGGAACTTCTTTTGCCCTGGGGCTTCTCCTGCCCATCCTGGGGCTTTATCTTGTACCCTGCCTAGACCTTCTTCTGTTCAATCTGCTTCTTCTTCTGTCCATTCTGAGGATTGTTTTGCCCCGCTGTCTAACCTGGGGTTTCTTCTACCGAGAATGAGGCTTTGCCCAGTCTAGTCCATCTATTGCCCCCGTTGAGGCTTCTTCATCTTCCCAACCTGGGGCTTCTTCCCTAATGTGCTCAGCCTAATGCCTCCTCTGCTCAAACTAGAATTTCTTCTGATAGTACTAGGGCTTCTTTTGTCCAGCCTGAGATGTCTTCTGCTAAACCTGAGATATCTTTTGCCTAACCTGGACTTTTTCTGTCCAAACTAATGCTTTCTTTGTCCAAGCAGAGGCTTTGCCCATCCTGGGGCTGCTTTTCCCAGGTTGAAGTTTATTATGCCCAGACTGGGGCTTTATCTTGTACCCTACCTAGGCCTTCTTCTGCTCAAGCTGGTTCTTCTTCTGTCCAGTCTGGGACTTTTCTTTCACTACCTGGGTCTTCTTGTCAAACTAAGGCTCCCTCTGTCCATCCTTGGGCTTTTTCTGCTCCGTATGGGGAATCTTTTTCCCAGTCTGAGGTTTCTTTTGTATAATCTGAGGCTTTCTCTTCCCAGCCTGGGGCTTTTCTCTCAATCTGTACACCCTAATACTTCCGTCCAAGCTGGTGATCCTTCTGCCCAGTCTGTGTTATCTTCTTGACAAGCGAACCTTTGCCCAGACTAGAGTTTGATCTGCAGCGATGTTCCTCTTGAGGTATGAGGTAACTGAGTATGTTTGTGCTGATTACAGATCTCACAGAGAGGACGGGGTGGACGCACAGCTGGAGATCGACTCCGAGTCCCTCGCTGACTTCGAGATGCAGCTTTACCAGTGAGTGAGTCGCAGATTGTATCGTCTTACAAACACCGATGTGCCGCGTCGCTTGTGCTTCCATGTGTTCCTTATACTACTTTATACGTATAAATATATTTATTTATATTATATACATAGAAATAATTGGCGTCTCATTCAGGATGTGTTCCTGCCTTATACCCAGTGATCCCGGATTAAACGCCGCATCCACCACACACTTTCGCTGAAGAGGAATGAATGAATAAATGATCCTAATGTTAATGTTTCTCATAATAATGTTTAAAAAGGAATAAATTACTTGGTTTGGTGTTTGTGCAGAGCGATTGAAATGTATCACAGCAGAATACAGTGGCTGACTCGAGGCAGCAGAAAGGTAAATAATTAAACCTTATTTCCACAGACTGCAGGTTGAAATTTATTTATTGTTTTATTGTTTGTTTGTTTTTTTTTTGCTGATTTCTGAGTGCCATGCTGTTGCGTTTCTGCGCGTTTAGATCTTTGGGATGGTGACGGGATCCAGACTCGGAGTTCTCGTCGACTCTTCTGACGTGAGCTGCTCTGAAGAGAGGCTCTCAGATCTCCAGCGTCACCTCCTAGTGAGCTTCTGTAACCTTTTAATTCTTTCAGATTAAAATACAAGCATTTTTATTTTCTCCTAACCGAAGTTGTGGACATGCGTATTTCGATTTCTTTCTAAGCGTCTCGTACGGGAGCAATTATGCCTGAAGAAGCAGCTGCACTTCCTGTCCATAGGCACAGAAGTCAGCAGTCTGTGGGAGAACCCGAGAGACGTTAACCCAAAGAGGTGTGTGTGTGTGTGTGTGTGTGTGTTTTCTCTTAAACGTACTTGTTATCGTATACAGAGCCTCAGTGTTGCCATGTTCATCCAACTGTACATGTGCTATACTGATGGGATGAGAAGATTAAAAAAAAAAAAAAGAGCTTCTTTGGAGCAGGTTCTCCACAGGGTTTGATGGTCCTGAGAGATTTCTCGCCTCTCCAGGCTGCAGGAGGTTCAGGAGTGGATCCTACGCCTGCGTCCGAGCGGAGAGTGCAACCTCCTGCAGGCTTTAGAGAAAACCCGGAGCCACGCCCATCTCGACAGTCTGCTCATCATCATGAGCTCCTGGTGAGAGCACACACACACACACACACACACACACACTACTATATTCATTCCTTCTGTAATGTGATACAATAAGGGAAAAATGACAATTTTGGTAACATCAGTCGTTTTTCCAAATTTCTTCTTGTACACTGTAGTAACAAAAACTTCAAAAACTCAACAGAAAAATGTTTTGTGATCGCCACATTATCTGAAAGTCAGCAACTTTAATGATGTTCTCATATATTCCGGAAAAAAGCATGTTTCCTGATATAGATGTCAAGTTGTCTGTCACTGTAACATACAGTATATGTGTGTTTGTATATATACAGTATACAGCTGAGGTCAAAAGTTTACATCCCCCCCTTTCAGAATCTGCAAAAAGTTAATTATTTTACCAAAATAAGAGAGATCATACAAAATGCATGTTATTGTTTATTTAGTGCTGACCTGAGTAAGAGATTTCACATAAAAGATGTTTACATATACATACACACAAGAGAAAACAATAGCTGAATTTATAAAAAGTTCAAAAGTTTACACCCACTTGATTCTTAATACTGTGTTGTGACCTGAAGGATCCACAGCTGTGTTTTTTTGTTTAGTGACAGTCGTTCATGAGCCTCTTGTTTGTCCTGAACAGTTAAACCGCCTGCTGTTCTTCTTCAGCTCCCACAAATTCTTTGCTTTTCCAGCAAAGAATGCGGCTCTTAACGCATGGTTTTTCCTTCTGGAGCATCAGTGAGCGTTTGAACCGTCTGTAATAGCTGCATACGAGTCCCTCAGCTGTCCTCAGTGTGAAAAGTTTGGATCTCAAAATCATACAGTCGTTGTTGGAAAGGGTTCAAATACACAAAAATGCTGGAAAACCAAAGAATTTGTGG
>CM075025.1:2159081-2174850 GCA_037576675.1 Pangasius sanitwongsei
CAATAACATGCATTTTGTATGATCTCTCTTATTTTGGTAAAATAATTAACATTTTGCAGATTCTGAAAGGGGGATGTGTGTGTGTGTGTGTGTGTGTGTGTGTGTGTCCATTTCCTTTTTAAAACCTAGAGTGAAAACATATGAATTCATATTCCTATATTTTTTTGCCACCTGCATTCATGAAACTTTACATGTTAATTCTTATCCCTGATTAAAAAGATATTACTGATTAATTTCTCCAAATGTTGATAATTCGTGGAATTATGTTGTATTTTATAATGAAAGATAACACAACAATGTGTTATTTTTTTTTTTATAACAATGCACAGCGTGTTTTTTTGATTAAACAATAGAAAGATTTGTTGGTGCAGTAATGGACTCAGACTTTGTGTGTGTGTGTGTGTGTGTTGATGTTCAGTCCTGAGCAGGACGTGGATATTTTACTCTCCTACGCGTCTGAGGTGGTGCAGGAGACGTCGCTCTCTGTTCACGTGGTGTCCTTCGGCTCCTGCAGTCCAGCAGCTGTTGTGAGTACGAAGCTGTTGAATAGGGTCAGTGTTTACATTTCAGAGAACTGATTACCGTCACCGGTACTAGATGAGAATTTTTTTTTACTTTTTTTTTAAAAATTTAAACAGCTTGCAGCTCTAAAAAGTGGCAACAATCATTAGAAGGCTCAAATTCTGAGTTAGATTAGATCATCTATAGATTGGACCAACACCCTTTAGGTGTTCTTAGATCATTCAAACTCTAATCGCTTTATGGTATTAATATTTTCTGGTCTGATTTACACGCTTTCTTGTAAGCGGTGATCATTTGGCTTCTCTGCTCCATCGTTCATTTGATTAAATTAAATGCTAAATGTACGGTGAATGTTAGAAATGGTTATTTTATCGCAACAGTCTAGATCTCCACTCTTTCTTATTCCAGTTAGACACACATTTATGTTTTAGATTCAATACCAGCGCTGTCCGAGTCTTCTCTCGTTCATTACAGAGTCGCGTTACGATCCGAGAGTGAGCAGTCAGTAAAGTTTTTTTTTCAAGTAATAAAACTTGACGCACTCCAGGTTTTCATGTCTAATATTGTTATGATAATGAAGTAAACTGTCATTAAGGACGATAGATTTTACTGTGCTCTTTCACAGGCAGCTGTGAAGAACATCAGTAAAGTCACAGGAGGGAGATTTCACCTGTTTTCTGCTGCACTGGTAACAAGAATTAAATATCATCACCAGCTAAAGAGTTTCTATTCATTTTTCTATGGTGGATGTTAATGTGTGTGTATAACTGTGTGTGTGTGTGTGTGTGTGTGTGTGTGTGTGTAGGGTGTAGTGGACAGCAGTAGTGACTTGGAGCCTCTGTGGGCTGAAATTAAAGCCGCGCGAGACGTTCTTCGCCACGTTCAGGACGTGCGGTGGTGCGGACGACTTCACGACACGGCGGTGTCCATCGTTTCAGAGGTGATGCAGAAACAGTGAAAGTTTTCCGAGAGAGTTAAATCACTTCTCACCAAATCCTGAAGAAATCCGTCATCACGCTCATCACATGACACAAGGAAATAAATAATAAATAAAATAACACACAACTGCAACTAAACGAAATGCTAAAACGTGCGCTGCTTGGTTCGTTCCTCCAGCCACTCAAACATATCTCTAAACTCACGTTATTGCCGTTGCAGATCTCGACAGATTTGGACGGTCTGAGTCTGTCTGATCTGAACTCGGAAGCCCACAGCGCTGCTCTGTGCGTCCAGCCTGCGGGTCCTCTCCCATCAACCTCTGCTGAGTGGCTGAAAACACACGGCCTGAAAGGTGCTACAATAACAGCTTGTAAATTGTGCACGGTTCCCTTGAAATGGACATACACGCCATCAAACTCCACGTTTAAGAGGACACACATGATCAAATTCCCCTTATAAGTTAGTCCTTAAGCTTTAATGTTAGCTGTTAGCTGTTAGCTGGAGCGGTAAACACGAACTGTCCCACTGATATGTACATTTTTATCCTTTTGTGTTTGTAGCCAAGAAACTGAACTTGTACCAAGTGCTGGCTCCTAACGTCTACTCTCCGCTGGAGGGCTTCGTCCCCATACTGGGGAAGAACGTCCAGTCAAAAGTGCACGAGGTCCGTACATACAACAGCATTCTGACTACACTGTCAATGCAATGGAGGTGGAGCTTTGTGGTTCTCAGGATGGTGGGGGTGGAGCTCTGTGGTTCTCAGGATGGCAGGAGGTGGAGCTTTGTGGTTCTCAGGATGGCGGGAGGTGGAGCTTTGTGGTTCTCAGGATGGCGGAGGTGGAGCTTTGTGGTTCTCAGTATGGCAGGAGGTGGAGCTTTGTGGTTCTCAGGATGGCGGGAGGTGGAGCTTTGTGGTTCTCAGTATGGCAGGAGGTGGAGCTTTGTGGTTCTCAGGATGGCGGAGGTGGAGCTTTGTGGTTCTCAGTATGGCAGGAGGTGGAGCTTTGTGGTTCTCAGGATGGCAGGAGGAGGAGCTTTGTGGTTCTCAGTATGGCAGGAGGTGGAGCTTTGTGGTTCTCAGGATGGTGGGGGTGGAGCTTTGTGGTTCTCAGGATGGCAGGAGGTGGAGCTTTGTGGTTCTCAGGATGGTGGGGGTGGAGCTTTGTGGTTCTCAGGATGGTGGGGGTGGAGCTTTGTGGTTCTCAGGATGGCGGAGGTGGAGCTTTGTGGTTCTCAGTATGGCAGGAGGTGGAGCTTGTTGGTTTCTGGGTGGCGGGGGTGGAGCTTTGTGCTTCTCTCCATGGCAGGAGGAGGAGCTTTGTGCTTCACTTCATGGCAGGAGGAAGAGCTTTGTGCTTCACTTCATGGCAGGACGAGGAGCTTTGTGCTTCTCTGGATGGCAGGAGGTGGAGGTTATGGGTCTCAGAATGGCATTATAATATTTACTTTGGATTGTTTGTAATCTGGAAGGGTTTTTGAATTTGTTTTGCTGATAAATGTCACTTGGTAAGTTCTTGTCTTTTTCAGAAAGCAATGGTGCAGTTTGAGTGGAATGACGGCACGGTGAAGAACATGCACGTGGATCTGCACCTGCTGCAGAGTTATCAGGTAAAAAACAGACTCCTCACCTCATCTCCTCACCTTTTTACTTTCACTTTCTTACTTCTCTCTCTCTCTCTCTCTGTCTCTCAGAGGCGGCTCCTGGAGGCCGAGTGTGTGTTGGAGGACAGGGTCATGTGGTTAAACGATACCAGCAGCAGGCAGATCTGGGGAACAGTGTGTGAACAGAGGCGAGACACATCTCTAATTCTTAAAAGATTTCACCTGCTATCCTTTACACCACAGCGCTGTGGAATTCTGGATTCTGATTGGTCAGAAGGTGTTGATTAATTTTCTATAACAGCAGCTCTGACAGTAGCGCAGCTGCAAATCACAGGTTCATATTAATGCGCTCGGTCTAATGCGTTATTGTTTCTATAGTAACAGCTCGTTCACAGGGACTCGTACGGCGGACGCTCCACATAACCAGTTTAAAAAAATGTGTGTCTATTTAACATTTATGGAAGGAGTCTCCAGTGTCAGTGCTGTGTAGCAGTCAGAGTTAAAGCTGTAACTTTATGTTTTCCCACATCTTCAGGACAGAGGAGTTAACGGCAGGCTGTGCTTTCTTCTCTATAGCGTGCAGGTTCTGCTGGAGATGTCCGACATGAGCGTTCACCACCAGCTGCACATCCAGCACGCCGTCCGACTCCTGCTGCAGGAGCAGCTGCCCAACACACACCGCTTCAACATCGTAGCGTGAATACGATCTTTCTATCATCCTATAACCTACACTGATACACTCTCAAGGGTTGTTTAGACGATTAAAGATTCTTGGAACCTTCTCCGAAAGCATACGTAGAGCCCGTGCGGCTCCTTAGCGAGCGCTTAGTTATTAACATAGTGCTTGGAAAAAATCAGTTTGTGTCTGATTCACAGGTTTGGGTCAGATGTGAAAGCGTGGAGAGAGCAAACGGTTTCCTCCAGCCACCAAAACCTTCAGGATGTCTGGCAGTAAGTGATGATGATGATGATGATGATGATGATGATGATGTGCTGCCTCATGCAGTATGACCTCATTCGATACACATCAAGCACTAATTACAGTCTGTGTGTGTGTGTGTGTGTAGGTGGGTTCAGGAATTAGAGTGTGCAGGGAGTCGTAACACACTGGCTGCTCTCAGACACGTTGTGGAGACAGAACCACACACCGATTCCCCTCTCACTCGCGGAGTGTATCTTCTCACCACAGGCGCTCCAGATCAGGACAGCGTAAGACCACTCACTGACACTGACGCTGTATCAAGATCCCAAAAACCAGAGACTAATTTGCATGTGTTATTACAATAATTGTATAGAGGGCATGGTGGCTTAGTCGTTAGCATGCTTGCCTCACACCTCTGGGGTTGGCATGTCCTCCCTGCGCTTCGGGGGTTTCCTCCAGGTACTCGGGTTTCCTCCCCCTGTCCAAAGACGTTCCCTGGGATAGGCTCCAGGCTCTCCTGTGTAGGATAAGTGGTTCAGAAATTGGATGGATGGACAATAATTGTATAATTTTGTCTTCAAAAGGTAGAAACAGGCTACTACAAATTTAGTACCTGCCCTTCGGGTGTATTAATGTGCACGCAATCTCTGTTTGCGACATGAATTTCAGTCTGCAGTAACTCACACTGCGGGTCTTTGATTAATCTGTTTGCTCGGACTCGTCCCTCTACAGTGCAGTTTCAATAAAAACGCCCCAAACTGCATATTCAATAAAGCAAAAGTGCAAAAAAAAAAAGTTTTATTTTTCCTTATGTGATAATACAATCCTCAGTAGATCCTGTTACAAAAACCCGTCTTGTGTTTTAATAACAGTTGTTAGCTTTTTCATGTGATGTGTACCTAAATAATAAACGAGTCGCAGGATGTTAGATGAAGATAAAGTGGATAGAGTGCTTTTTTTTTTTTTACTTTGGTGCCCCCTGTTGGTCACACTGGGCACCTACACTGTGTAATTACACAATAAATACGAATGTTGCCCTTTTCGGTAACAAAAGTAGTTTGTATTCAAAGCTACTGTCGATACTAATGAATGAAAGAAAACCATGCACAGCTCCCATGAGCTAATATGCTCAATGCTAACTAGCTACCATATAGCGGTAATCCATCATTAGCAATATGTGGCGCCCTTTTTACAGGCATTGTGTCTGTTGTCAAGCACCAATAAAATGCTTAGCTCACTGTTATCCAGGCTAGTTTCATTCCACCACACAGTAGACGTAACTAAACACTTTTATTTAGTCAGTCTTATTTGTTTTCTGGTGTGTGTCCCCAGTCGGCCGTCTCTTCATACGTGTCCGAGTTCTGCACTGGTCTGCGGATTCACGTGTGCCTGTTCACCAGAGAGGACGAGCCGCTCCGGCACTCATCGTCCCGCTACGTGTCCCGCGCCGATGCCGCTCTGTTTCTGCGCAACCTAGCACACAGCGCTAACGGCCGCTTCCACTGGATCACAGACACAGGTAGAGGGTCAAGCAGCATGTTACTGAAAATGTGCTGTTGGTTCTTATAACCTTCTTGTTTTTACTCACCAGGGGAAAAATTTGTCATAACACAAAAAGTAGCTAATGTTTCATTTTGGAAGAACAAACTTCACTTCTCCACTATTGAAACTAATGTGGGGCAGAAGTGGGACATCAGAACTTGGAATTACGTCATTTTCGATCTGCGTGCGCTGAAGCTACAACGTGGGGGGGAAGAAATACGGACGCCTCCTTTGTTTGCCGTTGATGCTGTGAGCAGCCATGTTGATATGGCATCTTGTGCTGAACCCGGAGTTCCGAGTTTCGGGGCGTTTTCTTTGGTGGTCGGACAGTCATCAGAGGTCGGAAATTCCAAGTTAAGAGCTTTAGTCGAACACAGCATTGTGTGTACTGTGTGTACCATGCAAGTTGTCTTTCAGGGAAAAGGTAAGACGCTTTGTTCCAGCTGGAGGTGGAGGGGTGGAGCTGATTTCAGGGCCGGAAAAATGAAGCCTGAAATGAAGAAATTAGCCGGATCTGCTGCATTGTAGTATTGCTAATCACAGTTATTCTGCAGTATCTACAGTGGAAATCACGTAATTGTTACAGGTTAAGAAACACTTTAAAAACAAGAGACGTCACCTTTAAGGCCTCAGTGGTTCAGTTTGTTTGCATTTGAACAAAGGCTGTGGTTAAAGGTGTTACGGTTCAGATTTATATGGACAGAAAAGAACAAATAAAAAAATCAGGAAAAAACAAAAATAAATAACTAAATTCACCTCCTTCCACCAAGAAAAGTAAAATAATGCCAGACTGCGGATTATAATAAGTTGTGTGAAAGTTTTGTTTACTTTGTTCTTAAGTATTGTGAGGCTAAATAACTAATATTTCATACTAACTAACTATACTAAATAACTAACAGTGTATTAAGTAAGGAATAAAACATTCAGTATCATGCTGTTATAGGAAAATAATCAACGATGTAGCGGAGTGATGAAGCGGAGTTAGAGTCGATCATTTTCCTGTTAAGGCACGTCGATTTAAAGCACGTCGATTTGCCAGTTACAAGTTTTTTATTTATTAGAGAAGGGGACATCGTACTTTTTTATTCATTTATGGTTACATTTAATGTCATAGTACAGTGATGAGACCAGCTGAGATGATTAAAAAAGACCAGACGTGAGGAAAAAAGAGCGAGCTGTTAGAAAAGCTTTCGAATCGGACACTCGATTAAAAAAACTAAACAAACTAGTGAGCTGTGTGTGTGTGTGTTTGTGTGTGTGTGTGTGTGTGTGTCTGTTCTCACTCCTGTTCTCTGTCTCCACCGGCAGGTATAGTGGAGAGCGATGACATCACTGCCCTAATCAGAGAAATGGAGAAGGCTGCTGATTACTGGCAGAAGGTGAGACGAAGCGTGACCTTAATCATCTCTATTTTACTAAATAATCCTGAATAAGTGAGGAGTAAAACACTCAGTGTTGTGGCGTGATGAAGCAGAGTTACTGTTACCACCCGGAATTGGATCGTTTTCCTATATAACGGCACGTCTCGAAATGAAAAATTTGCCAAAGATTGCGATTCTTTATTTATTAAAGAACAACGTGTACTTTTTATCCGTTTATAGTCACATCTAATGTTTGCGTGTAAGTTAAATAAACATCTCCTTACAGGAGACTTCACCATATTAATGATTATACACGTGTACGCGTGTAATGTGTTGATGTGGAGCGTCCGCATTGAGTGAGCTGTTACTATAGAAACGATAACATATTCCAACAAGTGCATTAATACCGTATGAACCTGTGATTTGCAGCTGCACTGCTGTCAGAGCCGCTGTTATAGAGAATTAATCAGCGTTGCGGTGTAGAACGTGGTAACCGATCCTGACGCACGGAAATAGTTTTAAACTCGTGCACTGGTAGTGTAAAGATCACCTGACGCTGATGATGTTATTGTGCAGTGCTGTGAGCTGATGGACTCTCTGCTTCAGCGGAGCTCCAGCGCACGTCCAGAGGAGGCTCACGATCGACAGTGTCGTAGCCCAGCTCGCTGCGCCAAGACTCGGACGCAGAAACACACACTTCCCCTTCCCAGAGAGACTCGACTGAGCTCGGCCAGGCTGGTCAGTGCAAACACTGCACCCGGATACACACTTTACATTTCACTGATGTTTGTTTCCTGGGAAGATTTCAGCACAGCAACGTGTTTTTCATCATCTGCTACCTCCATACATCGCCGACTATTACATCCGAGCTGGTCCTGGACAGCACCCCCTACTGGTGATTTATTTAATCTCGTCACCTCTGTCGAGAGATTTGGCGAGTTGAGTGCGTTTGGTGTAAACGGTGTTCACATACATGTTGTTGAAATCCTTCTCAGTGGTAATCGCACGTATACTACAGATACAAGGTATAGCTATTAGTTTTTAAAAAAAGATGTATGTATTTAAAGAGCACTTTTTGTTCGTGTACACACAGGGGAGGACGGAGGGGAGGACGGAGGGGAAGCGCTCACCAACATGGAGGCCAAACAGTGCCAAAGCAGTCATTCCTCCTGGTGCGTAACACAATGAGCTGTTACAAAGCACTGACACTGGAGACTCCTTCCATAAGTAAGATATCAGACACTTCAGGAGCGCGCTGTTACTGGAAAATAATGAACTTCCGGGTAACTCGGCTTCATCACAGCACGACACGGAGTCTTGTTATCGCTTACATATTGAAGGAGTCTCCAGCGTCAGCACCGTGTAACAGTCAGGGGTAAAGTTTTTCCGAAGAGTGAGATACTAAAGAAGGAGCTGACTTGTTTCACGGACGTTCCACAACATTAAACGTAACTATAAATTGATTAAGAAAAAAAAAAGTACAACACGTTGATCTTTAATAAATGAAAACTGTAATCTGTTGTAAATTGCTGTGATGTAAACGAAATAAAACACATCAGGATGTGCTGTTATTGGAAAAGAATCAACTTCAAGTCTATTATTTTCCTACAACAGAATGTCCCAGAGTGTTTTATTCCTTCCATAGCTATCTTCATAGTAATAATATACACTCACCGTCCACTTTAATAGGAACACCTGCACATTTATGCAGTTAATCCAATCAGCCAATCATGTGGCAGCAGTGCAAGGCATAAACTTATGCAGATACAGGTCAAGAGCTTCAGTTAATGTTCACAAGAACATCAGAATGATGGAAAAAGTGTGATCTATGTGACTTTAACCGTGGCATGGATGTAGGTACCAGATGGGCTGGTTTGAATTTCAGAAACTGCTGATCTCCTGGGATTTTCACACGCAATAGTCTCTAGAGTTGAAACAGAATGGTGCAAAAAAACATCCTGTGAGCGGAGAGTCTGCAGGCTGAAACACCTTGTTGATGAGAGAGATCGGAGGAGAATGATCGGACTGGTTTGAGCTGCTAGGAAGGCTACAGTAACTCAAATAATCACTCTTTACAACCGTGGTGAGCAGAAAAGCATCTCAGAATGCACATCACATCGAACCTTGAGGTGGATGAGCTACAACAGCAGAAGACCACATCAGGTTCCACTCCTGTCAGTCAAGAACAAGAATCTGAGGCTGTCATGAGCACAGACTCATCAAAACCGGAGAGCAGAAGACTGGAAAAAGACCAAGTGATTTTTTTTTTCTGATCTTCAAGTGCATAAATGAGCAGGCGTACAGGTGTTCCTATTAAAGTGGACGGTGAGTGTATATCGGTATCAGACGATACTTGGTGTTTCAGTGTCATCATTGGTTTCTGAAAAGAAAAGTGGAATCTCTAATATAAACACTGAGTGTAAATTCTTGGATTGGCTTCTGCCTCACTTTTTAGAAGGTTTTAATAAAAAAATTTGTTGCTTTTTTTTAGCACGTCCACTGGATGGTTGGGAAACGGTCAGGCTTGCGAACTCTGCTAAAGCGAAGAAGAAGCAAAGAATCTCCTGCTCTGCTGCGGACTCGGAGGAAGACAGCCCGGGTGAGTGGCGCAGCTCCGATAAGATATCTTTTATGGAGCTGGAATGGAAAGTAGATCTCTTCGTATTGAACGTGCGGATATACCATCTTTAACTGCTGAAAGATTTAGTTAATGGAGTATTTTACACACTCATGCGGATTTTCAGAGACAAATAGCTGAACACGACGCCTAATTTACACTCCGTCGATTTAGTATGCGGCTGTCAGTCACCACCAGTGAAATTTCCAGGCTAAATATGACTCAGAAAACAAAAAAATGCACAAAAAGACCAGAAACGGTCTCCCAGAAAAGGGAGACACACATTTTTTTCTTTGCTGCAATACTGCCATACTCCATTTTTTATCATTTCCTAGACATTATCTACTCTATAATCCCTCCAGCTTTTCCCTCCAGTCTTTGCAGCAATCGTAACTGTCTGCACTTTTCTACATTTTTCCTATGTTTGTAGAAATTCATTAGATTATTAGCTTAATTCCTTTTTTTTTTTTTTTTTTTTTTAACCTCGTTTCAGAGCTAGCCCAATGTGGAGTAAAAAGTGCCACCCTGGCAACCCTGGTCACCAATTACTAAAAAAAATATTACTTGCTAGCATTTGAGAAATTTTATTTTAATATATTTTATTGAGTACATAAATTTGTTAGTATATTTATCCCAACAGACTCAAATCCAGCTAATGGTACTATATTTTAATACGTCTAAGAGCCCTTTTTTTTTTTTTTTGTCTTGTCAGTAAAGCAGCTAAAAGAAGTGGAAACACTGCTGTAGGTTAACACGCAGCTGTTTAATGAAAGGGAAAATAATCTATAATTTAGAAATGTGGGGAAAAATAAACCCACAAACACAAAACAAACCAAAGAGTGGAGGAAAAAAAAGTTGTTTTTTTTTTTTTTTTTTTGTTGCATCATCTCTGAATGATTTTATTTTCCTAACTGTTTTTTTTTTTTTCTTCAATAACTGTAGGTTCAGTTTTTAAGCATCTGAAAGCAAACATCGCTCAGAAGTGCATTAATATCCCTAAACACGAGGACATCTTCTCCTCCAAACAGGTACGGTGTAATCTCTCACAGTATCTAATCTAATCTAATCTAATCTAATCTAATATAAACATTTAACAATAATATCTATTTTACAATTTTATTTTAATATAATATAATTTATTTTATTTGTTTATTTAATTTATTTAATTTATACAACATACTCAAATTTCAGCATATTTTAATTTAATTTTCAGTATTTCCAGTATATTTTAAAGATAAATTTCAGTGTAATTTAAATTCATTTAAATGCACATATTTTGCTGCACATATTCCGCCGCAGTAAAGCAAATTTAAAATTAATTAAAAATTAAAAATGTTTTTAAAGAAATCATTATTTTCGGGTATTGTTAATATGTGTGTTATATTTGCTCGTTCCTGCAGTGGCTGAAACGGTTTGGCGTCAGGAGTCTGAAACTGGACCTCCACAAGCTGCTGTCGGTTCCTGCGTGCACCCACCGTAACAAGCTCGTATCGTCCGTCAGCAGGAGCGTGTCAGCAAAATACTGCGCCATCTTTCCCAGCGTGCACCTAAACGTAAGCCCGGACCCTCAACAACCCACGAGGGAACCGTCTAAAGCGCTGTGCTGTGGAGGCGTAATCAGTAGTCACGAGCGTCAGATTCCACTGCGTAGCGTTTTTCCGTGTTCTAACAAACCCGGCTGAGCGCGTCACACCCGCTTCGTTCTGTTCATTAGATAATCGAGCTCTCGGGACTCGAGATGATCACCACCCCTGGGCCTGGCGATGACGCTTTGTGACATCACATGACGCCATAGCCCGGGCAGTGGTGCGTAACTCGATGTTGTGTTTACGGATCGTGTGTTTTCTTGTCCTGAAGGGACGAGTGCGGCATCTGTTCCTGAGTTCGGGCGAGTTGAAGCAGTACCTGAACAAGACCGAACGGGTTCTACAGCGTTACGCTCACAGGATGCGGTGGCTGCTCTCAGGTGAACACCATCACACACCGAGCTAAAACACCCGGTTATACGCAGTGCTTTGCATAAGTATTCCCCCCCCCCCGAACTTTTCCGCAATTTGTCGTGTTACAACCTGGAACTGGAATGACCGTGATTGGGATTAAGTCTGGACGACGTGACAAAAATCTCATATCACGATACCGGAAGGCGTTTCTACGGTACGAGATACGCATCACGATTTTGTAAAAAAGAAAATAAATACTTAACGCTGGCATAGAGAAAAAAAATATTTTGAACAGTTTACAATTTTACATCAGCTACTTCCGGTTAGTTTGTAAATATTGAAAAAAATATATATTTAAAAAGATATCACTGTATCCATGACATCTCAGAAATGTGTACTGTGGCATCATTTATTAATATTATTAATATCAATATTATATCATCATATCGCCCAGCACTTAATAATACTGAAGTGAAAATTATTCACTAAATAAAAAGAATTACAGTGAAACTCCTAAATACAACACCGTTAAATTCTCCGGTTGAGTTTATGGTATATTCTCTATACATTATATAATTTTTTTTTATACAAAATGATTGTAATCCTGGGAGATTGTTTGCAAAACTTACATGAGTTTGAGAATCGTGATATGATGTTTTTGTCATAGTCCTAAATGTGGAAAAGTTCAAAGGGGGGGTGAATACTTATGCAAGGTGCTGTAAGCAGCCCCATATTCAGCATGCAATAAACACTCATACTGTATGTACACTATACACTATTTTTTGATGTTGCGCAACTAGCGCTGTGCTATTAATCATATATATTATTATTATTATTATTATTATTATTATTATTATTATTGATATTGATAATATGATACTATCGAGCTCTTCTAATTGTTTGATAGATACTGAAGCATTGAATCACAACCGTCCCCTTCATATATTCAAAGTGTGTGTGTTTGCGTACTGTGGGGGTCTATTTTTTATGTGTAGGATTTTATCACACACACACACACACACACACACACACATCAGCTCAGACACGTCCTTCATCATCTCACCTGAAAGTAGTAGAGTTAGAGACTCGCCCTCGCTCTACGATGTACGTTCATCACTTTAATTGCCGTGAGCTCTGACAGTGGAGGCTGCGTTGTTCCTGTAGGCAGCAGACGTGTGTTCGGCTGCGTGTTGGAGAGGGACGTGTGTGTCGTCCTGGACGTGTCGGGCTCCATGGCGCCCTGCCTCGCCCTGCTGCACAGAGAGCTCACCTCACTGATCTGGGATCAGCTGCACGCCAACAGAGTGAGGTGAGTTCACTGCCTGTATTTATCGAGCCTGTCTCTCTGTTTTCTTCCCCTCTCTCTGGTCTCTCTCTCTCTTTACTCTCTGTATCTGTGTCTCTCTCCTTCTTTCTCTCTCTCTCTCTACTCTCTGTATCTGTGTCTCTCCATTTTTCTGTCTCTCTGTCTCTCTGTCTCTGTGTGTATCTGTGTCTTTCTCCTTCTTTCTCTCTCTCTCTTTACTCTCTGTATCTGTGTCTCTCCATCTTTCTGTCTCTCTCTCTCTCTGTATCTGTGTCTCTCTCCATCTCTCTCTCTCTTTGTCTTTACTCTCTGTATCTGTCTCTCTCCATCTCTCTCTCTCTCTGTCTTTACTCTCTGTATCTGTCTCTCTCCTTCTTTCTCTCTCTATCTGTTTCTCTGTCTTGTAAGATCGTCTAAGCTCTCTTCGGAGAACGCTAGCACAGCCGTTACGGCATGACGCTGTCGTAAAACGGCATAATGGCGATCTTATTCCATGCTGAAAGTAAATCTCAGTAAACTCCAACTCGGGAGTAATTCTGAGACGCTGATGAGCTCGAGCGCTGATCAAACTGTGCCCATATTTGCACACAAATATGACATCATCAGTTGTGTGCCTGCTGTAACTGGTAAATACGTGTGTGTGTGTGTGTGTGTGTGTGTGTGTGTCAGATTTAGCTTGGTGGCGTTCTCTGAAGAGGTACGGGTGTGGCAGGAGGAGCTGGTGGAGGCCTCAGTGGAGAGGTGCAGGGATGCAGTAACATGGCTGGGACAGCTTAACACACACGGAGGAACCTCCATCCTACACGCACTGCAGGCACACACACACACACACACACACACACCTATCTATCTATCTATCTAGCTATCTATCTATCTATCTATCTATCTATCTATCCATCCATCCATTCATGCATCCTGCCATCATCCCTTAAACTATTTGTCCATTAATCTATCCATCTATTTCTCATCCTGTCATCCATCCATCACTGCGTCCATTCATTCACACTTTCTGCCAGTTTTCTAATCATACAATAGAACTGCTGTTAAATACATAAAATAAATCCAGAGTCAGTGGGGATGAGTGCAGATGTTTGTGTGTGCGCGTGTGTGCGCGTGTGTGCGCGTGTGTGCACGTGTGTGTGTGCGTGTGCGCAAATCCAGCTTATTTACTCTAACTGATGGTGTGTTTAAGTCAGCTTTTATTAACCAGGCCTTGGGTTTATAGGTAAAGGACCGTCTGTCTTGTCATTTTTAAATGATTAAACTAACCCCCATCAGGCAGCGTGTGTGTTCGGCGACGCGGTCGGTGTGTATGTGATCAGCGACGGTCGGTGGGACTGTAGCTGCAGTCTGGTGCTGAAGGAGGCCGAGAGACTGACGTCAGGAAAACACGTCACCATCCACACGGTCACACTGAGCGGCCTGGACAGGTGCTGCGCCGCCTCACGTCATTTCACGTCATTACAGCACTCATGTCCTCAGGGTCAGCTGTTACTGTGATAGTATTTAGATATGACATACGAATGATTACAATTAAATGATTAAAGAAATACACGTCATAATTCTTATCCATTTATTGTAATGTGGAACAAGTCAGTTCCTGTTGTCACTTACGTTATAGTAGCTATAAACAGTCGTTCCATCACAAACCCCTCTTTTTAACCTCTCTCTTGAAGTTAATAAGACAAAAAATGCAGCTTGTCATGTTACTGAGACACCGCCAAGTGTAAACTTGAAAAGTGTCTGTTACAAAGCGCTGACACTGGAGACTCCTTCCAGGCAAAATTTAAATAAACATCTCCTCACAAATTTCACCATATCAATAAATTTTCATTTTTTCTTTGTTAAAAAGACAACTCTTTTTTTTTTTTAAATCCTTTTATAATTAGTCTTGGATTATGTGGAGCGTCTGTCGTTGAAGACCCTGTGAACGAGCAGTTGCTATAGTAACGATAACGCCTTAGAACGTATAGAAAGCCTTCCTTTGCTGCATCAGTATTAAGATGTCCGCTAACATAAATTAGCCAGAAGCAAGCAAGCTTCTGCTCCTGCACTTGATATTGACGCATTTGTGATGTGTAATTGTTTTTCCCCCTCACAGCACAGCCATGGTTCTGAAGAGCCTGGCCCATAAAACTGGAGGCCGCTTCCACCAGGTGCCCTCAGCTGCAGACACGGCCGCGGCTCGAGAGCGCCTGAGCAGCGGGTTCGCTGCTGGAGAGGTGAGCGCAACAAGGCTGCCTGTGGCGTTATTCAGCGTCAGCGTTTATCTATGATGATTTTCATTCAGGCAAATTTGGACTCGCAGTGTCGTGATAATTATTATTATTATGAAGTCAGTGATGAGAATCACGCACACTATGGGTGTGTCTAAAATCACACCTAAATGCACTGTATGTTTAAAATGTACACCATGTACATGAATATCTAGAAATGATAACAAAAATATAGCTGCAAGCAGCGATCTGCGGGGTCCAAGCACTCTTTGTAAATAGTGTCCCTTCTGGCCAGAACAATAACGAGAATATAGTCATTTATAGAGAATATATAAATACTTATCAACTATTGATGGTAGCTCAAAGCTGAAAGCTGATTGGCTGATGACAGCCATGTTTTTGAGGCGAGTCAGTCATCATTTAAAAAAAATCCACATACAGATCAGGACATCGATTCAGCACACAGAATAGAGTTAGAGTTCCTGAGAAACAGCTATTTGAACTTAACTCCACCCTCTTTTGATGACCACGCCCCAAACTGCAGATCTCCTCAGGACATTGTACTGAAAACGCCTTTCTAGTTTCATGTAAATCCATGCAACCAGTCCTGACTATCTATCTATCTATCTATCTATCTATCTATCTATCTATCTATCTATCTATCTATCTATTCTTCAGGTCATCCATCCATTATCCCTTTATCTATCTACTTATTCATCCATTAAGTTTATCTATCTATCTATCTATCTATCTATCTATCTATCTATCTATCTATCTATCTATCTATCTATCTATCTATCTA
>CM075025.1:2183576-2214092 GCA_037576675.1 Pangasius sanitwongsei
CAACCTTCACACACCATGTCTTCATGGAGCTCGCTTTGTGCACAGGAGCATCGTCATGCTGGAACAGGTTTGGGCCTGGGCTAGGACTAGGACAATGTGCATCTTCAAATCATCAGGGACTCGTTTTGGGGAAACTGGAGTTTGGTATACTTGCATTTGTGACACTTGGTGAAATTAATGTTACCTCCTGATATGAGTTTATATGAATATTATTGAGCAATAACATAATTTCCTCTTCAATCCTATAGCTAAGAAAAGCTAGTGACTTCAACAGACTTAGTCTGTTTCATTTCTCTTATTAAAACTGACTAGTTAAAAAGATGTAACTAGGGTACACTAGCACAGTGTGATTAGCGGCTAATGACTAATAAAACCATGGCTATAAAAGGGAGAGCGTGAACGTCATATAAACTACACTGAGATGTTGCTACAAAGACATATTCGTTTTAAATGAAGCTAGTGTGTAGCTTACTTCAGCTACTTAGCTAACTACCTACTGCAGTGTCCTGCCACATTTTCATATGCAGCCCCCGTTGATTTATTCATTCACTGGACCAGACTTCCAGGAAGATTTTCCCTGCGAATTAGGACACAGCAGAGATTAGTACACACAAACACATGCATATACCACAAATCATTTCTTGGTAAATTAAGTATTAACCCCATAGTGATAAACACACTCTACCTGCTGAGCAAATCCTTATCCATGAGGACAATGGCTACTTTTCTATCTTCACTCACATTCCTACGTACACACACACAGTTCTTTCTCACACACACACAGCCGCTTCCTCCTTTCTTCTGAACGAAAAGTTCGCTCTGTCCAGGTCACGTCCTGCAAAAAGCGATTGTCTACCATTTCTTCTGCCACATTCACTAATCATACACTAGCTTCATTGTTCAACAGCTAATTCTCAAGCATAAGACTCAATTTCTTCCATACTAGATAGTGAAGAGGTTCCTCCATCCTAATTAAAGAGGTGTTTGATAGCTAGCTGCATAGATTCCATACAAAAAAACAGCTTTATCAAGGTCCGTTCATTGCTTTTATCGTAAGAAATTGTTGTTATTTTCTCTTTCTCATCCCTTTAGCTCAGGAAAGGGCAGGTGGAGTCTATCAACATTGGTGGCACTAACAACGTCATAAACGGTGAGCTAGTCTTTTTTTTTCTCACTAGTTTCTCTGCTCAATTAGTCTATACGATCCATTATAATAAGTTTATATGGATTGCAAGCTCCTTGGGCTGTGTCTGGCTCTTAAAGGGATGAATTATTACATTTTTTATGCTATTACCTAAAATAATCGATCAGTGAGACATGTTTGATGTTCAATGTTTGCTGCACAAGAGCTAGTAATAATAAAAGTCGACGTCACACAGATTTTTTTGAATTGTGAGCTAACTGCAGTTACGAGGCTAATTTTATTACAAGGCTAATGATACATAGATGTCTATGATTCGTTTCCTATTGGAGCTGTAAGGCTAATTTCGCTAACAAGTAGTGGACGTGTATGCCGAAATGTGTGTCGACAAAGTACAACACTACATTTAAAAAAAAAAATCTTTTGCAGATACTTTCTACTCAATGCATTTCCCCACAATCACATTTTTCTGAAATCATAATGCGACTTTTTAGCATTAGACATTAGCGTCAAGATCTGAATTCCTAACAAATCTAAACAACATATACGTTTTTTTAGCACAGTAGTTGTATTGTGACAGCTAGCAATTAGCATTCTGCAAATATGTATGGCCAGAACTATTATCATGCTAGCTAACACGTGCGAGATTTGGAACAAATCTTAAGAGGTTAGTTAGCTTTAGCTCATGTTTTCCTACGTTTCTTGGTTCCTTGGCGAAAGAAACATCATTTTACCATCAGGAACTAAAATAAGTGTGTGATTTAAAAGTTACTTGTTAACAATATTAGCCTTGTACCTAATGACTCCCATTTCCAGACACAATCAAACACTTATTTGAAACATCTCCTCACTCCAATCAATACGAGCTATTGTGACAAAGTTAAATGTAGGAGTGTGTGAGTAGAGCATGTGGAGCATGTGGAGCTCAGTGTGTGTGTGTGTGTGTGTGTGTGTGTTGCAGTGTGTTGTGAGCGCGGTGTCTCCAGACTGGTGTACACCAGCACAGTGAACGTGGTGTTTGCTGGGAAGCCCATCGAGGACGGGGACGAGGACTCTGTACCCTGCGTGCCTCTGGATAAGGTAAGAGAGAGTGGTTTATACGTAGGGAAGGCTAGCAAGGTGAACCGAGCGAACCTGACACCTGTCGCGTGTGAGTGTGCGCTACACAAGCCGCTCCCGTCTCATCAACCGACATGTAAATGAGCAAGTAATGAACCCCGGATCAGACACATTAACCGCGCGGCTTTACTGCGTGTCATCGTCACTCATAACCGTACTGTGAGCCGTATCGACTCTCACTATGTGACTTTCACCCAAGCGTGAATGTCAGAGGGACAGATCTCTTTACTTTCAAACTTCTCAAAGATCTCAATTGCTGATCCTGTATCCAGTTTGAGATCCGAAACTAGGGGTATTCAACTAAAACCTGTAAAGATCCAGCTGCAGCAGCGGCTCATGACCGTAGATTTTGGTCACAAGCCTCAAACAAAACGTATCCGACAGACTGCTATCTAGTGAAATTTTAGCGTAACTGTAATAATCAGTTGAGTCTCGACAACACAGTCGCCCCAGCGTGAAGTCTAGCAGCTCGACTTGAGAGATTTTAGACATAACTTTGTTCAACTGTTCGATACAGCAGTTGTGTTTCACATCGCAGTGTGTGTGAGGTACACACAGCAGAGCTGATATCATCAATCATGGTTGCTAGGTTTCAGCAAGATTTCATTCCATGTCACAAACTAAACAAAAGACCTGAAAGTAGAACAAAATGTTCTTTTTCATAGCCTATGCTTGGGAAACAAGCTCACTGTGGTGCGCACGCATTTCTGATTTGTTGTATCTTTAACAATTGAATTGTCTATAAGTAAGGAAATTTGAAGTGGTTATGTAGCATCACAGACTCTAAACAGATAAGATGTCTGTTTTGAACTTGATGCTGGGAGAATAAACATGTTCTTCTCTGGCCAGTCATCTTTAAACATGACAAAGGTAGACACATCAGTGTCTACTTTTCTAAAAACAAGCCTAATTAAAGTGTAATTAAAATGAAAATTCAATGGAAAAAAAAAACCCTTCTGCTTTCTGAGCTAATGTTTTTAACCCTGTAGCTAGTCTCTGCTCTGATGAGCTGCCTTCAGCTAAATAATTTACATAAACACATGTGACTGGATAAACCGCTACAGAAGCTAGAGGCACTGAACTGTGGACAGATTTTCATATGTTTATTGGCTCTGTGCAGGATTTTTTTCAAGTACTCAGTTCAGTCCATTAAAGCAGTAAAAAAATAAATAAATAAATGAATAAATTTGTGGCGGAAATCATAACCCATTTTATCACAGGTATTATATTTAGGGGGCCAAGCACCAAGTAAACTCAAGACCTACTGTGTCCAATTGGTGGAAGGTTCAGGAATAGAAAGCTCCAAAATATTACTTGACAAATTTAAATAATGTTCATGAAATAAATCCATACTGAGGGGGTCTGTGGAATTCATTGTACAGTTAAACGAGTACAAAAAAAAAACTTTGCATGGTCTGTATCCAGACCAGTCGATGACTAATGGATGATTTTCTGAGAGCTGATTCTGGATCAGTGCTTTCATTATTACACATGGACATGGATGAAGATCTTCTTCTTCTTCTTCTGCAAGCACAAGAAATAATTCCAACAAAGTAATAATACTAAAAAATTGTAGTTATTTCAGGGTGAACACACAGCATAACCTGTAGCTACATTTATTTTCAGATACCACTGGTCTTATAGTCCTACCGTGTTTAGGCTTCTTTACAGCATTTATTTGAGTACAATGGTTTTGTATGACCACTGAACACTACTTACTCTTACACCAGTCACGAAATGCCCTTCCTTTTGATATTATCTTTTCGTTTTCCTGAATGTAATTCGGTTCCCCTTTCAATTAAAACCAATTCCATAAGGAGAACATCTGTTTATACTGTGAGCGTGAGTGCCAATTATAACCGACATATTAAACCTCCTCTTGCATCACATAACCATTTTAACTCCGAAGGGGATGGAAAAGTAAGACGTCAGTTTGACAACAGGGAATCATTTTTCTAATTTGGTTTAAGCGGAGACGTGACATCCCAGACCAAATACTTATCAGGTCAAATAACTTTGTTAATTGTCACACGATGATACTCAGGTGTTATATGTATATATAACTCAGAAATACAACACTCCTTGTCATGCTGTTATAGTAAAACCATCAACAACAGGGTGGTGTGATGAAACAGAGTTACTTTTACCACGGTGAAGTTGATTATTTTCCTATAACAGCATGTCCTGAAGCATTTTATTCCTTTTAAACCACCGAAATTTGTCAATGATTAAAGAATGAGATTTCATACTCTTTTTTTTTTTATAGTTTTATAGTTACATGTAAAGTTGTAAAACATCCATGAAGCAAGGTTAGTTCCTGTGCTCACTTATGTTATAGCAGCTATAACCAGTCGTTACCTCACCAACTTCTCTTTTCTCTCTCTCTTGAAGTTAATAAGACAAAAAAAAAAAACACAGATTGTTATTTTTTTTGTTACTGAGAAAGTGCAAAGCGTAAAACTCCTCTGTGTCAGAAAACTTCAAGCCACAGTTTCTCACAATTTCTAGCTTTCTAGATCAGAGTGTAAATAGAAAACTGATTTTCTTATTTTTACAGATGTATATTTTCATTCGTGTGTATTTTGTGGTTTTCAGCACATAGACCACTACTCCAGAACCAAAGCCATCGCCGAGCGCATGGTCCTCACGGCTAACAGAAGACCGTTACAAGGTACAGATCCTGCTCTCTGACGTTGACCGTGAGAGGAGAAAGCCATCTCTTTTTCCCCTGTGTGTGTGTGTGTGTGTGTGTGTGTGTGTGTGTGTGTGTGTGCGTGCGTGCGTGCACGATGGTGAGGTACCGCTATGGTAATGTACCTTGTGCAACCGAACCCAGTGGACCTGCTGACACCAGTTTAAATTTAGAGCTTTACAATAAGGCCAAGCAGTCTTGTAAACCTGACACTGGTGTGTCTGTAACTTTCGCATACACTCAGACCTGTGTGTGTGTGTGTGTGTGTGTGTATATGTGTGTGTGTGTGTGTGTGTGTGTGTACCCTACTGCTTCTGTGTATGGATCAGTATACAGTTTATTACTTAAATGAGATACATTTAAGTACTGTATATGAAGCTATGAAATCTTTCAAATATTTTCTGTGTGTGTGTGTGTGTGTGTGTGTGTGTGTGTGTGTGTGTGTGTGTGTGTGTGTGTTTGTGGTGTGTTATGAAGGCGGTGGCTTGCTGCAGACATGTGTGTTACGACCTTCGGGTATCTACGGTCCGGAGGAGAGGAGACACCTACACCGTGTGATGGTAATTCTCTCTCTCTCTCTCTCTCTCTCTCTCTCTCTCTCCCCCTCTCTCTTTTTCTCTCATTCTTTCTGCTTTTATGATTTTCTCTTTTCTCATTAAGTAAACACCTGTCACTGTGACTTTTATTCTTTTTCTTCTCTTCATTCTTTCCTCTTTCTGTCTTTTCTCCCTTCCTTTGTCTCTCTGTCTCTCTGTCTTTCTCCCTGTCTCTCTCCCACTTCTGCATGTCTCTCTCTGTGTCTCTCTGTCTCTCCCTTTCATTCTGTCTTTTTGTGGTCTCTCTCTCTCTCTCTCTCTCTCTCTCTCTGCATCTTTCTCCCTTTGTGTGTGTCTCTCTCTTCTTCTGTCTCTTTCTCTGTGTCCCTCTTCCTCTCCCTTTCTCTCTTCCTGTCTCTCTCTTATTCTGTCTCTCTCAGTGTTTCCCTCTATCATTCTCTCTTTCTGTCTGTCTATCTGTCTATCTCTCTCTCTCTCTCTCTCTCTCAGTGTGGCTGTTTTCAGTCCTCGCTCGCTCTGATGTACCCAAAGCTGTACAATATTAATGGACTCTGTGAGAAGCTCCAGTTACAGTCCTGTTTCCCTCTGGGACACACACACACACACACACACACACACACACACACACACACTCATGCCTTACTCATGGCAGAATGAAACAGGTTGCGCTGATGCTACACGCAACAGTGCATCATTTAAAAAACATGGAGAAACCCGGATATATTTACCATATCATACAGTGCAGTATAGTATTTTCAGTATTTCTGCATGTTGATATTTCTGTAAATTCGAACAGCGTTTCGATACGAAACACACAGCTTGTCCTGGAGTCACGTATACGTCACACGTTCCCAAAACCTTTCTACTAACCACCTACACGCGCCCTGTAGCGTACGAGTATCAGTGTGCAACGTTGTAGTGTTTACCTTTCATTTTCCAATTATATATTAATCATTCTCTCCTCTCTCTCCTCTCCTGTAGGTGAATGTGGAGCGCAGGTTGTTCAGTTTCACTTTCGGTGACCCCAAGGCCAGGATGAACTGGGTGCACGTGGATAATCTGGTCATGGCTCACGTCCTGGCAGCTGAAGGCCTCACGCCTGAGAGAGGCTGCGTCGCAGTAAGCACAGCTGTCTATGTGCATCAACTCTGGGTCATCATCGCTAACGTTTCGCATCATCACCATCCCTCGTGTGGCGTTTTAAACCCTTACTAGACAGAATGAATTTCAAGCTTTCTTCTCAAAGCACAAACTCGTGGGGCGGATGTCATTTTAAAGAAACTCTGACTTATCCATGTTAGAGCTGGGAGTAACTAAACCACTCGCTGTCATTCTGGTTTAGAAAAATTAACCAGCGGCAGGGTGGCGTGATTACGAAGCTGATTAGTTTCCTTTAACAGCGCGTCAAGTTGTGTTTTATTCCTCTTAAACCACAGCAATTAGCCAGCGATTGCACTTTTTATTTATTAAAGAATGTTGAATACTTTTTACCCATCTGTAATTCATCTCGCTCTTGAAGTTAATAAGACAAAAAAACAAAAATAACACCGCTCGTCATGTTACAGAGAAAGCGTAAACTCCTCCGGAAAGTGTCCGGAAAGTCAGGAACCAATGCGAGTACCAAGAAGCACAACCTCTACCCCTTCATCCAGTGTTAGTGTAAATAAATAAGTAAATAAATAATAAATACTAAATCACGTATATGCGGTTTAACTCCCAGTGGTTCCTGAATTTTCAGACACCCTGTATATAATCCTGTTAAAGTACAGTTGAAACATACAGTACAGTGACGTGCCATTACTGTAAAATTATTATTATTATTATTATTATTATTATTATTATATCCATTCTTTATGGTTTCTTTGTGGAAACTGCGCCCTTGACAGCTACCTACTCTACCTCGCATGATCTAATCCCAGCAGCTGAACAGAAACTCAGATTATACAGTGTACCAAAAACTCGAATAATAATCTTTTGTAGTAAAATTCCCCACAATTCGCTCCTGCCTGCTAAAAAAAAAAAAAAAAACAGCGGTTTATGATGTGCTGATTATATGCCAATTATGAAAAACACACCAGTGCATCCTTAGTAGATCGGACACTAAATATTCCACTCTTTCCAGCGCTGATGATCATGAAACTAGCTGTAATTAGTGAGTTAAATAATAAACATTATAGAAGGGTCTGAATGAGACACTTGGTCACAGAGGCGCTGCAGTAATGGGGTCTCGTCTTGGTTTCAGAATGGACAGGCCTACTTCATCAACGACGGGGAATCTGTTAATGTGTTCGACTGGATGACGCCACTGGTGAGTCACAGTTCTGTTCATATGCGATATCTAAGCGTTAGTGTCGCACAACACTGCACACGAGTGCTGGTACACTGAATATTCAGTACAGCAGCACGATATGCGAGTGTGATATTGCTTTTAAACAGCAGATCTATAAACAAGGAATTCATATCAAGTAAAAATGGCATTACAGACACGATATGACCAAATGTTATGTTCATTTTATGCTCCGTCAATGAAAATCCAAGCTTCCAAAGAAACCACGATGGATAGAGCGTTGCGTGTTGCCATGGTAACGCACACACACTGATTGTAGTACGTGTAGTAACCGTTTCGGTGTAACGAACCATTGCTAGAATTATGTTTCATTTATGTAGTGAGCACAAACAAGTGGAGTGTGATACACACAGAGAAATGGAGCAGTGGAACTCTCTTGGAACGCCGCTTGTCCAATCAAATTAGCGGGCCGGAACTATTTTATGATTAAGGGATAAAACACTCTTTGTCATGCTGTTAAAGGAAAATAATCAATGAAGGGGTGGTGTGATGAAGTCGCTGATGATTTGAATCACTGGTATCACCCTAAAATTGATTAATTTCCCATAACAGCATGTCCTGCAGGGTTTTATTCCTGTTACACGACACCAATTTGCTAATGACTACAGCTTCTTTTCAATTTATTAATGACGGGCATTGTTTTTATCCATTTACAATTACATCGAACATTTGTTAACGTTCGTGCTCTAACTTACATTACAGCAGCTACATTTCCTCGCCAGTATCTCTTTTTTTTTCCCCTCTTGAAGTTGATAAGACAAAAAAAATGTCATGTTATTGAGAAACTGCAGTGTAAACTCCTCTGTCCTGAAGATGTCGGAAAAAAAGTTTAAGTTACAGCTTTACATCCGACCGTTACAAAGCGCTGACACTGGAGACTCCTTCCATAAGCGTTTAATAAAGGAAACCTCATCATATCAACGATTACACCCGTTTTTTTTTTTTTTTTTTTTTAAATTGGTTTATGTGGAGCGTCTGCTGTACGAGTCCCCGTGAATGAGCTGTTACTATAGAAACGATAACGTATTAGAACGAGCGCATTAATATAAACCTGGGATTTGCAGCTGCACTACTGTCAGAGCTGCCGTTCTAGAGAATTAATCAATGGTTTTAACCCTGATTTAGTGTTTAAAACTCCTCCGTTTTGAACAGTTTGAGAGACTGGGCTACACTCGTCCGCTGATCCGTCTCCCGGTTTCACTCGTCTACTCAGCAGGTAGGATGTGGCCTCTGACATATTCCATTGTAGATCCGTTTCATCTCCATCATCATTTTATAGGAGTCGGTTTAATGTAACATCATGGTGTGACTCTGCGTGCAGCGTTCCTGATGGAGAAGTTCCACGTGGCTCTGAGGCCTGTGATGGAGATTCCTCTGCTCCTGACCAGAAACGAGGTAAAAAAAAAACAAAACAAAAAAAAAAGCAAAACACTCCTTTATTTCTCTGTTTCTCTCTTTTTCCTCAGCTCGTTCATCTGCTTTTCTCTGTTGTTTATGATAAAGCCTGCATAAGGACGTCACGGATGGCAGATCATTCATTTCAGATCATTAAAATGTTAAATAATAAGAAAAATAATAAATAATAAAAGGCACAGCAACTTTTACAGACATCTATGCACCTTTATGGTGTCATGGGGAGTTTTTATATTTTATATTTAATTGTGATCAGGGAGGCTCAACTCCTTAAACGTCCTCGCTTATTATTCAGTAATTACTATAAATGATTCTCTTTTACTCTCACACACTCCTTTATTTCTCAGCTTTCTTTTCCTCCCTCCACCTCCTTCCTTTTTTTCTCACCCGTTATTCTGTGTTGTTTATAATAAAGCAGGTAAAACGATATCCGACTCACTGATCGTTAATTTGAGATGAAACGCTCGTGGAGAGTTAATTAACCAGCTGTGAGAGGTAAGATGGAGATCGCTTGGTGCACACGGAGGTTCTTTTAATGCGGATTAAAATGGCAGCATGGATCCTTGTTTACAGGGTGTTTACTGCTGCTTAATTCAGTAAGTCTTTGTCAGTAATTACGATGAATTATTGAGTAACTAGGTGTGAATGTAAGGCTGGACATTCCACCAGCTCCTGGGAGAAAATGACGCTTCGAAAGTTTTGAATTTTAAATACTTCAAATGAAACTTTAAATGTCTTTAAATAAAATGTACCTAGTGTAAATTGTAGGCTGTTGTAGGAATATTCCTAATTTGGTTGTGTCTATAAGATCTATTAAAAGTATGAAAAACAGCAAATACACTTTTATTAGTTGAGACTTTCGGATACCTTACAAATTTTCACTGTGTGCTTAAAAGCTTTTTTTTTTTTTTTAAATTTGTATTTATTTTAAAAAAATTTTATTTCATCAGTGTGACTAGGAAAGTCGCCGTAGTTCTGTATTTGACAGAAACATTTCCATTGTTTTTATGTTTGTTCAAATCACGGCTGTAAATATGCTTTTGAACTACATCATAAGTGACATCAGTAAATAACTGGAGTATCAAATATTTTTAAAACAATACAAAACACTTGTATAAGGAATAAAACACTCCACGTCGTGCTGTTACAGGAAAATAATCCATAAAGATGGAGTGGCGTGATGAAGCGGAGTTACAGTTACCTACCTGGGGTTGATTATTTTCCCATCCCAACACGTCCTGAAGTGTTTTATTCCTTTTATTCTACAGCAATTTCCCAATGATTGTGGCTATTAATTTAGGAGCAACGTGTAGTTATTTTTTTTATCCATTTAATGTTGTGGAACATCCGTGAAGCAAGTCAATTCCTGTTCTCATTTACATTACAGCAGCTACAAACATTCGTTCCCTCACCAGCCGCTCTTTTAAATCTCTCTTCGAGTTGACGAGACAAAAAAGTCATTATTTCATAAATAAATAAATGAAAATCATTGCCAGAGGACGTGCTGTTATAGGAGTTACTCTGCTACATCGCACCACCCTGTGGTTGATTATTTTCCTATAACAGCACAACACTGAGTGCTTTAATCCTTTTATATCGATGCTTTATCAGTGAGAAACATTTCATTATTTTTTGTACTTAGGATATTTTTAATGATGGTATTTGGTTTATTTTCCAAAATATGATCGAACAAATCATTGAAACCAGGAATGAGTAAAGTCCAGACGTGGTTCGGCGTGCTCACTGACTCGGGCTCCTCGCAGCCTGAAATGTGAGAAGGAGGCGCTGAAGCTCGGAGCGGTGATTCTGCTCGGCTGCGTGAATTAATCATGAGCTCGGGCTCCTTGGCAGCTCACTGGGTTTCAACAGGAATAAAAAGCGACAGACGCATTTTAGCACAAAGAGCAGTGACAAATAGTCAAGTGAGTGTTATTTTAATACACACGTACGAGTCTCTAGGGGTCGGATCCCTATATATATATATATACTCTGATATACTCGGATGTACTCGGATTTACACTGATATACTCAGATATGCTCTGACAGATATACTCTAATATACTCAGATATACTCTGATATATTCAGATATGCTCTGATATACTCTGATAGATATACTCTGATATACTCAGATATGCTCTGATAAATATACTCAGATATGCTCTGATAAATATACTCAGATATGCTCTGATAAATATACTCAGATATGCTCTGATATACTGATAGATATGCTCTGATATACTCTGATATACTCAGATATGCTCTGATATACTCTGATATACTCTGATAAATATACACTTATATACTCAGATATGCTCTGATATACTGATAGATATGCTCTGATATACTCTGATATACTCAGATAAATATACACTGATATACTCAGACATACTCTGATAAATATGCTCTGATATACTATGATATACGCGGATATGCACTGATATACTCTGATATGCTCTGATATACTCTGATATATTCAGATATACTCTGATATGCTCTGATATACTCAGATATGTTCTGATATACTCTGATATACTCTGATAAATATACTCTGATATACTCAGATATACTCTGATATGCTCTGATATACTCAGATATGTTCTGATATACTCTGATAAATATACTCTGATATACTCAGATATACTCAGATATACTCTGATAAATATACTCTGATATACTCAGATATGCTCTGATATGCTTTGATATATTCAGATATGCTCTGATATGCTCTGATATACTCTGATATATTCAGATATACTCTGATATGCTCTGATATACTCAGATATGTTCTGATATACTCTGATATACTCTGATAAATATACTCTGATATACTCAGATATACTCTGATATGCTCTGATATACTCAGATATGTTCTGATATACTCTGATAAATATACTCTGATATACTCAGATATACTCAGATATACTCTGATAAATATACTCTGATATACTCAGATATGCTCTGATATGCTTTGATATATTCAGATATGCTCTGATATGCTCTGATATACGCGTATATGCTCTGATAGATATGCTGTGATATGCTCTGATATACTCTGATATACTTTGATATGCTCTAATATAATCGGATATGCTCAGACATACTCGGATATGCTCTGATATACTCTGATATACGCTCCTCTGTGCGTAGGGAATAATGAAGCCATACAGCTTGAGAGATATAGCTTTTTGAATTTGCATTTTCTTAAGAACTAGTGAAATAGAAAAGGACTTTCGGACCATGCTGTATGTAGGTTTGGGTTTTTTTGGACTGGCACTGGGCCCAATCGATGGAGAGTTTCCGTGCAGATATCCAATCCTCAGCAAGTAAGAGGAGAGAGGCGCAGGGGGCGTCGTCCTGTGCCAGACGAGAACGCGGCCGCTTAATGGAAAAGTAATGCCACCACGTAAACGGAGTTCGGCTGAGCCGTTAATGAATGTGACTTGTGTAGAATCCGATCCGGACTCAGACAGATCCACGTCCAGCTCTCAGCACCTGGTGCAGCCGGGACATGACCTGATCGAAACCTCAGAGATCTCACGTAGAACACAACCATCATACAGTTAATCATACATCATACATGGAGAGAGCGATAATAAACACACAAATATATATATATATATATATATATAAAAAAAAAGACCTTCATGCACAGAAGGACACATGGTGACTTAAGTCCAAAAGTTACGTCAAGTTGGTTTTCTGGGCTCACCATTCGATTATTAGATGTAGTTTACGTCTTTGACTTTCGGAGTAGAGAGTAGGAGTGGTTGCAACAGAGCTTTTCAGTAGTGTCTAACCGCCACCTTTAAACACAAGCACTTCCATTTAAGCCAAAAAAATAAAAAATAAATCCGGGCTAGAAAATGCAGACCACAGAAGGAAATTTGCATTTTTTTTTCTTTCATGATATATGATGAGAAGATATTGAGCACTGAAATAAATCTAACAGGAGTCTAGTATATTGCCAGTATATTGCTGCATGAATAGTCCTAGTTATAATTAACACATTCATCACTGGTTTCATTTAACAAAATGGCTTCCACATTCACTATTCAGCAGTGCGAAGAATAGCACTTGATCCAGCACATTCTATTATTTTGTATTTACCTTTTTTTTTTTTTTTTTAAATATGTTCCTCAACCAAGCCAATATTCCACAAGGAAAAAACGCATTGGTCAGAAGTGTAACTGTGACACAGACTCCATCTCCACCTCGTGTGCTTAATCTCACGTAACTTCTGAATAACTCTTAAGTCCATAGTTACGTCTGAGGTCTGAAAACTGAGTTTGGTATTAATTCCTCACTGTGCACTTAACTCGACTCTGAATACAACCCAATTGTGAGTTTACACTTATAGGAAATGTGTAATTTTGTAGAACACTTTCATGAATACTTCAGTCCAAGGGATTTGTGAGATTGGTGAAGCTTGAAATCTGTCTCAATTCGTCCTCTTCTGAGACTTTTCAGTAATATAATATAGCTTTGTGGCTCTGATGGCTTACTGGAACTACTTTTTTTAGCCCAATGCTGCAGTGTTAGAAATATGGATAAAACTCCAAAAGAGCAGCTTTTGTAAGACTTTTGCCTCCCATGTCATCCAGGTGAGAAACATCGCCGTGAGCCACACCTTCAGGATCGAGAAGGCGCGTCAGGAACTGGGCTTCTCCCCGAAGAAATACACCCTCGCCGACTCGGTGGACCAGTACCTCCAGAGCCGCCCCGTCCAATCCGCTTCGTCCCTCCAGGAGTCACGGTCCTTCCTCTTCGTCCTGATGATGATGATGACGATGCTGCTGGTGGGACTGGTGGTGCTGATGCTCTGCCCACGCTGGCATCAGCATTAGCATTAGCATGTAGTTTGGCAAAGCTCCCCCGGTTCCTCCCTCAAACCTGCTTTCTGATTAGTCCATCTCAGCTGCAGGGCAGAAGGAACACCCTAACAATGATATTAGTCTGTAAATAAATTAGTCACGTGTGGTTTTTGTGGTTTAATAAGTAGATTTCGAGTATTATTTGTTTAAGTGCTGTGTCTGTCCAAGCGTACCACATCTCAGAGTGACAGATTACTGATCCTGGACCTGTGGTTTTCATATTCTAATATATTTTTATGAATATCAGCCAATAGCATGCTTTTATAGACAAAATAATCAATGCTCAGATGGTGTGATGAAGCAGTGCTCTTCCTACCATCAAAAAGTTGATTAGTTTCCTTTTGTCTTGAAGTGTTTTATTCCTCTTATCCCACAGCAACGATTATTATTTTTATTTATTCAAGAACGACACGTCAAACTTTTTATCTGTTTAACGTCGTGGACCGTCTAGGAAACAACACTCACATTATAGCAGCTACAAACAGTCGTTCCCTCACCAGCCTTCTATCTTTTTCTCTCTCTTGTAGTTTAAAGACAAAAAAAAAAAACCAAAAAAAAAAACCGCAGCTTGTCATGTTACCGAGAAACTGTAAAGAAGCCGTTACAAAGTCCTGACACTGCAGACTCCTTCCATAAACTTCACCGTATCAACGATTACAAGCATTTTTAAACTTCTGTTTATGTGGAGTGTCTGTCCCTGCGATTTTAGCTGTTACTATAGAAACCATAATGGATTACAGCGTCATTTAATCTGCTTGGAGAGAAACTAAACAGGTACTTTATGCTATAATCACTTAGTCTGTCTAATGGAGAAAGAGGACGATTCTCAGCGAGAAACAATGATTCTTCTCCATCAAGCAGGGAAGGAGTGTGTGCTGTGTGTGTGAGCTGATGTACGTCTTAAACTATCCATGTAAAGTTATTTTATGAATCCAAAGCATCCAGCATTGCCATGAACCTGGATGAAGAATTACGGATTCTTGTGATTAGACGGAACACCCTGATGTTTAAGCCTTAGTTTGGTCTTGTCTTTATCACCGCATTACTCTCTGGACGGTGATTATTAAAATAATAACATTAAAAATACCCGCAGTTTAGCAGTGGACAGGCTGTGCTCATACCTCCAGTACATGGTTTAATATTTTACACATAAATGTAAGGTTTTTTTTTTAAAAAACATAAGCTTCTAAACGAAGCTGCCACTGTGGGTTTTTTTTTTTTCCAACTCAGAGTCGAATGCTTTGAAAAGCATTCTTTTTTCAGACTTTTCTTTTCCTGGTGAGGACGCGGCTGCTGGACATGTAACTAAAATATTACAGTATTAAAATCCAGATGTTATCAAAGTAAGTACTAGTTTATCATCATGTAACGTTTAGCATTTTTGCTTCGTTAGATGAATGAATGATAGCATACCATTTTTAGTGTTAAACGATACACTGGCATTTAGGGTTAAGTCCTTAATTGTAACTTTTCATGTCACAGAAAATCCGTCGAGCTCCAAGGTTAAATTAGCAACCGGTACAACGTTTTAGACAAACCTAGCACTGGACATCAGTGTTCCTGTTTTATTATAATTAAGGGGAAGGAGGTTTTCTATTCGTCTATGCTTTTAGGGGTCTTTAAGAAAATCTTCCGTTTTGCGTATCTGAGCTGCTGAACCCGACCGTAATTATACGTGTAACTGTGAATCATCAGTGTAAATGTCCAAGGGCTGGAGATGGAGGGAAAACAGTAATGGGCCTAAAACAGAACCTTGCTGGACGCCATGTTACACTTTTTTTTTCTTTTTTGAGAACAATCTCCATTTGCAAATAACAAACTGGCACTGATGTGCAAATTGAGAGCTAAACCAGGCAGGAACTTGTCTGTCTAAACCGTCTGTGCTTTGCAGGATACAGTAGAGAACTCAGTAGAAACATCAGTCTTGTACATTCAGTAGATATACGCAACTTTATGACATGCTGAATTGGACTTATTTCAGTGACCAACACTTCTCGAGAAACAACTCTAGCTTTTATTATTATTATTATTATTATTATTAATAATAATAAAAATAATAATAGTAATCGTATATACCAGGGGTATTTACCTAAAACTGGTGGTTCTGGATAAGCGACTGACAACCGAATGGAACATTACCGTTACCGTAAAATGCTTAACTATTACAGATTAGTTTATGGCTATCATTAAGATGATTTTAAGTAGTTTTGTTGTTGTGTAGTTGTGATTGTACTTATCCATGCCACTTCCTGAACTTTTCCTAAAATATATACAAATTAGTCATTTAATCCACAGTGGCTCAGACCATAATAAAGCAAGTATTGAAGTTAATAAATGAATGAATGCCCTGTAAGAATCTGCAATCTGTGACCAAGAAAAAAACAAAACAAAAACAAACAAACAAAAAGAAAAACTTGCTGAACTATTGCCAGGTCTTTCCCCCCCAAACACACCAATATTTTTCCAGTGCTCGGGTTATTCTGTTAAAACGTTGCTGGGTTTGCATCAGACCACATGCCACCATTTGTCGACCCCTGGTATACAACAGAATTGAAACAGCTAGCTAATCTTTCTTTCTTTTTTTTTTTTTGCAAGGTTACATAACATGAACCTCTTTTTTTTTTTTTTCACGACCTGATCCTGTCTACGCTGTTACACTCGCTATTATATTGTTGCTCGTTACACCCCCTGAATTATTTTTTTTGGAAAGTCATCACTGCTTGCCATCTTGCACTTTATAAATAAACTTAACCAGTCTTGACTATAGAGGAGCTGAGAAATAACTAATCGTCTACACGTCAGGTTACCAGTGGAGCTGTAAAACTGGGAGGACGGAGTATAAAACACGCTGCACTTTTACCTCAGACATTTGTAATATTTGCATTCTGACATTTTGACGTAGAGAAAACGCACCGTCACCGTGGCACTGACTTCTGGGCTGCACAATATATTTATATTGAAATATTACTGAAATATAATGAAACGTCAGTCGGTGTGTAAATGACAGGATGGAAGTGTGATATGGATTTTATCTCACAGTTTTCACTCATCACTCTGAATATCCTGTAAATCAAATGCTTCAAACCTGCTGTACCTCCGTGAGCTTTGTTCCTGTAATTGCCGTGTTTAAACGTTTTTTTTTGTTGTCTTGCGTTTTTAGACATAAATATTTTAACTGATGTAAATGAGGATAATAAAGGTGTAATATTTCTTGTGTAATTATTTGCGAGTCCCAAATTTATTCCATCTTCAACAGTGGAAGTAATTTTAGAGTTTCCTTTTTCAGAGTTTCAATAGAACCCTGTTTTTTTTCTAAAACAAACGTTAGTACATTTGACAAACAAAACAAAAAAAAACATCTTTCTTATCTGTTTTTGATGACCAACGCATGCCTTTTCAAAGCCAGCTCACCAAAGTTTAATCTGAAAACGAAAATCCAACATGTTTGGGTCGTAGTGTCGTGTTGAGAAAACGTAGCTTTTTCGAAAACGCTGTCACATGACCTCTTCATTTCCAAGATGGTGGAATTTTTTTGCATTGTTTACTTTTTTTTCACCCTTCTTCTTCCCACATCATACAACAGCTAGCAATGTGC
This sequence comes from Pangasius sanitwongsei, assembly GCA_037576675.1. Lineage (NCBI taxonomy): Eukaryota > Metazoa > Chordata > Actinopteri > Siluriformes > Pangasiidae > Pangasius > Pangasius sanitwongsei. Next base: position 2,201,313 of record CM075025.1, read on the forward strand.
GAAGATAAAGGCTAACACGTGCTTCCTCCGAGCCATGTGAAGCCGAACGCTGCATCTTTTCAAACTGCTGCTCCTGCTGTGTCACAGGGCAGCGTAACACACTCTGAGCGAAACGCTATCTGTCCTCTTCCGCATACATGAGCTCACAGCTGCCCACAGTTTTCTGTATCTGGTATTATAAGCTCATGTTTGCTTTGTATAGTACATAAGTGACACTGTGGCGAGCAAAAACGTTCATGTTCAAAACGAATAAAAATGGCAAAAAATTACGTAAAGGTCATGAGTCAGATTTATTTATTTCTTTATTTGCATTTTCACGATTCATCATGAATGGAGCAACTTTTCAGAAATGCACTGAAAATGACCATGTGACCAAAACATACCTGCGTGTTATATTTAGTGTGGACTAACCCTACGTTCACAACAGCCAGCGACAGCGTGACGAGCAACATCTGAATTGAAATTTTCTCAATGTGCAAATTAGGTATGACGCGTTAAAACGCAACAAACCCAAACGACTGTTGAATGATTCCTCGAACCAGTCCTATGGTGCGTGTGGTCCCAACTTTCTCCAGTTCCCCGCTCATCACTTCAGTTCCTAACTGCACTTAGTTCCTGTTTGACGAGTAAAAAAAAAAAAAAAAAAAATGGAAGAAAATCTTATAACCGTATAATAGTTTCATCTTATCCTGTCATTCACAACCTCTCATTAAATGTTTCTAAGAGACGTTACGAAGAAAAATAAAGTTAGGAAGGAAGTAGTAGAGATAGTTCTCTAGTGAATGTACGTAGCTACAGGTAGCTTGATTTGCTAATCAGATAAAGGCCACGCCCACAAGCTACAACAGTAACGGCTGCTACACGCCCACAAGAGACTACAAGCGACATGAGCATCTTGTCACTTCCGAGCGTGAGTGTAGGGTGAGACTCGGACGCAGCTCGGTTCACTCTGCACATTCTCGCAGTTCATCTTAACTCCAACAGTTACGTTTCTCTCCATCAAATAAACACACGTCACACTTGTTGAATTGCAAATCTTTCTTTAATCGGCCATTTTAAGCCCTAATCGAGCGTTAGCCGCTGTTCATGCCATCGTTACGATTCCCCACATGCCCTAACTCTTTAAAAAGGCATTTCTATGGCGTTCAGCTACAAAGTCTACAAAGTTCAGCACCATGGTACAGGTTATGCATATTCGATTTTAGAAGCATTTTATCAATGATGGTAATAAAAGTCACAAACATTTTAAGTACAATACAGACAGATTGACTGATTGAGTAAGAAAATAAAAATGGATGGAAATGATCAGGAATGGACAGTTGGAAATGTGTGTGTGCGCTTGTTCACATTCAATTCAAGCGAAACGTTTTGTATTTAAGTTTTTTTCCCCCCATGCTTAAAGGAAGCTTAAAGCACAACGCCACCATTTTTTTTTTTCCCTTTGTTTAATTTTCCCCCCAAAAGCATTAGCATAAAAAAAAAATGCCACTATTAACTTCTTAGCACCAACTGGAATGAAGACTCTGATCTCCACACATGTGCATCTAATGCAGGAATAATGCTCATATATTAATGAATTAATTCATCTATATTACAATATCTGCCTCGCTAATATAAATAAGCCATCCGACCAATCAGGACGTTTCTGTGGCAGGATTAATCACACTATTCACGCAATCCGACTAATCTATTGTGCCTAAATACTACAGGTTGACCTTTGTCTACGACTTATTTATATAAACAGATCTCTATTAGGATATTCAACGTTATTATGAAATTATTCATATTTATCACATTAAATAAAATTCATGCTATACTTGTGACCTAAGGAAGCACTGATATAACCTTTATTTTAATATAGTTTAATTTACTCCATTTTCCTGCTATAGCTTTATTTATTTATAAGCTTGTCCTTGTCACAAGACTAACGTATTCTGAGATGACGAAATAATTTTCTCTAAATTACGAAATGTTGTTTCATTGTGATAATGAATTAATTACAATCTAGCGAATATGTTTTCCTGAGAAAACGTACTACACGCGCAGAGGCCTATGGAGATTTACTGGTACAACATATTTAACATAAACTTACGTCTGGATCAAAGCAGAGGTGCCAACATTTATGGTTTAGGTATAGGATTTTATGGTATTTGACCTGTTGCTATGGTGACAAAACTATTCTGCCTTTTCAGCTAAATTAGCGGTGGGAAAATTCACTGAAGGGGAAAGGGCACATGACCTGAAAGACGCGTTTAATTGCGGTAGCGTTGCATTTCACTTTGTGTAGATTTTATCTACGTGACCTCTGACCTGCGACTTTACGAGCCTCAGAAAATGAGAGGGCGGGACTCATGGTGTATTTGGTGTACATACCTTTCTGTTTTCTTACTGTGACTTGACGCACATCTAGAGGGGAAAAAAAAAAAAAAAAAAAACATAAAAATGGAAAAATTAGCTCTCATCCACAGGCATACGCTTGGGAATGCGGTAAAACTCTTTTCTTTCTGCTGGGATTTTCTCATAAATAATAATTGGCACCTCTGATAAAATAAAACATTATCATAAAAACTTAAATGATCTGATTAGGAAAGTGACATTTTTAAGCTTTGTCTTAAGGGAAAAAAAAAAAAAAAATTATCCTGTCATCTCATTAACATTCAAATATTCAAATGACCCAAGTTTCAAGAAATCAAATAAAAATGTCCTTCTTTTTATCCTGAAATGGAGTAAATACAGGGACCCGAGATCTTTTACGAGGTTTAACAAAGTTTCGCTAACAAAAAAAAAAAACAAAGAAGGCGTCAAAGATGATCGATGCCGAACACTGCTGTACATTTTTCACCCGTCTTCCTTCAGGACCACGTACGATCTCCCTCTTCCCTTCTCAGCGCAAGACAATCCCTTTCACCCGCTACACGCAAACCTCCGCCATCCGCCGTGACGACATCATCACCACGTGTTTAAACACTCCTCCATTTTCCTTTTCCACCCAAACATCCGTCCAGCCATCTCATCATTAACATCTCAACTCCAAATCCTCAAACGCTCCTTTCACCTCGTCTCTCTCTTTCACCAGTGGCACCTACGATGGTGTGAAAATGTTTGGAGATGAAAAGAATAAAAGACATTGTTCCTGAAGTCAGGAATTAAATCCACATCACACTATATTAGAGCAACTTACAGCCCAGTGAAGCTCAGATTAAAGGAACAGTTTCGCAAAAAGATCTACTTGACAACTTTCTTTAGTTTTTTTTTTTTTAAGTAGGTAATAACATGCATGTTTTAGTTTTTCTAAGCTCTTGGTCTGATGTTTGCTTTTATTATTTATTTATTTGGCACTGGAGCGACGAGTCTAATGTAATGATCTAATCTAATGAAAGTCTACGTCACCCAGAATATTTTCCCTTTTTCATAAAGATCTCCATTAAACCACAGCCAGTTCTTCAGGACACAAAGCAGTGGGACCTTGCCGAGACGCTGGGGCATGGTGGAATCACTCTGGTATCGTTCCTGAAAGTCGGAAAGTCGGAAAGCAGGAAGTGATGCGGGGGGGGATAATGAAGATTCTCTTTGCACGTCATCGATTCTTCGTAATTAACGTGATCCCTCAAGGGCGTCCGAGAATCATTTTGCTTTCGATTTGGTCTATTTTCACTTTGGTTTCCTACAGCGCACACAATGCCACTCTACTACCTGCTGATAGGGGTGCGAGGGAGAGAGTGCTGCAGCGGCGCTTTAGTGTTTTAGTTTGCTAAGCTGTCTCGCGTCCTCATCCGCTCAAAAAGATCAGCTTTCAAAGCTCCGACTTTCATGCTAGTACCTCTGTCAGAAACAACGCGCTCTATCATCTTGCAGATCGCTAACTAGCCGAGTTTCGACTGTTTCGACGGTCGAAAAAGTTTTGTTTTTAGAAGCTAAACCTGAGCATTATTGTGTTTGAGATCATTGAAATGTTTTCTTTCTATTAAATGCTATTCTTACTGCGCTAGTCATCTCCCTGCCAACAGTTTAGCACCAGAATCCCTAAATACATCAGAAATGTTACAGCATAAACGTATTTAATGTGATTCAGCATGAACGATCGGTGCTAAAAATGAGATTACGGCGCTTAAGGATGAAGGTCTGAGCGTGTTTTTACTTGCGTTATCTTCGTAGCTCCGGTGCAAAACTAAGCAGGCAAACATCAGACAGCAAAAACATCTTGATTGAATTTGGAGCAAATTAAAATTTCGGTAAATTATATCCTTCACCTAACTATTCCTTTAACCCGGTATTCAACATATTCAACACCTATCAGTGAAGCAGTACAAGTATTACTCATTAGGCTACTACGCTTTCTTTTAAATCGACAAGAAAACAGCGACTCAGTGTTTGCAATTGAAAAAAAACCAAACATCATAAATATACAGTGACTGAACAAAACATTATGAAAATAAATAAAAAATAAAGCTCTCATATCTACATCCACTTGTGGAAGAAAAAAAAAAAAAACAACAATAAATACAATTTATAAAAAAAAAAAAATAAAAAAAATTAAAAAAAAAAAAAAAACCCTGAAACGCATAAAATAGAATAAAGTGCAGAGCGGGAGAGCGTCCCAAACATCACACGCGCGTTCGCTTCGCTGTTCCACCAAGCCGTGAGAAACGATTTCACTCCGACACGTTAGTACAGAGTTCATTTGTTCGTTAGTACGCAGAACTCATGAGGTAAGCTTCGAGTCGTTGAAATTAAAACAAACAAACAAACAAACAAAAAACAAAACAAAAAAAAACAACAACTGCAATTTACACGCGACCGATCTGAACGTGAAGTTCCTGTTACTCCTGACGTGCTAAAGAATCATCCTCTCTCCTTCATCTACAGTATTAGCTAGTGTTAGCTAGTTATTAATAACGGCACGTCACAATTTTTACGACTACGGATGCAGAAATGGCGAAGGTTAGGTTTAAAGAAAGCCAGAGCAGCAAGATCAGGCTGGTAAAGTTTTTGGACAAACCCAAAAAGACTCAAAATGGGGGGTGTGTGTGTGTGAGTGTGTGTGTGTGTGTGTGTGTGTGTGTGTGTGTGTGTGGTGATGGCTGTACTCCATATTAGTCGTAGAGTAAACACCACACCCGAAAAACACAAAACACCCGACTCACACCTGAGGCCCGACCGATACATCAGAGAGCTGATAAAATCGCCGATGCCGAGGTTTTCCTGAACGTATCGGTATCAACAGAAATTGTACCGATAACTCGCACGTTTACTGGTAAGTCGGTGTTACGTTCGTAAGCAGTTTTCACACAGAACACAAAAAAACGCGCTGCAGTGCCACCAGGGGGCGGCGTACGCAAAAGTCATGTGACTGTGAGCGGTACGTGATCACGTGTGTGAAGATACATTTCACCGTGTTTTGCCCTGAAACTGCGCGCGTGAACTCGAGCGAACACGTGACGTTTAGTGAATAATATGTGACGACGTGTCAAAAATAAAAGCAAAACTTAAAAAAAAAAAAAAACTAGATGGAATAAACTGGACACTGTTTACTATTTGAGAAATAAATAAATAAATAAATAAAGCTGAAAGTCGGGGGGAAGACGAAAAAAAGATCAACGTGTATGAAAGAAAGGAAAAAAAACCCAGCTAATAAAGGAACGTAAGAAATCACGTGAGAGAACGTGTGAAAAGATCACGTGAAAAATTCTCGTGATTTTCTGTAAGGAGTCGGTAATAAAAGGTTCCTGTGTCGGCCGGGCCACGGTCGCGATCGAGCGCGTTGCTTATGGAATCATCTCTAAAAGCGTAGAGAAGGATATCCAACACGCTCCTGATATCCCACAATGCACTGGGACAGGTTAGCACCGAGACTCTCTGAATGATGTATCCTGAGCCGCCCATTTTACGTGAATGAAAACAAAGTGCAAAGTTTTTTTAAAATGGACGGCGGCTGATGAGAATACTGCTACTCAACCCGGTTTTAAAAAAACAAAACAAAAAACAAAAAACACACAACCCAGAGTCACTTTTTTCACTTGGACGTGGCCCTGTTCTCACTCAGGTCCTCTTTGGTCTTCTGGATACATGTGAAGATCTCCTTGAAGAGTGCCCTGTACTCCGGCTGGTACGCGTCGTCCGTGAGGGAGGCTGATTGAGTTTTGAGGGACGCGGCGGGCGTCTGGACGGCTTTGTGGCTCGGGGCGTCGTCTCCGCGCTGGCAGCGCAGCAGCAGCTCCTCGTATTTGCTCTTCAGTACGCTGTACTGCGCGTCCACCTCGTTCAGCAGGGAGATTCCGCGCTGCCTCACCGCCTCCGATCGCCGTATACAGGTCAGCTCGTGTCCACGTCTCAGTTCCTGTTCTGACCCTTCCTCTTCCTCTACCACCTCCGCTCCTGACTCCGCCCCCTTCTCCTCAGCGAGGAAGATCACGGCGTCGGCTACGAGCGAGTCTGTGGGTTTAACGCTCGATGTTTCTGAGCGCCACAGCTGCCGCAGCTCTTCCACCTCGGCCTCCAGTTCGGCTTGGTGCCGCCGCGTCCCCTCCAGCTGCGCCAGCTGTTCCTCCAGCGCCCGGTTCTCTCGCTCGGTCAGCTCCATAACCTTCTCCGCCGCTTCCCGACGCTCGCGCTCACTGCCCAGCTGTGTGTGCAGGCTACGCAACGCATTCTGCAGAGCAGTCTTCTCCTCTTCCACCAGACCGGCATCCAGCGCCCACCACGAGCGATCGTCACTGTGGCTCTCCGAGCTCAGACGCCTACACACACACACACACACACACACACACACACACACACACACACACACACACACACACACACACACAGAATGCTCCAAGTTTTAAATAATAGATTACTATCAGTTTCCAGTTCAGATTGTATTTTCCATAATGCATTTTTTTAGACTTTTTATTATTTAGATAGATAGATAGATAGATAGATAGATAGATAGATAGTGCACATTGTGTAACCACTCAAATTAATTATTAATTTTAAAAAATCTCTTTTATCTCTCTCTCTTTTTTTTTTTTTATTCAGAAGTTCAGTTCATTGTTTAAGCAGGAACTGCTTCAATCCTAACATCCTGAAATGTTCCTGAGGCTTTAAAAAAAAAAAAAAAATGGGTGGGACACGACAACTAAACAAATCAAATCCAGATGGAAACATTTCAGTGTTTCTGTGCCTTAGATTAAATGACCAGAGTAGCATTTCATTCCTTTTATCCATTTTATTTATTCTTTTCTTTCCTCATGAATTTACTGTAAGGTCCTGCGTGCCTTTCAGTAGTCAGTTCAGTTCCTCGTTTCCAGAAAAGTACCTTCTCTGGTGCAAGGAATCAGGAAGGAAAAATCAGCCCTGCTCCTTTTAATGGAAACGCGCCTTACATCCTAAGTTCCTGAAATGTTCCCGGGGTTATAAAAAGCGACAGGGTGGAACATATGAGCAAAAAATATCTTTTAAAAACCATTCACGTCCAGTTAAAACTGGAAACTAGCGTGCAGTGGTGTTATCTTTCATACTGCAGCCGCCTTCGCATTGGACCAATCAGCGAAGCTCAGTTCCTAGTTTGCAGAAAAGTACTAACTAACACACACGTCTATGTTAATGCGCTATTTTAAACACACTTGCCTTGTCTTGTCTAACGGCTCACACCAGGCTCCTGGGGAATCTTCTTTTTTTGTTGGAAATACAGAAAGTGTTAGTACCAGCTGCTAAGTAGAATAATAAGCCTGGGACATACGTGTGTGTGTGTGTGTGTGTGTGTGTGTGTGTGTCGCACAACCGGCATGTTACTTGCACAAAACCGCACATATCTGCATTTTATATCTGTACTGTCAGACTGCTGCTGCCACCATCCATATATCCATATATATATTCTTATACACTTTTTTTTTTTTAAACCCCTTCATATATTTTTTAATGTATATATTTTTCTTTATATTTAATATTTTTCTTTATAATTGAGTCATCAGTGTCCCATTGCGTAGTGAGCCAGGGTCCTTACTAGCGCCCGAACTCGTGCACACGATCTACTGATTCACGAGTTAAGGAGCTGTTTGAGACGCACCCGTAGGTTCAGGAAACATTTTAGTTCCTGCTTCAGAGGAACTGATCTTCATCGACTGCTCAACATATGAATGACAACAATAATCCCGCCCAAAAGGCAGGCGAAAGTTTGTCTAAAGACGAGTGAAAGCTACGTTACACTGACATGCCTCTGTTATGTCTCCACCATGTTATGTTCTTGGGTTATAGAAATAAAAAAAAAAAAATTAAGCCATTTAAAAAAAAAAAAAAAAAAAAAAAAAAAAAAAGCACAACTCTAAGTCTGGAACATTCCAGGGTGGAACATTAAATATGAAACTGAAAAGGTATCATCCATAACGGAGGAATGAGAAACTGTTCAAACTGCTGAAAAAGTGTCAGAATGTTTTGTGCCTTGCCGGAGAATGTGTAAAGATAGAATCACTATGAATATGAGATTATTCTCCCATCTCTGGAGCTTTATCTGTTCAGAGGAATGAGAACTGGGTCAGACGAGGAGAGCGCTGAGACCGGGTGACGTATCCTCCCGTGCCCTACATGCACGAACACGGCGGTTTGGTTAATACGAACACGACGGCGTGTGCAGACTCACGTCTCCCGGTGCAGGTCGTAGAGGCAGGAGACGCTCTGAGCTGCCAGGCCTCGACGAGCTTCAGCGCGCTCTCTCCTCGAGCGCTCCGACTGCGACGCCTTCAGCTCCTCCACCTGCTTCTGCAGACTCTCCATGTGAGACTGCAGACTGTCGATGGTCTCGGTCAGGCTGAAACAGAGAGCGGAGAGAGAGAGGGATAAGATAACGCCGAGATGCAACGCTGATGTAGTTATCGAGTAACGGAGACTTATAGCAACAATACAGCAGAAAAATCGGCACTGAAGAAATTTAATATACATCCAAAACACTTCTCATATACAATCTTCTGCTGTAAACATTAGGCCACACCCCATTTTGTACATTTTACATTGTACATTTTGTACTTATAGCTCACCAGAGGTGCTAACATTGCTAACATGCAGGCAAAGAGAAAACACTGAGCTTTACCACGAAATAACCCCAACGCATGTCGGTATTTTAATTAGATGCCGTTCCATTTTTTTTTAACCAAAAAGAGAGACTGCAGTCCCGCATTCTTGTGTCCTGTTGGCTCACAAGACCAAAGTTTGTGAATTCAAAAGACAACGTTCACCAAGTAGTGAAATTAACTGCTACCAGAAGCACATCTTTCACATCCTGAGTCCTTTCCCCTTCAGTGAATCGGCTTTTCTACCAGGTGAATTTTATGCGTGTTTGGTCTGAACGCTGCTTTAGCTGGAAAAAAAAAAAAAAAAAAAAAAAGAAAAGCTTAGTTTTCAGGTGCCTCATGTATCATCGAAGCAACCGGCCAAAAATCGTAAACGTTATGGCTAAAGCGTAAATGTTGGCACCTCCGATATCACTAAAGCAGGGGTGCGCAAACTTTTCTGCAGCCAAGGACCTCGTTAAATATGACATAAACGCCACTGAATATTTCAGTAAGGCAAAAATACCATATTATGATACTTGGAGACATTTCTATGATATATATATAAATAGTTAATTCTAATAATAACTTCTAGCGACAAATTAAAAAATCTATTTTTTAAAGTAACTGTAAAGATTCTGTGCAGAATTTTAATCATCAGATCAGCTGCTTCCAATCAGAGCTCGCAATTGTTAACTTTTAAAAATTAATATAATGATATCTCAGAAGTCTATTGTGCCACAACTGATCATGATATAAATATTATATCGTTATAATCCCCAGGCCTGCATCTCAGTCCAGATTTATTTCATAAACATTATTTATAATAATATGTGTATAATAATAGTTTATTAGCGCCATGGAGCTTTCTATTCCTGAACCTTCCACCTACAGAACACTTTATGTCCAAGCTGATCTTGTTTACAGGCGACTTGTTTTTGAGGTATTGGGGTTTGGATTAAACTCGCTCCATTAAACTAAGAACTACAAGCACTTTCCACTGCTGTAACTGAATAAAAACTAAAAAAAACAGACCTCACTGTGAGAACTGCCGGACTAACGAGTCTAATCTTTAATTTTTTTTTTAAAAAGAATATTCTACCCTTTATTTATTTTTTATTACAACGTCAGCATCGATGCAGCAAACGTGAAGATCAGTTCCGTTTATGGGAATCGTTTCGATAAAGATGACTCTGGTCCGGATTCGGCCAGCTCCAGCTGGTTAAAATGCAAATCTCCCGGTCGCTCCTGTCCCACAATTCCTCACCTCAGGATCTTTCCCTGAGCCGTGCGGTTGTCCAGCACCAGCCTGTGGTTAGTCGTCTCCAGGTCTCGCGCCGCCGCGTCCAGCTGCTCGTACATTTTAGTGTGCTGATCGTTCATCTGCCTCAGCAGCTCCACCTGCTTGTTCAGGTACTGAGAGAGAAACACACACACACACACACACTCTGCATATTCATAACGAAATATTCTAAGTATATAGGTCAAATATGTTAACACGGAACTAAATTCCATGAATTTTCCATGATTTTTCCCTGTACTACAACTGATTCCAGCTGTATTAGTGATGTCACTACATAAGCGCTGCTGCTTTGGACCAATCACTTTCAGTATGCAAATTATTAGTGCTAACCTTAAAACCACAGACATGCCAAATAATTTACTTAGCTAGCTACACCTTTGCTAATATCAGTGAACAAAATCAAGGTTGTTATGGCAACATTATATTTTGATACTATACTTTTGGCTGCTGTTAAATAAATTAGTGAGTAAATAGCGATATAACTCAAGACTCGTACTCAAGTCGGCGTATGGGGTGTTTGTAATTTGCATATTCATGAATATTCGTAATTCCTGACGTTTTTTAATGAGGGGTAAAGGTGTAGAGATGTTCTTGGCCATTTTAAGTTTATTAAAAACTACTATTGTTTAAAAACAACTATTTCATTAGTTTATTATTATTCGTAAATAGGAAAATCACAGATGTGATCGTTTTTTTAAGACTTTAAATGAGTAATTCGATGCTTTCCACCTCCAGATGAAAGACTCTTTCCTGCTTGTGAAATCAGCGATGCGTAACGGCTTTTACATCACGTATCAGCGGAACATCAGAGGTACGAGATTGTGGCAGGACAGAAAAACCAAACGTATCGTCAGCTGGATTGGGTTTCGCTGGAAAACTGGACAGAACGCATTCCTGGCATGAAGTCTTTTGTCCTTAAGGCTTCCCTTTTCCGGCGCTGCTTCCTCAGACGCAGACGGAGAAAGAACACGTACAGACGAGGTCTTAAGGGCAGAGCTTATATCGGAGGAATGTTAAAGCCACCACATGCTCTCTGAGATCCTAAAGCTCTTATTATTATTATTATTATTATTATTATTATTATTATTACGACCAAACACGTAAAACACAGCAACAAACCTACAGGTACATATGAGGCAGCTATAGAACAGATATGCAGTCTTCCTGGACTCGAAGAAAAAATCTGCAACTCAACAAAAAACAAACAAACAAACAAACAAAAAGATCCAGAATTCCTGAACTCTGCAACAAAGGAAACAAAATTCCAGAATTCCATAATAAAGGAATTCCTGGAACTCTGTAACAAATAAAACGAAATTCCAGAACTCCATAATAAAGAAATTCCTGGAACTCTGTAACAAAGGAAACAAAATTCCAGAACTCCATAATAAAGGAATTCCTGGAACTCTGTAACAAAACAGTTCTCGTGTTGCAGTTCCTGAACTCAGGTTCACGCTCAGGTTTCTGACTCAGCACTCGTATAAAAACAAACTTTGCCAGTTTTGCCGCATTGCCTCGGATATAAAACATTTTTGTAATCCCTTTTCATCCAAACACTTTTTTTGGGAATATTACAGGTAAGAGAGTTGGACATTCCCCGCCCACAAGAGTTCCTGTTCTACATAAAAGTACTAAATTTGGTGCAGGAACTGAAAGCTTCAGGAAGCAGTGGCTTCCTGCTGAAAAAGACCTCAAGTTCCTGAGTTCATGGAAAAAGTTCCTGTACTGGGAATAAACCTCTGGCCAGAAATCAGCGAGCGTTTACGCCTTTCCTGCTGCCGGTCCTGAGGAGGCGAGTTAATACAGAAACATGCCGAGGAAATATCCTCCAGACAGACGCGTGGAGACGGAAATGGAGCCTGAAGATTATTAAAGTGAGCGGATCGGAACGCTTTCTTATTCCCGGCGCAGACGCTACAGGACACGTTTGGAAATGTGCAGATTGTGGAGGTGGAAAACAAACTCGGAGAGCCGTCGCGGAGTGTTGAACAGGACGCAGGCTCGGGATTGTGAAACGTCCTGTTTCTAAACAAACGTCGCAGAAACGCATGAAGAGCAGGAAGGAAGCGTCACCTCGATCTCCTGCAGCTGCTCCTGATTGGTGGAGTACATCTGCTGAAGGCCCTGCTCCAGCTCATGGTTCCTCTCCAGCAGAGTCTTTCCCAACTCTGCGGCCAAGTGGAGATCTGTACACACACACACACACACACACACACACACACACACACACACACACACAGTAAATGAACAGCTCTGCACTTCATGTCAGCCCAGAGACAGGAAATCACCGAGCCACATGCTGGACAACATCAACGTGTGAGTCACAGAAATCCTGATGCAAGAGCAACACGGAGAGCCTCACACACACACACACACACACACTCCTGATACACACTCCTGATACACACTCCTGATACACACTCCTGATACACACTCCTGATTCACACTCCTGAT
>CM075025.1:2214192-2233287 GCA_037576675.1 Pangasius sanitwongsei
CTCACACACTCTCACACACTCTCACACACTCTCACACACTCTCACACACTCTCACACACTCTCACACACTCTCACACCATGGACAATTTAGAGATGCCAGTCAGCCTACAGCACGTGTCTCTGGACTGGGGGAGGAAACCGGAAGCACGGGGAGAACATGTAAACTCCACACACACACGGGGCGGAGGCGGGAATCGAACCCCAACCCCAGAGCTGCGAGGCAACAGTTATTATTATAAAGTATCACAGAGTTCAGTTTATCAGTAATAAGTGCAAGAGTATGTTGCCATGACAACACTAATAACCTGCATCTGTGCATAAACTAAAGCTCTAAAGTCTAAAGAATTATCAGGAGCAAGGAATAAAACAAGACAGGGCCGTTCCCAGTAATCTGACGGTGATTACTTTACTGTAACAGCACCACCCCAGTTGTTTTCTTCCTCTTATACCGCAACAGTTTGTCTACTATTACAATTCTTCATTTATTAACGAACGAAACGTTTCACGTTTTATCCATTTATAGTTACATTTAACGTTGAGGGTGGTCTAGGAAACGAGTTAACTCGTGTTCTCTCTTCTGAAATACTGCAAAACCGCATAAGCATAAAACTCCTCTATCCTTTACAGCTTTACCTCTGACTGTTACAAAGCGCTGACACTGGAGACTCCTTCCATTAAAAAAAAATTAAATAAACGTCTCCTTACAGAAAACTTCACCATATCAACAATTTCACTTGCTTCCTTCGTTAAAAAAACCCAACACGTTGTTGTTGGTTGTTGTTGTTTTTTTAAATCTGTTTATTATTAAGGTAAGGTTTGATTACATGGAGCAACTATACAAGTCCCAGTGAATGAGCCGTTGCTATAGAAACGATAACGTGTTACAACGAGCGCGTCATATAAACCTGTGATTTGTGATAGAAATTTTATTTTATTTTTTTTTTTAATTAATCAAACACTTTAATCAAAACCCAGACTTCAACAGCGCTATGGTGTAAAAGCTAATATTAATAAATAGTATTTAAAAAAATAAATGAATTAATTAAAATAAATAAATAAATAAAAAAAAAGGCACCAGATTAAAGCGGAAGTTACGTGCGATTTAAACGGTTGCTACGCGCGTGACCTTCCACTGACGCCGTTGCTTAGGAACCGTCCTGGCTGCGTTCCAGTCCGCATACTACCGCACTAAGGAGTACGTAAGAATAGTATTGAGCTCTGCAGCGGCGTTCTGCTCTCACACACTGTTTAGTGCGGAAGTATGCGCTTTCTCAACAAGCCCCTTAACAACAACGGCTGGTTTTTTATTGCAATACTGTCAAGTTTTGATGACAAGAATTCAACAAAACGGATTAGAAATACAATATTTATACATATTAACCCTAAGAGACTTGGACATGAAGGAAATATGAAGTAAATATTGTTCTCTGCAGCCAGAATGCGCACTAAACCCGCATAGCTAATCTGATACATTTAAGCTTATAATATATAATGTGTATCATTACGCATCCAAACCGGAAATAGCGTCACCATATATATATATATATATATTCCAGTTCTGTTTCACATAAATCAATAAAATAAAATAAATAAGTATAAATAGGATATAGAGGTATAATATAAGGAGTGATGAATATGTATAAGAATATGATTTTAGATGAAATAACAACAACAACAACAATATAAACAATCATGGAATTTGTAATGGTTTTAATGGTTATAATGGGAAATGGGTTTAATGGAAACTGTAATCTATTGGTGGCATGTTGTGTCTAGTGGACACCATTAAGGACCAGTAACGGGAATGTTTTTAATGCTTGGCTGATGGTTTGTAATGGTATGTGTAGTGGAAACCATTTGAATTTCTGTAATGGTTTCTATTTTTTTTTCCTTCTTCAGCAGAGAAAATCATGATATAGTATCCACTAGTATCCACTATTTAGGACATACTGGGGCATTAAAGGTGTCAGAATGATATCTAAGGAATAGATTAAGGTGTTAATGTCTAGGAAGTGGTATAATTCAGTGCTGGGTTAAGACGCAGACATGTAAAGTGCAGTTTAAAGGCATCTCACCATGCTCCAGCTCCTTCCTGCTGTACCACAGCTCCTGCTCCTTATCAAATTCCTCCTCCACTATCACATCCGCAAGCATCTTCCCACCTTTTACAACCAAACTACAAGCTCTCTCAGGTCTTCCTTCACGCGTCTAACGCCTTCTACATCGGGTCACTTTGTAACCTGCTGTAAAGATAAGAAAAAAAAAATCCCCAACACACCCGGTGGCGTTGTTCTGCATCTGCGGCAACGTGGCAAACTCCATAGCAGGACGAAAATACGAGCCGAATCCCAAAACAAGTCCTCGGCCACTAGGTAGTGCACTCGAAACGCATCCGCGTGCGCACTACAGAGTGCGTTAAAGTAGGGATATCACTGCGGTTTGGAATCCAGCCAATAGGAGCGAGGACTGTGAGTCGACTGACGTCGCGCTGGCCAATGATCACGAAAGACGGATGATCGTTGTCCAATCAGAGCGCGTGTATTACGTCACGTGACCCTTGAATCGCCCCAACGCCTACTTCCGTACACAATGAGACCTAGGAGTAGTATTATCCGTTTTTTTTTTTCCTCACACACGTTCAGCAATAGTTTGAATAGTTCAGCGTTATTTAAACATAAGCAAGAGTTAGAAGTAATTTTATGATTTCTGCATTTTCTTCTCTAAAAGAAAAAGTGTTGCATTTTTTTTAGTTGCTTCCGCCTTGTTTGTAATTTAGTGAGTTTTTTTTTTTCAATAATTATATATTAAAAATAAAAACAAATCATCATGAAGGTATTGAGACTCTCCACACATCCAGCCTCTGTGGCTTACTCCATGACCACACTCGGCTCCAGTATGATGAACAGCATTTTCAGTTTTTATTACGTCAAGCTGTTCCTGAACAAGTACAACATATCAGAAGCAGCTTTCCACAAGTCCCAGGTGAGTTTTACCTGTTTATACCTGTGTACACTTGTGTATACCTGTTTATACCTGTTGTTAACCTGTTTATACCTGTTGTTAACCTGTTTATACCTGTTTTTAACCTGTGTACACCTGTGTATACATGTTTATACCTGTTGTTAACCTGTTTATACCTGTTTTTAACCTGTGTACACCTGTGTATACACGTATATACCTGTTGTTAACCTGTTTATACCTGTTTTTAACCTGTGTATACATGTTTATACCTGTTGTTAACCTGTTTATACCTGTTTTTAACCTGTGTATACATGTTTATACCTGTTGTTAACCTGTTTATACCTGTGTACACCTGTGTATACACGTATATACCTGTTGTTAACCTGTTTATACCTGTTTTTAACCTGTGTATACATGTTTATACTTGTTGTTAACCTGTTTATACCTGTTTCTAACCTGTGTATACCTGTGTTTACATGTTTCTAACCTGTGTATACCTGTTTCTAACCTGTGTATACCTGTGTATACATGTTTCTAACCTGTGTATACCTGTGTATACACGTTTATACCTGTTTTTGTCTGGGTTTTTTTTTTAACCTGTTTGCTCATTTACAGTAATAATAATAATAATAATAATAATAATAACAACAAACATCATCATCATATTTAAAATAATGTATTTATATAGCTCTTCATAATGCTCCATCACTGTAATAAAAACAAGACACACACTGTGAATAAGTCTGGAAGGCAGACAGGTAAAGGTGCATGGTTTTGTTTTGTTTGTTTGTTTTTTTTTTTTTTTCGGTGCGATGCTGATATCAAAACTTAAAAAAAAAAAAAAAACCTGGTTGTCCTGTGATTCTGGCACTGGACCACAGGAACTCAGCGGCTCTCTGTAAGCATTTGTAGCCAAGTTATGTAAAGCATTACAGGCATGATGGCGGTGTAGTTTGAGGCAGAACGTGTGGCAGGTAAATCAGTGCAGAACATGTCAGTGAATCGGATGGAAAAATAGGTCAAGTCAAATCGGATCTGATACTGATCCAACGATTCCGAGCCGGTATCGACTCACATACCGATACTCAGTGTCGTCCCTTATATACTCTCCTCACAGGTTCTGTGGTTAGTTGAGGTCTTTCAGCTTCCTAAAGAGGTTTAACGCCTTTTTCCTGATCGTCTAGTTTTATTGGGCCAGAGGGCAGTTTGGGAGGGTGACAGACGGCAGGTTTTGGGTTTGGCAGATTGCACACATCCATGCGAACCCAGGTGACAACTCCGGTTTCAAATGTAAGCCTGATGCAAACCCTCGCAGAGTTCTTGCACACGTCTGGGAAAGAATGTAAACTGAGAAGTCTGCGCTTTTCCACATTTCCCAGACCTGCACAGGAAGCTTTACGTTTGAAACCAGGCTTCCAAACACAAAACTCTGGTTTCCAAATAGTTGTCATTTAATTTCCATACTTTGGACATTTCTAGATTATAATAAGTATTATAATATAATATAAGTGAGAAATTTCCAAAGCAAGGAAAATGGGAATTCTCGACTTTTCCAGACTTTCTAGACCAGCACAGGAACCCTGTGATGGTTCACGTGAAGTTTACATTTGAAATCTGGTTTCCTAAAATGTTTTCTTCATTTCCATACTTTGGACATTTCCAGACTTAATTTTTTTATATAAATTCTTAAGTATTATAATAAGTGAGAGATTTCCAAAGAACGGAAAATGAGAAATGTATATTTCTCCAGAATTCCTAGACCTGTGCAAGAACGCTGTTTTCAATATTTTCTAAATTAAGACTTAAAAGTATGGAAATTTCTAAAAAGTATGGGAAAAGCAGGAATATTCTATTGTTTAAATAATATAGAGTGAAGTCTAGAAAATGTTTTGATTTTTTATTTTTTTTTTAACTTGGAAAGACCCAGAATCCTGTAGAATATTCCTGATATTTTTTTCCTGGATCGTGGTTATAATCCACTCTTCTTCTTGCTCAGGTGGTGTATATGATCTGGAACGCGCTGAACGACCCGCTCTTCGGCTACCTGCAGGACAACTCTCGCATTCCCTGCTGCTCTCGGCGACGGATCTCCATCCTGTACGGCGCTCCGTTCTACAGCCTGGCCTTCCTGCTCGCCTGGTTCCCCTGGCGACAGTACGAGGCGGGGGACTGGCTGAGCGGCGTGCACCTGGTCATCACGCTGTGCGCCTTCGACGGCATGCTGACCTTCGTGCTCCTGGCCCAGTGCGCCCTCTTCGCCGAGATCTCGGAGAACCACCAGATCCGGCTGAGGCTCATCAAGTACAGCCAGGTGGCGTCTCTCCTCGGCTCCTCCAGCGTGCTCTTCTGCGGCCTCGTCTCCCACAACATGGACGACTTCTTCGCCTTCCAGATGTTCTGCGTGCTCGTGGCGCTGCTGGGATGCGCCTGCATGGTCTACACGGGCTTCCACAGCGAGAGCCGCTTCGACGCGAAGGTCACGGAGCCGAGCTCGCAGCAGCCTTCTCTGTCGCTCGGCGCCGTGGCTACCATGACGCGGCAGATCCTCACCAACCGCAACTTCCAGCTGTTCGTGGCCATGAACTTTTTCCAGGTCTTCCTCTTGGCCTTCTTTAACAACTTCGCCATGATCTTCGCCGACCACCTCATCCCGCCGGACGTCCTGCCGTCGCTGGCGAAGAGCGTCATGTACGGAGCCGGATTTATCTGCCCTCAGGTGCCGTCTTTAATGCAATTAAGTTGAAGTTAGACGTCACGCGCTGAACGCGGAACAGCGTGAAAAAATTCCACTCATCCGAATAATTACAGCTGCAAAACCTGCGTCTGGGTAATTAGAGGCTTCCAGCGCAGCAAGTGAACGAGTCGAGCGAGTTTAAAGTAAACTTCTTTACAGGATCGCTTCAGGAGTTTATCAGGAAAGAAAGAGTTCAGTCGTTTATCAGAACAAAGCTTTTCAGATTTCACCGTGTACATATTTAATCTTCTAAAAACAAATTATACATCCTCTTGACTAAAGTATCGCACCTCAAGGGACGTTTTTTTTATTTACTTTTTCTTTATTTCAGATTTTTCTCTCGCAGCAGCGTAAATAGCAGTAACTTAAAGTCTAATTAAAGTCTAATGAAAGTCTAATGAAAGTCTAATTAAAGTCTAATTAAAGTCTAATGAAAGTCTAGCAGTACGGTTGAGTGCAAAAGATGGAGAAAATGAATGGAAGGAAAAGAGGGGAAGAAGAGAGAAAGAATAAGGCGGATGGACACAGACAGACTGGACAAGAGAAAGCAAGAAAGAAAGCAAAACAGAATGAATGAATCAATGATAGAATGAAAAGAAAAAAGAAGGAATGAAAGAGAGCAAAAGAATGAAAGGAAAGGAAAAAAGAAAGACTGGCTAGAAAAGAAAGAAAGAAACAAACACAATGAATGAATGAACGAAAAGAAAAAGGAAGGAAGGAAAGAAAGAATGAAAGAATAAAAAGAAAGAAAAGTAAGAAGATAGATAGATAGAATAAGAGAGATGGACACAGACTGGATAAGAGAAAGAAAGAACTAACAAAGTAATGAAAGAAAGAAAGAAAGAAAGAAAATGAAAAAAGAATTTGTAGCTGCACTACTGTGAAATTAATCAACACCTTCTGACCAATCAGAGTCCGGAACTGAGCAGCGCTGTGGTGTAAAGTTTATTTTTAAATGAGGAATTACTCTCTCTCTCTCTCTCTCTCTCTCTCTTTTTACTGTGTGTGTGTGTGTGTGTTGTGTAGTTACTGGTGTTGTGCAGTCAGTATCTGCTCCATGTGATGGGGTATTACTGCATCATCCTCATCACGTTCGCTGTGGAAGCCGGAGCTGCCATGGTGATGCTGCTGCTCGGGCCGGGACACTACTACTGCCTCGCTCTGTTCATCACCGGCAACATGTAACACACACACACACACACACACACACACACACACACACACACACCCTCTCCAACATACACACATCCTCTCCAACACACACACACACACACACACATACACATCCTCTCCAACACACACACACATCCTCTCCTCAACACACACACACACATATCCTCTCCTCAGCATACACACACACACACACACACATGTTCTCTCCTCAACACAACCCACACAACCTACACACACACACACACACACATCCTCTCCAACACACACATACACACACACACACACATTCACTCCTCAACCTACACACACACACACACACACACACACAGCCTCTCCTCAACATACACACACACATCTGCTCCTCAGCTGTTAATTAAAACAGTATTCATTTTTGCTAGTGATGTAGCAGTGATGTAGCAGTGATGTAGCAGTGATGTAGCAGTGATGTAGTAGTGATGTAGCTCATATTGGCGTATGAACGATTAATAAAACCATTATCCAATTTTGCCAGGAAGGAAGGAAGAAGCTCATATCAGGCCGATTATTCATTAAAACCAGTGTTTGCTAGAAATGTGTTGGAAAGCTAGCTAACACGAGGCTAGTTTTTATCCTGCATGACTGAATTAGGACTATTAGCCACGTTTGCTAGCACGCGCTAACAATCCCACACCCTGTTGGAGGAGGAGAGAGAGACCGAGGGAGTGTGTGAAAAGCAAACACTGCCGTTTTCACCTGAGTGCAAATATCCTGTGCTTTTCTTTTTAAAAACATCACGCTACTGCGTCAGCAATCCTAAACAAACCTGCTGTGAAAATATCTTCAGACAAAACGATGATTTTTAAGTTATTGTGTACACTTTATACGCCATTTTTTAAAAAATTTCTCTCATCTCTCTCTGGATGTGTTTTAGGATTTTGGTCCAGGCTGCTTTCAGCCTCTTTAACCTGCCTCTGGCTGACATCATCGACTCGGACCTGCAGAAATACAAGCGCAGGTAACACGCTGTCCGATTCTGGATCCTGATTGGTCAGAAGGTGTCGATTAATTTTCTGGAACGGCAGCTCTGACAGTAGCGCAGCTGCACATCACAGGTTTATATTAACGCGCTCGTTGTAAGACGTTATCGTTTCTATAGCAACAGCTCAATCCCAGGGACTCGTACGGCTGACGCTCCATTAATAATGAACAGATTAAAAAAATGTGTGTAGTTGTTGATACGGTGAAGTTTTCTGTAAGGAGATGTTTATTTAACATTTATGGAAGGAGTCTCCAGTGTCAGTGCTTTGTAACAACGTGCAAGTTTACGCTTTGTGGCTCCTCGGTAACATGACACGCTTATTAACTTCAGGAGAGAGAAGAAAGGGAGGCTGGTGAGGGAACGAGCGTTTATAGCTGCTGTAACGTAAGCGAGAACGTTTTTCGTGGACATTAAATTGTAACTATAAACAGATAAAATGTAATTATTTTACTATAACTGAACGACCCCGAGCGTTTTGTTCGTTACTTCATTTGTCTAAAAGATGCATTATACGAAAGAAACACGCTCTGATGGAAACCATTAGGAGGTATTTTCTTTCCTAAAATGACCATTTTGATGGTTTTGGATGTTTAATGCATCATTTTTGAGATGCATGTTACACTAACGTTAGCTACACAGAGACACAACAATATAGGAAAAAAAGCAAAAAGAGCTTGAGAGTAAGATGATTTAAGAAAAAAACCATTTTCCTGTGGAATATAAATATAAACACACACATTTCCTTAAGCGTCAGTCATTTTAAAGAGCTCTTATATTTGGTGTGTCATTGCTACAAATTAGACGTGACCTTAAAAGTTATTAGGTTATTAATTATTGTTAGTATTATTATCATATTATACTTATCAGGATACCTGGTACACACCCTGATCTTTAACACACCTGACGTTTAACTGTGTGTGTATGTGAGTGTGTGTGTGCGTGCGTGGGTGTGTTTGAGTGTGTGCGTGTGCGCGTGTGTACGTGTATATGTGTGAGTGTGCACGTGTGTGAGTGTGTGTGTATCTGAGTGTGTATGTGCGTGAGTGTGACCGTGTATATGTGTGTGTGTGCGTGCGTGTACATGTATGTGTGTGTGTACATGTATGTGTGCGTGTACATGTATGTGTGTGTGTACATGTATGTGTGCGTGTACATGTATGTGTGTGTGTGCATGTACATGTATGTGTGTGTGTGCATGCGTGTGCGCGCGTCTGAGTGTGTGTATGTATGCGTGTGTGTGCATGTGAATGCGTTTGCATGTATATGCGTGTGTGTATGTGTGTGTGTGCGTGCGTGGGTGTGTTTGAGTGTGTGCGTGTGTGTGTACATGTATGTGTGAGTGTGCATGTGAGTGTGCGCGCGTGTGTGTATGTACGCGTGTGTGTGTGCATGTGAATGCGTTTGCATGTATATGTGTGTGTGTGTGTGTGTGTGTGTGTGTGTGCGTGGGTGTGTTTGAGTGTGTGCGTGTGTGTACATGTATGTGTGTGAGTGTGCGCGCACGCGTGTGTGTATGTATGTGTGTGAGTGTGCGCGCGCGCGTGTGTGTGTATGTATGTGTGTGTGCGCGTACGTGAATGCGTTTGCATGTGTATGCGCGTGTATGTATGCGTGTGTGTGTGTGTTTGCTTGCTGCTTGGACTCTGTATTTGATTCAGGTTTAGTATTTACATGTTAGTTTATTTCAGTTAAACTCAGTTGGCTTGAGAGCATTAAAAGGAAGCCGTGAGTGTTTATGACACTCTGTTATTACACACTGGAAATATAAGATGTCCTGCGTGTCAACGTTTGTTTGTTTGTCAACGGAAGTAAATTACGCCTGAGGATTCTGTATAAGGGAGTGAACGAGGTGTGGCCTTCTTTAGACGTTCGATTGATTCAGGCTCTAAACATGAACAGCCATTTGAAGTTAATTACAGTCATCAGAAATAATTTAGTGAATCACGCGATGGGACTCGCCTGATAATTGTTTGAGTTCCTCACGTGGTGCTCGCAGATCAGCAGCTAGGGATAAATTCACATATTTACAATTTATTTTGAATGTATTTATCTCTGTAAAGCTGCTTTGTGACAATGTCCATTGTTAAAAGCGCTATACAAATAACATTGAAATTGAAATTGAATTGAAGCTAAAACTCCCAGAATGGAGCATATAAAAAAGTCATTTTATTTCACTTTAATCTGTGTGTGTGTGTATTTACCAAGAGTTGGTTTCTACGCTGTTTTTTTTTTTTTCTCTCTCTCTCTTCTCCCCCAGCTCCCCGCTCTCATCAATGGTCTTCGGGACCAACGCACTCTTCACCAAACCCGCCCAGTCTTTAGCGCCCATGTTGGTGGTCTCCATCTTAAACCAGTACGGCTACGAGGAAATGAAGGACGGGAAAGTTACAGATCAGAGGTAAACCGATCTCATGATAATATTGCGTTCTAATCACGAGAAGAAAAAAAAATGAACAGAAGTGAAAAATGAAGCTGCACTGTGCTGTGTTGCAAACCTCATCCCTACTCTTCAGTTCTAGATATAAAAATACAAACGATACTAAAGCAAGCTCCAAGAGGCAGAAGGATGCAAGATGCACTGCCACAAAGAAAAGGAGGCACTTAAAATTAAGAAAAGGACGGAAAGCGAGCGTGTAATGATCTCGGAAGACCACAGCAGTACCAGGTTACACATATATAAGTCTGAAATTGATTCGACAGTTATCACAAAATAAGACATTAAATCAACCGTTCGCGTTCATTTCCTCCGTTTCCGGTCGGGGGCGGGACAGGGGTGTGTCTGTTGAAAAGATGAGATGATGAGGTGCATCTCAACACACGAGCAATGATCAGATGTTTACAAGATCATCTTAAAGCAGCCTGTGATTCCTAATGATACGACGTAGCGCTGTTTCGGTGAGTTCACTGTTGTGTAAACAGTCGATTTTAATTAGAGAAAAAAAACAGCGTTAAAGTTCTGAGGAGTAGGAGGTCACGCGTGCTTTAAGTCAAGTCAAGTAGCTTTATTGTCATTTCAACCATATACAGCTAGTTAGTACACAGTGAAACGAAACAACGTTCCTCCAGGACCAAGGTGCTTCATCAAACAACACAGAACCTCAAGAGACTGCACACTTCTACATGAAGTGCACGTGCAAACGCGTGCAAACAGCACAAGACAGTACAATAACTACTAAAACAGGACAACGGGCACAGTAAGAGACAGTGCACACTACTGTTATATCTGACACTATACTGATTATACACTATATATACTGATCGGTATCAGTGTCAGATATAACAGTAGTGCAAAAGAATAACAATATAATAAAATGTTGTGAATGTAAACATAACAAACTATGACAGTATTCGGCAAATAAGCTTATACCATATATGGACATAGCAATTATTGGGGTAAAATCCAGGTAGGGAGTGTAGTAATGACAAGAAATTATATACAATATGTGATAAATACAGTAGCAGCAAAACTGGAAAGTGTGCTTTAAGTTCTATCTTGAATTTATTCTCTACTGGTAAGGTAGAGTTCTGACTTTGTGTGCTATCTACTTAACTCAGTTGGATCTAGATTCTCGCTACTAGTATTGTTGTATTGTTGAATTGTATATTGTTGATTCTGTTGTGTTGTCTGTGCTAATTAGTTCTTAGTCTATTACGATGGTGTGGGGGGCAGTCGTGGCCTAATGGTTAGAGAGTCGGACTTGTAACCGGAAGGTGAACCCGAAGGTCGTGGGTTCGAGTCTCAGGTGCAGCAGGGATTGTAGGTGGGGGGAGTGAATGACCAGCGCTCTCCTCCACTCTCAATACCACGACTGAGGTGAGACCCTTGAGCAAGGCACCGATCCCCCAACTGCTCCCCGGGCACCACAGCAAAAAAAGGCTGCCCACTGCTCCGGGTGTGTGTTCACGGTGTGTGTGTGCACTTGGATGGGTTAAATTCCGAGTATGGGTCACCACACTTGGCTATACGTCACTTCACTTCAACAGAGTTTTGGACTGATGGTACTCCTAGTTTGCCAATATCAGAATTTGATAGACTTCAAAGCACTATTGTAAGTCGCTCTGGATAAGAGCGTCTGCCAAATGCCATAAATGTAAATGAAACTGACAGACGTAAAGGCCATCATTTGGTCAGTGGTTCACAGAGGTTCACACCTCCCTTACTTGGCGTCTCTCTCTCTCTCTCTCTCTCCCCCACAGTGCACTGGAGGCGCTCCACAGCACCATGTTCTACCTGGTCTGCTTGGTGCCGTTGTGCATCACCGCTCTGCAGTTTCTCTTCTGGAAGCCGTTCTCAATCAGAGACAGTCACACGACTGACTCAAAGTACGTAGAGGGATGATTTCATGGAGACCCTCCATTGTTTCAATCAATATAATTACAATCAGTATAGTATTTTTTAGGATTTAAAGTATATACAGGTTTTGGGGAGATTAATTTTCTTTATTAGTGGGATATTGAAATACTACAACTACTGATACACTAATACTGATACATTTGAAAATGGCAATTTTTTTTTTTCCCATCCAACAAAAAAGCAACAAAAGAGATTTTTTATGCTGCCGGTGGTGGTAAAGGAGCTCTTGAGAAGATTGATGACATTATTACATTAAACTGATATATAGAGAAAAGACAAAAAAGTGAGAAATGCGTTGAAAGAATTGTGAAAATGAGCCAGAGTGGACATGCCACATGCACACAATGATGGATGTCTGTTGTTAATTCTAGGGGTGTTTTAAATAGTTTGAAATGTAAGATGATTAAAAAAAAAAGTACTCAGTAAAGTTTCTCTACACAGAAAAGGCACAAAATCACTTTTCCCACAGGAAATAATGAAATCTTTTAACAATATATCAGTTTTTGGGCAGGATATAATTACCTGGTTTTTTTTTCCTACATGTCCTTTTATAGTGGGTAAAAGGTGGTGGGATGTTTCTAGACTCATGAACATGTCTACATTCTGTAAAATCGGGACTAACGTCCTAAAGATACGCCAGTAATAATTACATCACACAACCTTCATGTGTTTTAAAAAGAATATATATATATACTGATCCAGTCCAAATAGACCTAATAATGGCCGTTTGGGCTCCCTTACACGCAGGGTGCCAATAATTTTGGAGTTGAATTGTAAAAGAGTGACCAAAACTGATTGGAGCTAGGATCGAACAGCACGGTACAAAAAGTCGGTTACTTTAATTTCAGCTAGCCCTGGAGAATGTTTACAACACGACGCGTTTTCATTGGTGGACGAGAAAACAAAATGGAGGAGGGGAAAAAAAAAAAATAGCGTGTGCCTTTTCGGATGAGTGCACTTTAGTGTGAATGATGCGTTACAGTGCGAATGTGCGTATGGTTGTAAATGCCTTTGTTTTACTCCTTGCTGATGGCAGTAAACGGCACTAGGTGGTACTAAAGGTACCGTGGTTAAGATTCTGCGCTGTGGACCGGAAGGGTGTGAGTTTAAATCCCAGCAGTCCTCCAGGAAAAGCATGAACACTGAGCTGCTCAGCTTTGCGCTTGAACGGTATTATTATTTTTTTTTTTAAAGAAACCATTCTGGATAAAATAAGCTTGCTGTTTATAAGCACCAGTGAGTAACCTTACTGCAGATCAAAACTGTCTGTGATGTAAGATATAAGATAACATTCACGTCGTCTGATCTCCAGTTTCTACTGTACACTGGAAGATTGTTTACAAAAGAATGAATGTTTTTGAATAGTTTTTTCTACACCTGTTGGGCCTCGTTTATCAAGTTGAATATTACGTAAATATCGTCGTAGCCGAGCGAACTAAAAATTTCTTCGTACTCATGTGCGTACGCTGATTAGTGCTAGTCACCTGTAAAATTACCAGCTGATTAACAGTTAGCAACGCCCACAAAAGACCATAAAAGGCAAACAGAGAGCTAAAAACTGTCAAAACGACGACTATACGGTGAAAGAGCGCCTCCTAACTTGTAGGTGCGACAAACAGTAGTAGCTATATATAACCTCTAAAGCTAACAAGTTAATCACTGAAAATGTGTAGCTTGATTTACTTCATACTAGCTTCGTTCTCGGATTAGATTAGCAAAGAGAGCTACCTGTACTAGCTACACGCGCTCACCGGAGGCACCAGCGATCTCCGCTACTTCCTTCCAAACTTTATTTTTCTTCGTAATGTCTCTATACACACGTAACGAGAGGACGTTTATGACAGGACGAAGATGAAACTACGGTTTACGAGGAACTGAAGAAACGTCCAGACCACGCGGCGTACGGCTGGTCTGAAGAATCATTCGAGCCAATCGTTTGGATTTAACGCTTTGAGTTAGAATCTCAGTTCAAAAAAAAAAAAAAGAAAGAAAGTTCTTGCTCCGTGTCGCGCACGTACATACGCGTGTTTGCTAACGCGAGCTTAGCGAGAGTTCACGTGTGTCCGTCGTAGCTGATGCGCTGCAGTGGCTGAGCTGCTTTACTGGAAAGTTTAGCACGTTTATAACGCTTTCCCCTTATACGGGGCGCCATTACTTTTGTTCCGCTCGAACGGCTAGTCGTATCTGTCTTCGTTTATGGATTTACAAATAAATTCATCCGCGTCCAGTTTGATAAATGAGGCCCGACACTTTTTTTTATACGTATTACTTTTTGTAATGTGACTTTTGATGCAAGACTGATATGCGGGAAATTAAATCCTTACACGGTGTAAGAAGTGCAAATAAAAAGTTTTCTCCATTTGTGTTGCGAAATCATTGTGATTCTAGGTGAATTTTTGTGATTTAAAAAAAAAATGAATAAAAAACAGAAACAAAAGATGGATATTGTTCATTTCGTCTCTTCATTTTTGCTCATTTTTCTAACAGGTGATTTTAATTCCTAAGTAGCTAATAGGTCATGTAAGGAATAAGACACTTGCTGTTATGAGAAATGAATCAGTTCCACTGTTACCCCTCTGAAGATGATTATTTTCCTGTAACAGCATGCCCCCCGGTGCTTTATTCCTCTTACACCACAGCACATTACCAGCGATTACCATTTTAATTCATTTAAGAGCGAGACGCCGTTTTTGTCCGTATAATGTAGAGTTACGTTTAATCGATGCGGAACGTCCATGGAACAAGTCAGTTCCTGTTCTCACCTCGTTATAGCAGCTTTACCTCTGACTGGCACGAGGCGCCGACACTGGAGACTCCTTCCGTCAATGAAAACTTCACCAGATCTACACACGTCTACACACAAGACACAAAAAACTCCCCAATGAATGAATAGAAAGAAAGAAATGAATAAAATGAAGGAACAGAAAAAAGAAAGAATTAGATAGATAGATAGTTAGATAGATAGATAGATAGATAGATAGATAGATAGATAGATAGATAGAGAAACAGGAAGAGAAAAGAAAGAAAGACAAAAAAATGAATGAAAGGAAGGAAAAGAAAAAAGAAAGGATGGATAGATAGATAGATAGAAAAACAGGAAGAGAAAGAAAGAAAGAATAAAAGGAAGGAAAAGAAAAAAGAAAGGATAGATAGATAGATAGATAGATAGATAGATAGAAAGAAAAACAGGAAAAGAAAGAAAGAAAGATGAATGAAAGGAAGGAAAAGAAAAAAGAAAGGATAGATAGATAGATAGATAGAAAAACAGGAAAAGAAAGAAAGAAAGAAAGAAAGATGAATGAAAGGAAGGAAAAGAAAAAAGAAAGGATAGATGGATAGATAGATAGATAGATAGATAGATAGATAGAAAAACAGGAAAAGAAAGAAAGAAAGAAAGAGAAAGAAAGAAAGATGAATGAAAGGAAGGAAAAGAAAAAAGAAAGGATAGATAGATAGATAGATAGATAGATAGATAGATAGATAGATAGATAGAAAAACAGGAAGAGAAAGAAAGACAGAAAAATAATAAAAGGAAGGAAAAGAAAAAAAGAGATAGATAGATAAAAGAAAAAAAGAAAGAAAGCGAAACCAGAGAAGAGAACAAAGAAAAACAGAGAAAAAAAATGAAAGAAAAAAACAGGAAGAGAAAGAAAGAAAGAAAGAATGAATATAATATATAGACGTGCAGCTGCGCTGCTGTTTTTATGGGAAATTAATCAACACCTTCTGACCAATCACAATCCAGAATTCAGCAGCGCTGTGGCAATCACTGCAGTGACGTAGTGACTTTTATTTTGAAATGAAGGCCGTTAAAA
Source organism: Pangasius sanitwongsei (assembly GCA_037576675.1). Classification (NCBI taxonomy): domain Eukaryota; kingdom Metazoa; phylum Chordata; class Actinopteri; order Siluriformes; family Pangasiidae; genus Pangasius; species Pangasius sanitwongsei. Next base: position 2,230,248 of record CM075025.1, read on the forward strand.
ACGTTCCTGTCGGCCATCTTAAAACTGTTAGCGCTCTGAGTCACAGTGTTCAGCTAATTGTTTAAATAATATAAAAAATATATATATACTATATGTATCATTTATATTTATTTATACAATTCAGTTTTATTGTATGATTTTACACAAGAATATTTTTTATTCACTACTTTGTGCCTTTAGTGTTGTTCCTGAACTCGGTGACTTGAACATATTTCTCCGGTAAGTCCTGCTAGCTAACAGCTAAGCTAACAGCTAAGCTAAGCTAACTCTTCGTTGATTAACGTTAGCCTTTTTTTAAGCTAGTTGGCTACTTTATTTTGCCGGCTCCGGTGAGCAGAACAGCTCCCAAATCTATATTAATAAGTGTCACATTTTTATATTTATTCACCTTAAATTGTAAAAATGTTCGCATTTATTTAAACTATCCCGAAATATACAGATTTATTTTATGTATATTTAAAATATATATATGTATGCAGCTACCTGAGCTACAGCAGAACTACAGCTAGAGGCTAACTAGCAATTTAGCAGTTTAGCTCTTCTTTAATAAACAGAAAATATTAATTTGGTCTAAAACTAAATTCGACAAAAATAATAATAATAATAATAATAATAATAATAATAATTAATGTCAATTAAATTATAGGTGAGGATGTGTTGTTAAAATATTTTTAAAACTTTATAAACCTTTAAAAAACAAGCCATGTTTATTTATTTATTTATTTATAAATGTAAATAAATATTGATTTATTTTAGGACATTCTAATCTGCTTAACGATGTAATTTTATAATTTCTTCATGAATAATAATCATCATATTTTACAGTAACGTTTTAATGACTTCAGAATAAATTTTCATATTTTTATTAATATTAATAAATATATTTATAGTGAGGTTTTAATTATTTGTTTATTTATTTGTTAATAATTAAATTATTTTTCCTCATTTAGTAATATTCATATATATTTATAGCAACATTTTTAACTATTTTGTTAAATAATTTGTTGAATTAATTCATTAATTTTGCTGAGAACTATGAGTAGATGGAGATAAGATCAGGTTTTATAAAAAATAAAGTAAAATAAAAAAGAAAAAAACACCATAAAATTAATGAAATTAAAATTAAATTAACTCATTTTTTTCCTCCAGTATTTCTTTAATATTTCAATGAAGATGTTGTTACAAGATGACTAACTGCATTTTAATGCATTTTTAATCATTCTTTTGAGACACGCGTGCTAAATCTCTAACACGTGAAGTTTAAAAGTCTGGTGTGATTAGTTTTCTCTTTCTGTGTGTGTCTGTAGTTATGGATCCTCTGAGTCGGCTGAACGTCCTGCAGCTTCAGGATCCGCTTCCCAAACCTCTGGATCTCACCAAGCAGATCTCCGAGGCTCTGGATCTGGTGAAGAAGAAGCCGAGCCGGAGCGACCGCGCCTCAGGGACCGACAGTATCCGCTCTCCTCGCTCGGAGTCCGCGCGTTCGCCCGTAAACGCCGCGCTGCCAAACGGACTCGCCCATGAACCTGCGAAGACGCCGATGACCGCTACGGGGAACGCGCAGACTGGTGACGCGGTTATAAAAGTAACCAAGTGGCGCAGGACGGGAGAGGAAAGAAGAGAAAGGAGCGGCGCAGGACCCCAGGACGCTCCTTCATCACGACAGCGTTCCCGGTTCCCGTTAACACCCGTCGAAACCTTGGCGTCGGAATGTTCCGGATCTGGACACGCGGACTGCGTTTCCAGCGACGACAGCAGCGCGATCGAGGTGCCTCTCGGCGTTCCAACTAGCAACGGCGCCTCGCTGACACGGAGAGATACAGAAAACGAGAAACGGGAAAAAGAAAGCATGGAAAATTCCTCTCCGAGCCTGACGGAATGGGACGCGCTCCAGGATAGCGACTCGGTGGAATCCAGAAACGTACCGTCCACCTCAGAAGCAGAAAACGCAGACTTCTGTAAACCAACACAGAACGGATCCGGATCATCGTCCTCGTCGTCGTCGAGCCAGAAGATGGCGCCAGCGACTAAGAAAACCGGGAACCAGCGGCGCTCGAGGTCTTCAGCGGGCAAGAAAGCAACAGCGAGCGCGGCGAAGAGGAGGAAGAAGAAGAAGCAGCAGCGCTCCGGTTTATCGTCGCCGCCGTCTGCGTTTCCTTCCCACGAACCCGAGATCAAGCTGAAGTACGCGAGCTGCAAGGAGGAGAAGCGAGAAGGCAGAGGGAACACCTTCGCACCGTACGTCCGCATGGAGTTCTCCGACTGCACCGTCGTCAACTTCGAGGAAGACGGCGACTTCCAGGCGAGGAAGCGCCGACCGGCCGCGGCGTCTCCCGGGATCGTTCCCACCTCGTCGTGTTTACAGCTGGGACGCCTCGGGTCAGAGGGCAGGCGTCAGACCGGCGAGCTGTGCTGCCTGTGCGGTCGGACCGCCAACGCCGCAGGTTTGGGGGACCTGCACGGACCGTACCGTCCCTGCGGACCTGACGGGAAGACGTCATCTTGCGGACCTGACGGGAAGTGTCATCACGCGGATCTGCTGATGAACGGACACGAGGACGCCGGTGCGAAGAGGAAGCGGACGTCGGACGAGGTCGGAGAACGCTGGGTCCACGAGGACTGCAGTATCTGGTCAGCGGGCGTTTTCCTCGTTAAAGGAAGGCTGTACGGACTGGACGAGGCGCTCAGGCTCGCGCAACAAGCCGTGAGTTCATGCAGAAATATCAGAAATAAAAACGGAGACATGGCGAATGGGAATTATTACAGTATTTCCTGTTGCTGTTTTTTATTTATTTACATTTCTAGAATAATTCTTTTTAAAATTATAACCTGCTGAGATCTATAACGACGCCTGCACTATTATTTATTTATTGTTCAGCAATAAATAGTAAGCAATTTGTAAGATGTCACGGGTGACATCGCAGACCTGAGCGGGTTTTTCCCTCCAATATTTATCTAAAATTCCTCCAATATTCCACTAATATTCCTGTAATATTCCTCTAAAACTCCTCCAATATTCCTCCAATATTCCACTAATATT